>OX638407.1:12492647-12991126 GCA_951813805.1 Limnephilus auricula | reverse complement strand
GAAGTTTGGTTTTTTCGGTCCCTTGAAGACCAAAAGGCCCAATTTTTTCCCCCTAGGAAGTTTTTTTTCCCGGTTCTTTGGAAAACTTCTTAAGAGGGTTTCACTGTATAAGGTTTTCCAACCTAACAAGTTTTTTTTAATCGGTCCCATGGAAAGTCTTATAAGAAAGTTTCAATGTATTCGGAATCAGAATGTGACATACGGCGTGTCTACTTTCAGTCTGGGGACATAGAATCACTGTTTCTGCCTGTAAAATTTGTCAAATGAGACTTGCAATATTTTACTTCTAAACCTTATAAATTAGTTGAGGGTTATTGCTATTGGGGTTAGTTTCTGATCTACTTGAAATTGCAAAGTAGAAAGCAATACATATTGAATAAAGTGTGTAAATTATTCTAACCTGAGTGCGTGCACTCCCTTCTGTTGTCTGTACTCCAACTCCTGGGTCTTCTCATGGTGCCGCAGCAGCATGGCGTGTGCTTGTTCCAGCTGTTGTTGTCTCTTGTTCAGTTCCTGGAAATTAAAAAACAATCATTTAGCATTATAAAAAGACAATTTTATTTATAATCCATAAAAGAAAAAAATTTGAGGATTGATGAAAATGACCACAGTAACCAGATGTGTGTAATAGCGATATTGAACTACTGTGTATAATACTTTGCAATCTCATAAAGTTACGCCGTTCTTCCACGTAGCTACTCACAAGCGACGCTACCGCTACCTGTCATACTGTTTTGCTAGTGTAGTGCCTAGCGATGTTTTCAAACACTAATAACACTATGGAAAACACAGACGAGCGGCGATCGCCTCGCTTGAAGGTAGCTCCATGGAAGAACGGCGTTAGGGTAAACGAGGGTAGGCTGAAAGTAATGCACACATGCTTGTTGTAATGACCTTCAGAGGCATGCTGGAAGTGACATTCTCCGTCTATACGCATGCGCAGGTTTGAAGTCGTTGAATTCAACCAGTGTATTTTGAGAAGGGGAAGTATGTAGGCAAGTTCTAGAGCTATGTTAATGTGAGTAAAACAGCTTACTGTTATCGAATTTTTAACCAACGAAAAAATGACTCCTAGAGTTATTATCCTACTGAGATTCATTGTCGCTTAACCTCTCGTAGGCCGCAGTCGCCCCGGCGGGTCCGGATGTTTGAAGCGATTTTGCCCCTTATGTATAAAGAAATTGTATGAAGAACAAGGTCAGAATCGCTTGGGCCATTCTCGTTCTTGACATTACGAAATAATGGATAGCATTTAGCCACTCCGAATAATTCATATTAATTGCTAAAGGCACGCCAAGCACCAAAGATGGCGGACAAAATGGCTGCCGCTTGATAATATGATAGCTGTCACATTCGAAGTCTATATTTATTCATTGTTTTTTATATAAATCCATTGTGGGAAGCATAGATTTGAGTGATTATTAGAAAGTTCGTTTTATCTACATTATTTTGATGTAATTTTTGTAATATGTATATCTCAAAAGAAATGTTATAAAAATTGAATTCGTAAGAAAGGTGAGAAGTGTCAAATATTTTACGTCGTATTGAAAAAATATATTTTTTGTATGCTGGCCTTTAACAAGTTAAAGGATGTTTATGGTGACGATGCTGTGACATCCGGTCACCGCCACAGATGATCCACATCGCAAACTCGTCAGGAATTTGATTCGAAATGACCGGCAAAGCACTCAAAACCGCGTCACAAACCATATTGGAATATCCAAGGAACGTGTCGGTTTCATTATTGAACAAATGGGATACCGTAAAATATTGTAACATGACAGAGCTGGTCCACACACCTCGAGCGCAACGGTAGAGGCTCTGCAAAACCTGAAGTTTGATCCAACTCCACACCCAACTAACTCCCCCGATCTTGCGCCTTGCGATTTTCATCTACTCAAGAAAGACCTCAAAAGTAATCATTACACTCCGGACGATGAGGTGAAGGCAGCTGTCAAGTTCTGGATTCGAGAAGTCAGAAGAATTTTTCAGTGACGGATTGAAAAAACTTGTTACACGTTGGGAGAAATGTTTTAGCCTTGACTATAATGAAAAATAAATATAAAGCTTAAGAATTGTACCTTTTGCCCGATCTTGTTATTTGTTTTTGTCGGTGTACTACAAATATGTGCATAACTTTTCAGCCTACCCTCTTACTACATTATGAATGGGTTGCTAAAGTGAGTCAATGAGTAAGAAAGATGACTATCAGTAGCTAACCAGTGTACTATTTTACATAAGAACAAAATCACAGAAATAATTCAATCAGCAGAAATAATCAGTTAAGCGTATATTATACCCTTGGAACAATTCATTTCCTGTCAAAATATCTTCATTTTTACATCGCTAGGTGGCGGTGATAGTCCCTTCTCGGACTTAAAATGTTCAACATTTAACATGCGTATATTGCCAACGTCCGTTGGACGGACAGGGCACGAGAAGAAGAATGGTTTGGAATTTCGTGGTTCACATTTAAAGTCAATTTTATGGTGTTTTTTTATTTAACTTCTAAATATTCAGCCTTTTAAACTATATTTTATAGAACTCATCATTATGATTACTACAGTAGAACCCCGTTAATTCGAAATCCATGGGACACCAAAAATCTAATTTCGAATTAACAAATTCCCACGTAAATCGAAATTTTATGAAAAAATAAATTATAAACAGTCGCCGAAAATCGAGTTCTTCGTTCGAAAATTTAAATTCGGGTAGGTTCTTCGGAGTAAATTCGTAATAATACGACTTATTCCTCTGAAAATCGAATTTTCGCAGCCGTTTACCGCCACGGTCGGTCTTATATTCGAAAAAATATATACCAATATATAATTTTTCCGTGCAAATAAAATTTTCGCTGCCAATTTCCAGCCCTTTAAATTCAGATATTCTAAATAAATTCGTAAAAATACGATATATTTCCGCATAAATGGAAATTTCGCGGCCGACATCCTTCGCAGCCCGCCCTTTAAATTGATATATAAAAAGTATATTCGTGTTATATTTCAAAGCCTAAATCGAAATTTGGCAACCGATTTCCGTCTCTCTCTTCTAATTCAAAAATTCTAAGTAAACTCGTAAAAATAACATATAATTATCGCGAAAAAATATTTTGGTGCTCGAATCCCGTAGTATCATTAATTCAGATACCTACTCGTAGTAATTCATAAAAATACGATATATTTCCGTGTAAATAAAATTTTCGCTGCCGATTACGGCCGCGGCTGGCCCTTTAAACTCAGAAATTTGAAGTAAGTTCGTGAAAATACGATATGTTTTCGCATAAATTCGAAATTTCGCAGTCGATATCCGTCACAACTAGCTCTTCATATTCAGAATTCAAAGTAAATTCGTAAAATTTCGCATATTTTCCTCGTAAATCAAATTCTTACGACCGATTGCCGTCGCGGCCGGTCCTTGACATTTAGGTAAATTCGTAAATATACCACATTCCACTGGAAACCGATTCCGATTTACAAAATAATAGTACGAATTAGGACGATTTCCAACCGCTTAAATCCACATTTAAGCTCGTTTTACCGCCATGGCTGTCTGTCAGATTCCGATTTACGAAAAATATCTGATGATTATCATAATTTTTTTCTTGTAATTCGAAAATCGATGTTTTTCTCGAATTACACAAACAAAAAGTGTGCGGACAAAAATTAATTTCCAATTAAGAATTAAAGAATTTCGAATAAAAAACATTTTGTATGAAATATTTTTTTGAAAATGTCGAATTATCTACGCATTTTTCGAATTATCGGGGTTCAAATAAACGGGGTACTACTGTATACATAATTGTTAATTTCCTTAAAAAGATTTTGGTCTGTTTCTCAAACACCGTGTACATTCAACTTCATTGACTTCATTAGAAATTTTAAAGATAAAAAATAAGTAAGTATTTATTTCCAAACACTGTGTACACTGCCCAACAAGACATAACATAAAAAACGTTCACTCACACAAGGTCAGAGCTCGTAAAGACAATGAATTCTTACATATACTTGTAACTGAAAACAACACGAAGATAGTAACAAACAATTCGGAATACACTGAACTAGAACACCCTTTCAAACATAATATTTCTTGCATTTGAAAGAATTGTGACAGTTGATGTTAAAAATTACGTAAAAAAAGGGAATTTGTGAGTTCTGACTGTTTTTCTGGCTTCTTAAATTATTGCAATGTTTCAAGTAAGTTCCTTTAGATCTTTTACACCCAGTAATAAAACATTTTGATGGCATATTGTAAATACGTATGCTGTGAAACACGGAACGTACAGTTTCACCTCTGTTCAACGGGGGCTTCTCTCCCGGAATGCGGCGGAATGGCAAGAAAGCTGTTGAAGTGTTGTAAAATATGGTGAAATTGAAGTATTTATTTAATTGTTAATATTCACAGATATCATAACGACAATATGAACCCGTACCTTGACAGATATGTGTATTACATACATAATTTAAATTAAAGACATTGTGTAAAATCATTAATTATACCATAGTCATAAATCGAAGTTTGAAAAGTGGGTTGTATGGTGTATCAATGTTTTTATTTTTTATGGTCGAATGCTTACATCATTTACAAAAAAAAATCCGCTGTTTGAAAAATAATAGTCCATTATTTGGTAAAAAAAAATATGAAGTCTGACAATGTCATACGAAAGGTAGTAATTCAGCTGTTTTAGAGGGTCGTTTTGCTGCAAATCACCTTTTTGCCCTATAACCTACTCTTAACAGGAGCACCACCCTTGCTGACTTTCTTCCCAGATCTCTATGGAGATTTAGTAAAATACAAAGGCTGATGTATAATTCGCAAAAACTAAGAAGGGTACTGGTACTATAATCTTTACTTAGAAAGTTTGTTTCGACAAAATCATCTAAAATTAGCTTTTTAGAGATTAGAATTAGAGATTAGAATTTTAGGGACCTTTAAATTAATAACTGGCAGAGGAAGGATGAAGGCAGACTGATTGTTGTAGAAAATAAATTAAATAATCTCTTAGGCTAGTATGACCTTGTTAAAAATGAGGAGATCTGAAAAAAAAGGACACTAAGATGTTTTGGGCGTGTAGAGCGGGTGATTAAAGACAGGAGCATATATGACTCGGAAATTAATGGTAGAAGTTGGTGACACCCGATTAATTCATGACATGTGCAAGTGAATCAAAAACTTAAGTCAAGTCATGTCAGGAGTCAGAATAACAGATGAGAGAATGTATGAATGTGAATGATGCAAGGAGTGTGTGTCTACCCCTGGCGGAAAAGGGTGTGACGGTTGGTTAGTTAAAACATGACAGTAATGTGGATATAACCTCTCGGTGCAGCTCCTGTTCCTTGGCATGGAAGACCAGCATTTTTCTACGGCGGAACCTTCTGATTTCCAGCTCCAGGTATTCTCTCTGGCCACGCACCAGCCGTTGCTCCTCTGCAGCCTCTGCTTGCTTCAGGTTGTCCTTCTGTGACCTGTTTACATAAACCATTACTTTTAAGTATTCCACTTTGCAAGCTTCTCTTACATAATCCATGACTGTTAAGTATTCAACTTTGCAATGGATACATAACTTCTTAATATTCAACTTTGTAAACTTCCCTGCTTGCATAAACCATGACTAAGTATTCAACTTTGTAAGCTTCCCTGCTTACATAAACCATGACTAAGTTTTCATCTTCGCAAGTTTCCCTGTTTACATAAACCATGTACGTAATCAAATTTGCAAGCTTCCTTGTTTACATAAACTATGTCTTTTAAGTATGATTCAACTTTTTAAGCTTTCCTGCTTACATAAACTATGTCTTTTAAATATGATTCAAATTTGTTAGCTTCCCTGTTTACACACACAATGACTTTTAAGCATTCAGATTTGTAAGCATCCCTGCTCACATAAACCATTACTTTTAATTATTCAACTATGTAGCTTCCCCTCCGGGAATAACACCATTTTGTATGCGAGACTTTCAAAATCTCAAAGGCAGCCCATATTATGACCACGTCTGCACAGTGGTCTCGCGTTCAAAGCAGGATGGTCATGGCCAATTGATCTTCTAGATGTTTATTAAATAATCATCCAAGAATATGCTAATGAATTTTAAAATGCGTTTTGTCAATAAAGAGGAAAAAAGTAGTTTCTATTGCAATTATGTATATCAGTAAAACAAAAGTACGTAAAAAATTAAAAATAAACACAAATAGTTGGTAACCTTAATATCATAAATTAAACTATTTTTACTATGACCTCTGTGCGTCACGTGGCTCCCCAAAGCTCGCATTATTCTGTCACATTCAAATAATCAGAGTCGTAGGATACTTTATCGCCCTGGTAAAAGACTACCATTAATAATCGAAATGTTGCTAGACATGGCTTCATCCGTGTTTGGTGACTAGGTTTGAATAGCCAGGCGCTATTTTTAATATTTATATTTATAGTGAAACCCTCTTAAGAAGTTTTCCAAGGAACCGGAAAAAAAAACTTCTTAGGCGGGAAAACCTTACAAGTGGGAAAAATTGGGCCATTTGGTCTTCAAGGGACCGAAAAATCCAAACATCTTAAGCGAGAACTTCTTAAGAGGGTTTCACTGTATTAGTAATAGTATTTTTAAAACTCATGTTACAATCTTTGGGAATGCTGCAAGGGGCTTTTTGGAGTGGAAGAAAATAATCATGGTTTACTGGTTTTGAAAAGTTTAAAAGGAATTTATAAAATTACTTCTTTGGAAGGGCTACTTACAATAACAAATGTAACAAATATCCAACTTCCCTCTTCACCTCAACACCACCCTCAGCTGACAACATACACCAATTGAGGATGCCATAGTCCCACTGACTCCATACGGCTAAAAAATTTAATATTTAGTGACCAGTGTCATGTTTGAGCGCGTGCTCTTCTTCCAATAAATACTCGACAAACCTCTTGCGTATTATGCTGGTAATATGATTTTTCAATCATAAATATGGATATTTTTAATATCGGGCAAGTTCAGTTCCACGTGTAAAACTTTGCTCGACTTTTCTGCATCAGTTCCAGTTTTGGTTAGCCAAATGTCCAATTAGAAAAAAGAACCAAAAAATAATTACACAAACCGTACACACTTGTTTTTTGAGAAACCAAATTCAAAGAATGGCGTAGATGATGCATATGTAAATCATGAGCAGTAATGAGCAAAATATTAAGATTAAATATGGTCCAGAAATGACAGTTCTACTTTGGTCCTTCCTCCGCTAGTTACGTCAGGTGAGAAGTTTGGCATCGGACATCTAAGCCAACTAGAACAATTACAAGTTAACTTACTGTAAGGTGGCATCTCTCTGGCGTTTGGGAGTGGCCTCGTCCATGCTGAGTTCCCGCTTCCATCGCTCCTTGTTGACCTTGTACTCGCGCTTGCGATACACGTCGAAGGCCTTGCGGTCTTGCTCCTGCCGCCCGCCGATTTCCTTCATCAGCTTCTTCTCGGCCGCCTGGTTCTGCTTCTGCTTGCGCTCCAGCTCTTGGGTGTGCCGACCCTGAAAGTACAATCACCACATTACAAATAGTATTTACATCGGCGGTAAATTGAACTTAAAACATGAATAGGAAAATAACTGACTTTAAAACAAAATTTTCTTAACGCGGTAGGATTTTATTGAGACTTTTTTTAGGGAATTTAAGTAATTTTGTAAATTTTTTACCTAATTTGAAATCAAAGGGATTTTAGAAACCAAGTTAGCCACTAGAGCAATTTTGGTCCAAATTTGGACTACTTTAATTTTTCTAGGATTGCTTTCGGTCCCAAAATGGACCGATTTTCGTACCATTCGTAAAACATTTATTGTAATTATGTATTTGAAACATCTTCATGGCCAGCAATTTATTCTATCAAATAGTTGATGCATAAAAAACTGGTTTTCCAGTATATATTTGCATCTGTGGTTATCAAACAGGCCATAAAGAACCTAAAAACGTAGAAAATATAAATATAGATATTAAAAATATCCATTGGCGGCAATTTCAAATCACTAAAGCACAAATTTGGGGCATTTATAAAGTTAAAGATTTTTTAGTAATTTTTTTATCTTTTTTAAAATTATAGAATAGTTATCAAAATATAGGTGAATTCTTTGGCTGTATAGCACTATCATTTTTTTATATGATTATATACACACATGTGGAGTAATGATTTTTTTAATGTGGGTGGAAAATTTTCAAAAGTGGCGAGCGCTCAAGGCGATTTTTTTATATTTCTCTCTGTCGCTAGTGGTTATGCATAAATAATACAATTTTTAGCAGCATATGGAAAAAATGTTTGAATTTTGAGAAATTCAAAATAGCCATGATGGTTTATCACAAAGTGGTGAATCCCAGCACCACTTTGTAGCGCCTCAGAGCAATGATAAAGCATACCTCATCGAAAGAATTGGTTTTTTGTGAAATTATTGAAATCCCATGGTTTCGTATCGTGCCTCTTAAGATCATAATTAAAGGTATGAGTACATTATATTTGAATTCATTGGTGTTTTTCACCCTTACTAATTGCCTGAGGTGACAATCAGGTGGTTGATTGAATAAGGTAACGAAGAGTACCTGCAGCCTCTCCAGGTCGCGGCTAAAGGTCTGCAGCAGGGCCTCATACTCGCGGTCCAGCTGCGTCTTGTGCGCGTCCATGTCCAGCTTGCAGCGCTCCTCCAGCTTCAGCAGCGCCCCCTGGTGCTCCCTGCGCATGCGCTTGTAGCCAGACATCTGCTCGTGCATCTCCTCCTTGGGCGGGCCAGAAAACAGATTCTCAAGTCGCGTGCCAACAATACATATAGCACATACACAGAATGCAATTACCAATGAGTACTTACATATTTTATCATAACAAAGGGAGATGTAACATATCATCGTTGCATATAGAATATGAACCATGTGAGATTGAGTACATTCTGAGAAAATCAATAAAAACTGTTTAAAAAAATAACAAAACAGAAAATAACAATTCTATTATGGACTAAGTAGGAAAAATATATTTCGTTCATTATAACTATGTATATATTTATGGCAAACATGAATTATTTTATGCCAGAAAATAGAATTTTAACGCGTTTTTCTCACATGCTTCATATTCTAAGCACGGTTTTTCTCACATGGCTCATATTCTATACAGAGTTTTCTTCATAATTTAAATACCATAATGTCAAAATATTTCATTTAAATTTATTCAAATTTCACAACTAGGCATCACAAAATAATGTTAATATTATCTACACACTAAGGCAATTGAATTGTGTAGTGGTATGCAGAGGATATGACTTTTTATTTATTTTTTTATTATGTACTATTTTGATTGTCCTCAGATGATTTATTTTCTATCGCCTTAAATATTTATTATTTTTACATGGCTCAAATTGTAGAAGACTGAGAAAAAAATAACTGTATGTTTAACCCATTTTCGTCAAAATCGTCACATAGTTCATATTAAATATGCAACGACAAAATGAATTTTGCCAAGCCACGACCAAACCACATGGATTGTCAAAACGGCGGTGTCAATGAAAGTTATTCAATATAGTATAGAGTGTATGTATACAAAATATATGTGTAGGTAGGTAGGTAAGGCTGGCTGCTGTTGCGCGTAGATGCGAGCAGCAGCAGTAAGTGAACGATGTTGGCAATGTACGTAGTGCGCGCAGTGCAAAAGTAACAATGGCCCATCTCAATCGTTTTCATTATCTATTTAGATCACGTTAAATTAAATTATTGACTATATTTAAAAGGGCTGGTCTGGGAATCTAATGTGTCAACTCATTAGTGGTAATCTTTTAACCAATAGGAGGACAGTATCTTGATATTATGACTTGTTTACAATGGTCAGTGTTTAATAGTAATACATAATAACAGCTGTGTAATTTGAAGGCACTGTCCACTGCGGTTTAGTGATCAGTAGCAATTTAGTTGAACTGCAAGTTCAAATACCAGGAATTCGCACCTTTTTACAGAGTTGAAGATACCATTAAAAATGGTAACATTGCAAGAAATGGTCACAGCCATGTTCAGTAACCGAATCACTTGCATCCAAAGCTTGCAACGTTTCGATTCTGAATGGAAGCCTCTCATCATGGCGAAATCTTAGGGAAGAAACGTATGAAATGCTCAGAAACCTGCATGTGTTCCTTCTGCTGCTTGGTCACGATGCTGGTTGTGCGGATTGTGGCGAAGTTGTTGGCGCCGTGTTCCGCCACCATGCACACGGCTGCCGGTGACACGTGATTACTGGTGCCTGAGAAAATACAAACAACTCATTAACCTCTGGAGGGCCAGGTTTTTTCCAAAAAAAATCAAAAGGTCAAAACGTCACTTCAGAATTTTTTTGTGTCACATTTTATAAGTTCACAGTAACAATTCTTTCAGATTTTGGTAGTTTATAAAACTTTTGTTACTAGTAATATTATTTTGTAATAAAAACTCGTAAACAAATAATACTAAAAATATATAAAATAATATAATTATTCATTACGACGTAAAATTTTTCACATTTCTTACGAACTCAATTTTTATAACATTTCTTTTGTGATATATTACAAAAATTACATCAAAATAATGTAGATAAAACGAAATTCCTAATAATCACTCAAATCTATGCTTTCCACAATGGATTTATATAAAAAACAATGAAAAAATATAGACTTCGAATACGACCATATCAAGCGGCAGCCATTTTGTCCGCCATCTTTGATGCTCGGCGCGTCATTGTGAATTAATTTGAATTATTTGGAGTGGCTAAACGCTATCCAGTATTTCGTTATGTCAAGAACGAAAATGGCCCAAGCGATTCTGACCTTGTTCTTCATACAATTTCTTTATACATAAGAGACAAAAGCGCTTCCAAAAACCGGTGATCCCTGGTGATCAATCGGCCATCTAGAGGTTAAGGAATGTTATGCAGACATCTGATGACTGAAGAATGACAGAGCCAGTAGTCTGGAGATTCACATTTCATTTGGGAATATTGTTAGAATCGTTAACATTGATCTATAATTCGACACATTAGTCAAGTAAAAGTTTTCAATGTTTTGAAGGTTTATAGGGCTGAACCGAAGACTTTGTAAATAGAGGCAAATCCAAAATTTTGTACCGAACTGTATGTTAAATGCGCGAACTGATGAAAATAGTCTAAAATTAGGTAAAATAAAAATAATTTTGTCATTACCAAAGTCACCCTGTGGCTGGGTGCGGTGCCTTCTCTGGGCCGTGTTCGTGTCCTCTGTGTCCCTCTGCATGAGGGGCGCCTGATTGACGTACTCACGGTACTCCTGCGCTCGGTCCCTCTCGCGTTCCCGCTCCCTCTCCCGCTGCGCTTCCCGGATCACCTCCCTGTTCACATAGTCGTCCCGGTGGCCCATTGGCTGGCAGTTGTTGCTGTCCCTGGAATTAAATAACAACCCAATATTACACTAAACACATAGAAAAGTTTCACAGAAAGTTCAACTCTTATAAAAAGTCAACGCAATCTATCCCATAATTTGGCACGTTTTGACCCAAGGATATTTAATTAAAAATCCCGAAACTACCTAAATCAATAAATCACAAATTTTAGTCTGTTGAAGAAACTATGCGGATGTCACTATGATAGTTCAACACTTTGCAGAGTGAAATCCGTGGAATAGATGGCTTAACTTTTAATTTTCATTCTGTCTTGTTGATGACACTGAAATTGTGCATAAGGCAAATACTACGATGAAAAAACATTAAAAACTTTAATAAACACAATAATACTTTGTTTTAAGTCCACTTCATTATTTCTTTGTCCAACCGGTTTCGGATCAGCCTGAACCTTCCTCAGGGATGAATAAAGTATATTTTTTTTATTATTTAATCTACATGGTATTTAAAAGAAATAAAAAAAAAATACAATTTACTTAAAAAACAATTAGATTTATCGAATAGCCCCATTTTTTAAATATTTCCATTACCCCCGCCCACTTTCACTCCTCCCTCTTAGCCACCTCCCCCACCTAAGTTGATGTTCTCTCCCTCCCTCTTATAATTTTCTTTTAAATACCATGTATATCTGCATTATGTTCAATATATTTTTATTCATCCCTGAGGAAGGTTCAGGCTGAACCGAAACCGCTTGGATGAAGAAATAATAAAGTGGAATTACAGTGAAACCCTCTTAAGAAGTTCTCGCTTAAGATGTTTTCCCGCTTAAGAAGTTTGGTTTTTTCGGTCCCTTGAAGACCAAATGGCCCAATTTTTCCCACTTAAAAGGTTTTCCCGCCTAAGAAGATTTTTTTTCCGGTCCCTTGGAAAACTTCTTAAGAGGGTTTCACTGTAAAACAAAGTATTACTGTCTTTATTATAATTATATATTCCCACAAAGTGTTTGCTACATGTGAAAAATTAAAAACTTTATTAACCTCTTGAATATCGGATGACAGAGGTTAAGGTCATATTTCATAGAAAATTAATATCAGAGCATTTCGAGGAGCTAGAGTGCTCTAATAAAAAGCAAAGTCTGGAATGATATTGGCGCAAGTGATTCTCACCATGTCCTTGTACAGTTTCTGTATACATAAGGGTTAAAATCGCATTTTATTTTTTAACCTCTCAGCTGTCACCCGCCCGCCGGCGAGCTTACAACAGATGACTCGTTAAAAGCTAAAAAAATTTCATTGTACTTTAACCAAAATAACAAGAATCAAATAATATAAGAAAACAATTGCTTGTGATTAGTATTACGCAATTATAACAACAGTCGATACGGCAAGAAATAAGCATTGACACGCAGTCGTATCAACCTTTGTTGCTGATAATGTTCGGATAATTCATTGCTGCATTAACTGTAAACCTCATTATCATAATTATTATATAATCAGTAAATGTACTTCATTACCCATATAATCTGCATACTTCACCCGCCATAACACAGGGACATCCCTAGCATGGCGGGCGAAATAACACAATATGTACACTATGTATAAAATTCTTTAATAAATAAATAAATAAATAAATATTAAAAAAAAAAAATTGCTAGTGATTAGACATTAAGAGCCTTAATACAATTAGTAATAGATTAGTAGGTAAGTCACCTCATGGATAGATGTTGCGGCTGATGGTTGACCAAGGGCTGCGGGGGCGCAGGGGCCCTACGCCTCAGGGAACCGCTGGAGGAGGACTGCGAGGAGGCGGCTGAGGCCCCCACGGAGCGGAGGGAGTGCTCCGAGGTGGCCGAGTTGGACTTGGAGCTGTCACCGCCCGTCTGCTCGTCAGGCGTGTCGTCTCCGTCGCCTGGTGGTGGGGACTAGTTATTAGACCATGGTGCAGGGGGAAGAGTGTGATGTTTAGTGCCGGTGCGTGTTGAGCAAGGGTGAGCGAAGTGAATAAAAATTGTGAAAATTTGACGTAAAATCGGCAGATCAATTTTTTCGTCAATCTTTCTGGCATAAGATATACATATTACTCCTATAGTGTTACGTCAATAGCATTAAGGTGTTAGGGAGAGCATGTTAGGTTAATTAAAAAAATATATGTTTATATCAGTACATGGTTGATGTTTTTGTGCATGAGAAAGAGCTATGTGCTCCACATAGCTGTTGAATAATTAGCAATCTTTTGTGTTTCTTACCACTAACAACATGTCCCTTATTGTCTTTTCTTTACCGCAGCTCTTACATATGTGTGTGATCGACCAAAATGATTGACAAATAAAAAAAATCTAATTTTTGCAAGTTTTATACAAAGGTCAAATGGTACCTACTGAAACCGGGCTTTATCTTTATTCTATAGACATCTGTTGAAATATGAGAAAATGATAAATGTCAAAATCAAACCACATAGGGTGGATGTCTGGCCCAATTTGTTACGGTTCGTACGGTTAAAATACCCTAAACACAGCATATCATCGCTGGGCGCAATATATATCCAAAGTGATATTTAAAAAATATATTACAGGAGAGTGAAAATGGATGCAGGAAAATGCACCTCTAAACAATATGTATGTTGATCTAGAGATCTCCCTTCATTTTTCTGCTAATAATGAGTTTTTTAACTCTCCCGTAAAATCTTTAAAAATTCACACTGAAGATATTACCGGTCCAGTGACAATATCAAAAAATGACATAGTATGAACTTTTACTAACTCCTGTATTGTCAATATGTATAAAAAATAAAATACAATTTCTTGACTGCTAAATAAATATTCTGAAAAAATGATTGGGTTTATTATAGGGTGATTATTAAAGCTAGGCAAGAAAGTTCAGTGCCCATAAACCACAGTGTTAATATATAATGGCTAATAATTACCCTGGGCGCTCTCCGTCTCGCAGGCGTCCACCATCAGGATCTTCTTCATCTTCCTGTAGTTGAGGTTGTCGAGGTCGCGGACGGCGGCCTTGGTGCGCTGGATAAGGTCCACTAGGACGATGGGGCTGCGGGCGCGCGTCACCAGCTGGTGGGACAGCAGCACGGAGGAGGTGGGTCGCTCAAGCGGGCTCTTCTGAAGGCACGCCTCTACAAAGTGGCGGAATGTATCCGACCATTCGGGGGCCTGGAAAATGCAAACAATGGTAACATTATAAAATATATAAACCGTGCCAGATTTCCAACTGTTTAGAGACAGTGGTGTTGCAGCACCCCCAATAAGGAGGAACTCCAGGCAATAACTTCTTTTTTCTTCATAGTTAATATAATTATCAAAGTTTTAATATTTCAAAGCCTGCTACAAAGACAGAAATCTGGTGAGTACACATGACATCACACATACCTTGGATTTGTCGGTTAACAGTAAGGCCATTCTTAAACGGGTCGGGGTATGAATCAACGAATTCCAAAATAAATAAGAATAAATAAAAAAACATTACTTTAAAAATACTTAGTGGTGACCCTTGTGCAAGTCTGTATAGTGGAAATCGCGTAAATTTGTCTGCATTCTTAAGGCACACGGCAGACTGATCTGTGAGTAAGCGGCCAGTACTGTCGGAATCCGCAATTTTTGAGTTAGAGCTTGAAATGAGGGCTCCAAATCATAATCCAGCTCTGCAAGAGAGAACCAATCAGAGACGTACTGTCTTGAACAGTCATAGACAGTATTTTGGTTTCCTCTGGCAGAGATAGATTATGATTTGGAGCCCTCATTTCAACCTGTAACTCAGAAATTCCAAAAAGTGAGTTAGTTCAATATGGTTTCAGACGATCCAATTGTACTTTGTATAACATATGTAAACTTGTATATTTTCTTGTAAAAACAATAAAAATGATGTAAGGTTTTGGTTTTGGGGACTTAAGCTAACTTGGCCAGATCTATAACATACAATTTTTTATACATCTCAACGCAGAGCACAGCAATTAGAAACAATTCCTAATTGACACCCCTTGCAAAAATCAAGCAGGTAACTCGCCAGTAAGATGCGACCTCGGTCGGTCCTATAAATAGAGAACGTCTTTCTATGGCAAATTAGTTCAAATCTACCAGCCAACAAGCAACCAACAAGTCTCCTGAAAACCAAAGTCTCCAAGTTCAAACCATTTAAAAGTGTTTTAATCAGTAATAAATTCAGTTCCATCACGTAAATTCAGTACAAAAGACCATTGGCGTACCAAGTGTGCCCAGCTCCCTATTTTACAGTTTATGTACAAAAACCACACACGTGTCGTAAACCGACAGTATTAACACTCTACAACAGAAGTTGTTGAGTATGAAAAGATTATTAAATTAACCTGTCATCTGTCGCTCGGACGCCGGCATCTGGGAATTTTATTTTTTTATTATTTTTAAATGCGATTTTAACCCGTATGTATAAAGAAACGGTGCAAGGACAAGGTCAGAATCGCTTGCGCCAATATGTTGCTTTTAATTTCAGTAATGTAGCTTTTCGGAATGTTTTGATATTAATTTTCTATGATACACGGCCATCATGCAGCCAAATGTCATCCGACATTCAAGAGGTTAAGGAATATAAATAATTCTTACTGCTAGTGTTGGGGCGTCATTCTGTGCTATGTGGTAAAGGGCTGACATGGCATTCATATTGAAGTAGGGGGGTTTTCGTTCCGCTAATTCAATACACGTTATTCCTAGTGACCACACATCCACCTGAAACCAAAAGAAATTGATTAATTCATTAAAAAACTCTGAGACATGCAAAGGTCAAGGGGATTTGGCTAAGGATTGCCTTATATAATACATAGTTTTCGATTCTCAGTTGACTATAAGTTTAATTCTGAAGTCACAAGCCTTGGGACACCCTGGAAATGGAAGGATGACTATTTATCTGTTTTTTGTTTCCATTATACTCTTTAAAGGATTTTTCGTGAGAACAAAGATGGAAGAACATGTGTAAAAAATTGTACCCTATGTAAAAGCCACATGGGCATATAAAAGAGTAAATAAATTAACCTAACCTAACCCACAAAAGTGAGTTTAGAGATTGCTACTATTAAACTCCATGTACCGACAAGGAATACTAGACAAAATGTAACATTCTTTTGCAACACATACACAACCAACTATCAATCCAACTCACTTATCAATAGGATGCATGATTTAGGCAACAAGTTTGGTGGTATTGTAGATATATTCGCTGATTCCCTTTATAATCTAAAATACAATTTAAACCAACACTTTGTGGAATCCTACAAATTATTGTAACATGGGTATAATATATTTAATGATTTGACGTGTTATTGTAATGTTTTTCTATTTTTTATTATATTTTGTTCTATGTTATTGTCACATGTTATATTGTTTAAAATATTTCACGGTTTTATGCTATATTCTTCAAAAACTACTTGTATATTGTAAAATTTTTTCACTTTTATAACTTTTGGTATAATTTCTATGTATTATGTGTAATCCTCGATAACATATTATTTCATAATCTATAAATCTATGTAAAAGCCCCTGTGGGCGTATAACAACAACAAATAAATAATAACAGGCTCTAAGCACAGTTTCGAGAACGGGGACGAATCCTTCAACATATTTTTATAATTTTTTTTACAATAACTCCACACAGGAGGCCCTAAAGAAAATAATTCCTCAGGGACTATGTCATCTTTGTGTGTGCTGTATGGAGGGTTCTTTGTAGGAAATGAAGGAGAGGATGTTTGAGAGAGCCCTGCTGGAGAAGTAAAAGGCCTCCCTCAACCAGTCTCTCCCGATATGGCCTGCCACGCAATTGGTGGGCAGACGCATCCGCCGCCAAGACCCGGACAAACTTCACCCCATGAACCCGGGCACCCCTGCTAAGTTACCAAACGTAGCGAACCACTTGGGGTGACCTATGGCACAGGTGTTGGATATCCAATAAATGGTTCCCGGAGCAGCTGTACCCTCCCAAATTGAAGGTTATGAAGATTATTGTGTCAATGTGACGTTTAATACCTTGCTTTATAATAATAATAATGTAATATTAGAACCGAAGAAGCTACAACCTGAGAACGAGGAGAGCCTACCCCAACAGCCTACCTAGGCAATGAGTTGGGACAGTGCAAGGAAGAAGAAGAATGTAATATTTGTACAGCGCAGTGTTTTGTTCTATTTCACTTCAAATGCGCTTAACTATAATAAACTTAAAAATAATAATTTAGTTTTCAGTGGTCGTATTCTTAAGATTACTACTCTTACAGTGTTTCTTACGAGTCCTTACAAAATATTGACCAAATAATGTGAAACAAAGAATATACTGTACATACTAAGCAATGACAAAAATTTACAAAAACTGTTATAGCACAGGACAATAATAATAAGCAACAATGGTAACAGGGGGCAGTTTAGGTTGCAATAAATTAGATTTGAGGACACATTAGCGAGATAATATATATAATTCTAACCTTCCCATCGTACTGTCCCTCATCCATGGCCAGGATGACCTCGGGCGCCATCCAGTAAGGAGTTCCCACAAAGCTGTTGGCCGGGCACTTGATGGCGGCAGAGCCAAAGTCAGCCAGCTTCACCGTGCCGTTCTCCGTGAGCAGGATGTTGCCGGCCTTGATGTCTCGATGGATGCGGCCCAGCCCGTGCAGGTAGCTCAGCCCGCACAGGACGCCCTCGCAGATGGCCGAGATCTCTTCTTCGCGGAGGGGACGCTTGTGCACCTGGACATTATTGGAATTCGTTAGTCATATTCTACTCACTCCTGGCTGCAGACAAAAATACATCAACCTACAATATTAATGGAAACTTTTGTGAATGCAGCTATTGAAAGAAAAACAGTGGCATTCGTGAAGCTAGACTTGGGTGAGCTTGTTTATTTAATCGTGCATCAGAAAGATAATACGAGAATTGGCTACATTTGTTTTCTTTCAAATCACACTTCTAGGGATTTTTGTTCTGTGCATTCACAACCCTGAATGTTGTTGAATGAAAGTAAAATAAAAACACTTAGAATGGGTTGTCTCACAGAATTTAAACAATTCATCAAATTTCAAAGTTAAAATTCAAGTTCTGTTATTATTTCATCACGGGACAGTTGTTTGACAGTACTTGGAAAATAACAGAACTTGAATATTAACCAAGAAATTTAATAAATTGTTCAAATTCCGGGAAACAACCCGATTTAAGTATAAAAATTAGATAATACTTAAAACCATCATTAAATGCCTCCACGGCCTCCGCAGTCTAGGGGTAAGACTCTCGACTCGCGATCCAAAGGTCGTGGTTTCGAACCCGGCGTGCGCAAATAAATTTTATTTGATTTTTAAATTTTTATTTATTTATTATACCTTTACAATTAAAATACATTGTTTAGCATTAAGCGTATATTATACCCTTGGAACAATTCATTTCCTCTCAAATTGTCTTTATTTTTACATCGCTAGATGGCAGTCATAGTCCCTTCTCGGACTCTAAATATCCAACATTTAACGTGCGTAGATTGCCAACGTCAGTCGAACGGGCGGCGGTGCATGGCGGCGATGACGCGCGGCGTTTGGAATTTCGTGGTTCACATTTAAAGTCAATTTTATGGTGTTTTTTTATTTAACTTCCAAATATTCAGCCTTTTATTGTCGTTTAAACTATATTTTCTAGAACTCATCATTATGATTACTACAGTAGAACCCCGTTAATTCGAAATCCATGGGACATCAAAAATCTAATTTCGAATTAACAAATTCCCACGTAAATCGAAATTTTATGAAAAAATAAAAAAAAACAGTCGCCAAAAATCGAGTTCTTCGTCCGAAAATTTAAATTCGGATAGGTTCTTCGGAGTAAATTCGTAATAATACGACTTATACCTGTGAAAATCGAATTTTATATACCGCCATATTCGTATACCGCCACGGTCGGCCTTATATTCGAAAAAATATATACCAATACGTAATTTTTCTGCGTTAATAAAATTTTCGCTTCCATTTCCAGCCCTTTAAAATTCAGAAATTCGAAATAAATTCGTAGAAATACGATATATTTCTGCATAAATTAAAATTTCGCGGCTGACATCCTTCGCAGCCTGCCTTTCGAATTGATATATTAGAAGTATATTCGCATTCATATGTTATATTTCATAGTCTAAATCGAAATTTGGCAACCGATTTCCGTCTCAGCTGGCTCTTCCAATTTTAATATTCGAAGTAAACTCGTAAAAATACCATATAATTATCGGGAAAAAATATTTTGGCGCTCGAATCCCGTCGTAGCCGGCCGTTAATTGGATACCTACTCGCAGTAAATTCATAAAAATACGATATATTTCCGTGTAAATCAAATTTTCACTGCCGATTACCGCCGCGGCTGGCCCTTTTAAACTCAGAAATTTTAAGTAAATTCGTGGAAACACGATATATTTTGACGTAAATTCGAAATTTCGCGGTCGATATCCGTCGCAACCGGCTCTTCATATTCAGATACTCAAAATAAATTCGTAAAAATTTCGCATATTTTCCTTGTAAATCAAATTCTCACGACCGATTGCCGTCGCGGCCGGTCCTTGACATTTAGGTATTCGAAGTAAATTCGTGAAAATAAGATATATTTAAGCGTTAACCAAATTTTCGCTGCCGCTTACCGCCGCCGCCGGCTCTTTAAATTATTGTTATTATTATTCGAAGTAAATTCGTAAATATATGACATTCCACTGGAAATCGATTTCGATTTACATAATAATAGTATCTACGAATTAGGACGATGTCCAACCGCATAAATCCACATTTAAGCGCGCTTTACCGCCACGGCTGTCTGATTCCGATTTACGAAATTATGATTTTTTTTCCAAAAATGGATGTTTTTCGAATTACACGAACAAATTTTCGTGTGCGGACAAAATAAATTTCGAATTACGAATTAAAGAAATTCGAATATAAAATCATTTTGTATGAAAAAAATTATCTGTAGATTTTTTATAATTTTATAATAATGACAAATTTTGGATTTATCGGGGTTCTGCTGTATACATAATTGTTAATTTCCTTAAAAAGTTTTTTTTTGTCTGTTACTCAAACACCATGTACATTCAACTTTATTGACTTAATTAGTAACATCACACTTAATTCAATAAAAATTTTAAAGATAAAAAATAAGTAAATATATATATTACCAAACACTGCGTACTGGCGTACACTGCCCAAACAAAACATGATGAAATAACGTTCGCTCACACAAAGTCAGAGCGCGTAAAGACAATGAAATCTCACACATACTTGTAAGTAGGAGCGCACGGTCCACAAACACGAAGTGTGTAACAAATGGTCAAACCATTCCGAATAGAAACGTAAGCGTAAAGTTATACATATTGCATTTTAAAGGAATATGACAGTTGGAAAAATGCTATTTTGAAACATTATATGAAAAAAAGAGAATTTGTGAGTTTCTACTGTTTTTGTAGCTTCTTAAATTATTACAATGTTTTAAGTGAGTCCCTTGAGACCTTTCAGACCCATTTATAAAACATTTTGATCGCATTTTCGAAGTATATGTGCTGTCAAAGACGGATCGCGTGATCCCACTTCCAGCAGAAGGGAGATCCGAGCCCGTAATAAAGAGAAAGCTCTGAAGTGTTGTAAAATACGGTGAAAATTAAGTATTTATTTAATTGTTAATATCCACAGATATCATAACGACAATAAGAGCCAGTACTTCTACAGATGTGTGTATTATATACTTATTTTAAATTTAAAATATTGTGTAAAATCATTATTAATACGGTAATCACAGATCGAAGTTTGAAAAGTGGGCTATATGGTGCATCAATGTTTTTATTTTTTATGGTCGAATGCTTACATATACTACAAAAAAAAATCAGCAGTTTGATAAATAATAGTCCATTATTTGTTAACAAAAAATATCAAGTCTGAGAATTACATACGAAAGGTAGTATTCAGCTGTTTTAGAGGGCCGTTTGGCAGCAAATCACCCTTTCTGCCTTATAACCCACTCTTAATCATTAACCCCACTAGGGTTCGCCTGTATTCGCCTGTATCGGGATTAATTTGTGTTATTTCACAATCTATTAATTAAAAATAAATTATAGTATGTTTGCGGCACGTTCCAGATTGAAAGATACTCTCAGTATCGCCCTGGTGTAATACCACCATTCAGAGTTGAAACATTGCTTGAAATATCTTTAGCCTTGTTTGGTGGCTAGATCTGAATAGACAGGTACTTCACCACCACCTCTTATTCCCCTCCCCACTACCTCACAACATACTCCAATTGGGAATGCCATAATCTCATTGGCTCCAGACGGGAGCAGTTCGGAATCTTGTGCGGTATTCACACAAAAAAATTTAATTAACCTTATAATACTAAGCCAAACAAATAGATTAAATTTAAAAAAAAAAACTGGAATTTACATATGCAGTTGTGTAAGGGTTAAGACTTGTGGCATATTGTCAATAATAAAAAAAAAAAATACAAAGCCACAGGAGATCAAATTTGCACAATAAAAAAAAATTACATACAAAGTCAAATTCAATTGGCATTTCAAATAAACTAATTGAAACACCAAAAGGTTAATTAAGAAATGATAATTAAATATGTAATAATCAATCAAATTTCTGCTCTAATAATCATTGAACATCCCTGAATAAAAATAAAACCAGAAATAATCAATTATTAAAAAGATATGTAGTGTTATCAACGCTATCCAATAAACATAAATTAATTGTGTATTCTTTCTATTAATAATAAAAATTGTATTTTTCCTGCCTATTGTTATATTTCAGACCGTGTAACTGCAGAGGGTGGTGATGGAATAGACAGGTTAGTTTAGTAGCTGAGTTGACAAATGCGTCGGTTTCCCATCCAGTTATCGTAGGTTAATCCTCTGCTAGTTAAGTATTCCATCATTGCACAGGCAACATTTTCCACTCATAATAGAAGCTTTTCAAATATTTTCAGGTAATAAAAATGTAACAAGATTTTTCCTTATTTTTAAGAAAGAAATGCAAAACAATGGTGGTAAGATAATCTGTAGTAGATAAGACTTCTAGCATTTCACTCTTCAGTCCCCCGGCGGGTCCGGATTTATGAAGCGATTTTGTCCCTTATGTATAAAGAAATTGTATGAAGAATAAGGTCAGAATCGCTTGGGCCATTCTCGTTCTTGACGTAACGAAATACGGGATAGCGTCTAGCCTCTCTGAATAATTCAAATTAATTCTCGATGACGCTGCTGGCATCAAAGATGGCCAACAAAATGGCCGCCGCGTGATAATATGAACGGAGTCGTAGTTGGAGTCTATATTTTTTCATTGTTGTTGATATAAATTCATTGTGGAAAGCATAGATTTGAGTGAATATTAGGAAGATCATTTTATCTACATTATTTTGATGTAATTTTTGTTATATATCACAAAAGAAATGTTATAGAAATTGAGTTCGTAAGAAAAGTGAGAAATGTCAAATTTTTTACGTCATATTGAAAAAATATATCTTTCCTATGCTGGCCTTCAAAAGGTTAATCTCTCATTTGTCTTAAGCCCGCCGATACAAGAGTCTCAAATACCCGGAGTGGGTGGGATCACGGCACCTGCATTGGGATGTGAGAATTGAGAGGGACGAATAGGAGAAGGCACGGAAGTTGAAAATTGAGAATTATAAAACTGCTGGGCATTCATCAGGGAATTCAGCTAGTATGGGAGATAGTAAAAAATAACGAATCCTCCATAGATCTTCCATCGCTATTGGAATTTATATGATAATTTTATCTTTGGGTGGGAAATAATTTCATCAACCTGATAAGGCAGCAGATTATGACAGAGTGACCTTAATGAGTTTATCATAATCCAAGAGCAAATAGACTCTTCTATACGCCTTGAAATGTCAGTAAACAAAACATATTATTACTAAGCAGAAAATTATTCGATTTGTTTTAGTAAACATACCTACATACATTTTTTCATCTTAACGTAGAAGTTAAACAACTAACAATGAATGCATAGGTAAAATTGAATAGGGTTCGTGCCCAAACTTGCTGCAGGTTGACTGGAAAATATCTTCATTTCCTCTGAGGTAATTAACTAATCAAAACATTGGTTTGGTTCCGAACCTAGGAAGGATCAAAGCCTTGTGTTAATGGCCTAACATGAAATTATCCGAAGCACAGAATACTAAACCAGTCAGAGTAATAAACGTGCAACTGAAGTCTTGTATGGGAGAGACGGCATGAAAGAGAGAGACAACAGTAGGTATATAAAGAGTATGAATGGTTGTCCAATGCCTCTTCATCATCACCCACCGTTAAAGATAATACATTGTCTTAATCACATTCCATTGACTAGATAATATAGTCAGGAATCAGGTATCGATAGAAAACCCTTCAGAAGCTAATGTTATAAGTGTACTCATCGCCCTTGAGGGGAGTTTTAACAGAAACGGCGCTCTACAAATTATCATTATAAGCATAGGTGCAATATTTTTCAGAGAATTTTTTTTTTAGAAGCATCTTCCACCAAGACCCGGGCATATCTCACCCCATGAACTCGGGCACCCCTGCTATGTCACCAAACATAGTGAACCGCTGGGGGTGACCCATGGCAGAGGTGTTGGTTATCCAATAAACGGTTCCCAGGGACATTATACATATTTACAGACAATTCAATTAGATTGCTTACTTCGATTATGTCTGATGCGGAGCCAACGCAATACTCCATGACGAGCCAGGCGGTGTTCTCCCGGAGGTAGCATCCTTTATACTCTATTGTGTTTGGGTGGTTCAATTGCTGCAGGAACCTGACAACAAAAAAACAAATAATTATTAATCAATAATTTAAGTTCATAAATAATTCTTGTGCCAGGAAGGGATTTATTAATTCGGATAACAAAATAAAATAAAAATAGTAAAATGCCAATCGCCCACCATTTTCCGGGTTGACACTATTTTGTTAATAACTCATTTATTTTTGGAAAATTACATTTTGTAAATTGTACCACCGTCTTATCAGACGTGTTACATATTTTTATATATTTTCCCAGGAGAGCTACTTATATTCAGAGAAATGTTTTTTTTCTTCTCTGTAACGTTATAAAAAAAATAGTAGGTACGTATATAATAAAGGCATACGAAAATATTCTTTCGTTACAGTAGAGTTTAAAGTTTTATCATATTTTTCCGGCTAAATAAGTATTCTTTACAATAAAAATAAGTCATATGAGGATTTCTTGTAAATAAACACAGTAATACTTTTGTATGACATTTGACACGGAATTTCGCGATACGCTTTTTCATGGATAAAATAAACACATTTGCAAGTGACGAAACGAAAATTACAATAATATTAATAACTCTGGTACGGGGCATACGTCATTTCTATGTCTACCTACGTTAAATTATCGTGAAAACAAGCTTATGTGCCCAAGCGGTTAAGATACATTATTTCTTTGCCAAGCGAATAAAATATGTTTTAATTAGCTAGAAGCAATTTTTTAAGGTTTAAAATACCTTAAATTCAAGGCAAATGCATGAGCTACTAAGAAATCTAATGGAGGGGTTAAATGATGGAGGATAGATGGCATTCTTCTAGAGGTCATAATATCAACATTGCATTGAATGGTGGTCTTTACAGGTGATAAGGAAATACGTACCTTCTACTTTGAGGTATGAATCATTGCGTACATACAATCTCTGCTATCAAATAAGACCTTGGTATTAATTCAATCAACTCCATTCAAATTTTGAATTAAAATTCAACATTACGATAAAATAGGAATTAATTGAAATGATGGGTGAATGAAATAAAACAATAATCAATTAGCCTGCAAAAATACATGTTATATGCGTGCACTTTGCCTAATTAAAAATTACAAGAATTAAATTATCAGCACCATAAAAAAACCAAGTAATTCATGGTGTCTGACCTCATAAAAAAGCTGATAGGATAGACAATATATTATAAATGACGCTGGTAATTACTTCCTGTTTTCTTGGGCTGTAATGGCCGTATTATAAGATAAAATTACATTTCGATGACAGAATATAAATACTAAATTCAGATTCATAATTTCTGTGGGAATGGTGTGAATCACCTCTTGGGTTTTACTGAAGTGGCTTACAGAATTCAACAAGTATTATTGTGGCCGAACCGCATACAAATATAATTATGTTCTGTAGGTATAGTTTTGTGGTGATATCTAATCTGGTTTGAGGTGAAAATTAATTATCACGGCGAAAATGGTTAAAATTTGGAGAGCCGTAATCTGAACAAGTATGATGTATCTGAATTGAAAGCATCTCACTATAAAAAATGTCAAATATCTTTTGTTTGATCAAAGATTTGCGAATCTTACCCGATTATTTTAACTGTGTAACAATAATCCTCATTAAATAGATGATTATTTTGTCAACTTACGAGTACATAATAAAAATGAAACAGATTCTTGTATTTTTTTCATCAGTGCAAGACAGTTAAGCCTCAGTAACACGGAGCGCTTTTAATACTGCAATTTGAAAAGCAGCTATGAAATCACTTTGTGTGACAAGGGATTCACTGTGTGAGTTCCATCTCTTTCCATCATCACTGTACGGACGAGACCGAGCTCATACTAAAATGACACTGGAGAGCAAAGTGACATTTTTTACTCCATATATGCTGAGTTATTGCTGGTTAACTTCTTGATTGTCGATGCAAAATTTTCGCCGTACACCAGCTAATTTTATTTTCGTAATAACTTACTGTTTTTGCAAAATTATGTTTTTGTATATTATACCGTCTTATTAGACAAGCGTTTACATATTTAAAAAAATATTTATTACAATCTAGTTCTTTCACCAGAAAAGCTAGTTATATTCAGAGAAATGATTTTTCAATAGCTGGAGAACAAAAGGTTAAAGATGTAGGGTAAGTTCTGATATACCCTGTATAAAGTCACAAAAATATTGTCAGGTTATTCGTGACCAAGGAATTTTCATCGTTCTTTTTAAAAGACAGCTATTGGCTGGAATTATACATCGTAATCATAGAAAAATACGTAATTCTCACTAATTTCATACCTGATCTCCTTCAGGATGTCCTGCCACTTCTCCAGGCTCTGCTTGCCCATATAGGACATCTTCTTGATGGCCACAATCTCGCGCGTGAGATTGCATCGCGCGTAGTATACAGCACCGAAGGAGCCATGGCCGATCTCGCGGAGATCCTCGAATATCTTCTCCGGGTCGTGCTTGTTGAAGAGCTCCGCTATCTCCGGGTCCTTCAGGCTCCCCGGCCTGGGGACAGCCGGCATCGTGAGGCTGCAAGTACACCAACGTTAATTACACTCACGAGTCATGTTGTAGAACCAGGAGACATTGCCAAATGTCCAATGAAAACCCTGATGAAATTCAAGGGATTGGCCTACAGTCAAAGGAATATAGCACAATGTTACCCATGGGAGTTATGCAGTGTCAATTTTTAATAAGTAAGAAGCAAGAAGTATCCAAGTGAAGCGGTTTTAAGCGGAAATCATGATGTTGACAAATGACTTACTAGAATCTATATAAAGAGTGTCTGTGCCGGGCGGCGTGGCAAGAAGACTACATGAGATTTCGAAAAACTACCCCTATCCCCTTTTTTCCGTCCCTAAAAGCAGAATTTGATATATTTTTGTTTAAATTTTGTACAAAATAAGAGGAAAATTACTGTTGACATATAATCTGCTGGGGACTTCAGCTAGTTAATAATAAAGCTGGGACAGTAGACAATATCTAAAAAAAAAAAAATCCCCTTAGAACCCCTTTTTAAACATATCTATTTAAATTTCAATTTGGTTTTCGTGAATGGAAAGTGGAAATTAACCCACTTCCCGACATCTGAAACTCGGCAGATAATCTCGTTGTCGATGACAATGCATTCTATAAACTTTTGGTGGCACTCACACCCACATTGCATGCATTTCTCTGAAATTGGATGAAATGATGGCGCAAGTAGGTCGTACTGTTCGATGGATAGGACCGAGGCGGATAATCCAAATTGTTTCAGTAAATAATAAAAATAGATGTATTATATTTAAAAAAACTTCGATTTAACGGTGTCTTTTAATTTTATGAAATAATTTATATATATGTGTAAAGTTTGGTAATAAATGGGCAATTTTGAAAAGCCGATATGTCGGCTCAGGAAATTTTTTTGGTAATTCTATAAAATCACATATAATGGCTCTAGAAAAGTACAAAGCTCGGCAGTAAAGCATAGACCCTGTGGTTTTATTTGTGGTTTATCTAAAGCCATGGTTTAGCCAAAACTTATTTATTCTGTCACCAACTCTTTATTGACACAAAAAATTTGGAACACTGTTAAAATTAAATAATGGAAAGGCGTCTTAAACGAGCAAGATAAATTGCCTATTATTCCACATGAACACATGTCTTGCCTGGCAATAGTCTATGGCCCAAATGTATAAGACAAAAATTCACAACAGAAAAACATGATGTCCAGCCATAACCAAACTTATATAAACTTGGAAATAAAATCGCAAAGTTGAAATCAGAACAGACGCACATAAGTAACAGAGCTAGAAGGAAATAGATCTGGCCCGGCAATATGTCATAATACTGGAAGCAGAGCTGTCTCATCGGCAAGACAGTACAATAGTCAACCAGAATAAGCCATAATGTCAACCAGAACAAGCAATACATGAACCTGTTGGGTTATATTGCCGAAACTCGCTTGTTTTTGGGCACCTTTAGAATGTCATAAGTTTTCTAAAAAATAAATTTGGCAAAATCAAGGCTTCAACGAGTTATCCGTCGTAAGACCGCGGGCGGACGGGTGACAGATGAGAGGTTAAAAAATAAAATACGATTTTAACCCTTATGTATACAGAAACTGTACCAGGACAAGGTCAGAATCGCTTGCGCCAATATCATTCCAGACTTTGCTTTTTATTAGAACACTCTAGCTCTTCGGAATGCCCTGATATACATTTTCTACGAAATACGGCCTCAACCTCTGACTATATTAATTATTAATAACTCAGGTACGCGGCATACGTCATTCCTATGTCTACCCACGTTAAATTATCGTGAAAACAAGCTTATGTGTCCAAGCGGTTAAATAATTCAGCTTTAGGTCCCTGGTTTCGGTGGCCACATCTTCGCTTCAGTTCGTTTTTATCCAACAGACCAAAACGTAAATCGGGAGAGATGGCACTTTAATGTTTTTTTTACGATAAAAACACATACATTTTGGAGGAAGTAAGACAAGGTGCGTTTTGAAAACCCCTTAAATAATCTTTTATAATTTTTGTTTGAACGATTATCGTATAAATAAAGGCTTTTTGAGAACAAATGCATACTTAACTCAAGTTCACGAAAAATGGTCTGTTAGGCAAAAACGAACTAGAGCGACGACATGTCAAAGTATTTGTAACTAGAACTATTCAAATCAAGAATTTGGAGTTTTTAAACTATTTATCATAATTTGTCCGGATTTCACTCTCTTTAATACAAATTTCGACTGTCGGATTTATGAAATTTACATTAATTGCACAGTGTTAGACGGAGATGATAGACACACACATGATAGTCCCACAACCATGCTATAGCAGCAAGTCATCACAAACAAAACAGGATTTTTAAAATACAATAAAAAATTATTATGATTTATGAATTGTTTTTGATTTTTTTGGGCTGTTAAACCGTCTTCCTCTTCTCTGAGCAAATGTTTCAGACAGCCTTGCAGGGTCATGATTACTGTACATTTGCCTTAACGTTGGACACCACACAAGGCCATCTGAAACGTTGACTCAAGAAAGAAGAACAAAAAATGAAACGATATACAAGGTATGACTATTATATATACAATACACAAAATACAATAAAAAATAAATCTACAAGGTTTTATGTGGCTGTTACAATCGCATTGTGCCTGTCCATCTTCAGCTAACTTTACGCTGCAGAAATCCTGTTATTTTTTATTGCCCCATTAGGCTAGTCTCCCCACTATCCCCACACCGGCGCTATCTGATGGGTTAGGTTAAGAGGAAACCGGGCAGCGTTTTGTCCTTATAAACGAATTCTCCAATTTCCTCTCTGAATTTTGACACTACTGTAAATACTTTTAAATATAATATAGATATAGACCACTAGTTTGTTGATAAGATTTGTTTTTTTTTTGATAAGTCACTTCTTATAGGATATAGGACCTTCCAAAAGTTGGCTGGTTTAAACGCCATCAACAGACGTTCAGTATACAAACTAGACAAGTATTTAAAAAAAAAAAAGTAAAACGTGAAGACATATATAAATATTTTCTTCTAATACAGTTAGCAAAAAAACTCTTAAAAATCTTTCCAGTTTTAAAGTAGAAAAATGGGTACTTAATGCAAAACCTTGATTTTGATGTTTTTATTTAGGTATTATTAGCCTGAGGAGCAGTTGTCCCTTTCGCTCAGTATTCGGGGAATAAGAGCGACAGTGACAGCAACAGTTTGATAAAATACCTATTGTTTAAATTTCTCGGTGACCAGGTTTCCTCTTAAGAGAGACATGCACATTGTGGTCGTAAGCATGTCAAACAAAAACTTGCAATTTAAATTTCGTTTATATTTTGAATTCTCATGTACCCATAACAATTATATACAGTAAAGTTTTAGTAAAAAAAAAAAAAGCCATTCCCTTTCACATCTTATGTGTGTTTACCGCCACCAACCATTTGAGTGGTTTAATGAATAATTTATTTACCTAGTTTTATTCATGATTTTCACATTTTGATTCACATTATAGAATTAGTAATGTCCGCCTTGCAAGGAGCATCCTGCCTTGCCCCCGTACTGTCAACCATACACGAGCCTTGCACTAAGAGACTTCAATACTGAAAATATCACATCAACGTTTGTTACAATAAATTTATTTTTTAAATGTGATACCGCAGCTAAACCCAACTGTCTGCGGCCAGTGTAATTATAGCATCTCCAATTTGAGAATTTGTTTAGGGGTGGAGGGGGAAGGAGTTGGGAATAGGTAGGTTGGAAAGGTTACTAAACATGCAGCGTATTAATTCTGAATGGTGGTCACACAACAGGAGGATAATGAGAGTATTTTTCAAATGTATAATTAAAGTACAGTTAATTCTGTTATTACAGTTTTGAAATAACAAGGTTCACAAATAATGATTAGAATGGAGTAAGAATTGAATCAAATCGATATAGAATTGAGATTTTAAGTGATTTCATACCAAGCAAGCGAAAGCGGAAGCATTTATTGACTCTACAATATACAATGGAACTCCACACAATAATATTGTCTCCGTTACACACTGTCATTTACACGGTATTCGGTGGAACATATCTATTGTGCAAAAACAGAATTAAAAGTACTTTTGTGATAAATATATAAAATTTAAGAAAATTCTGGTATTGAAATTAATATCCGCAAGATGGCAGAATGCAATATAATGAAGGATAACTAATGGGTTGTGTAATGTGAGAATAGTTACATGTTTGATATTTTATTATTTACTGGTCATAAATCTGAAACTTTTAACACAAATTGCTGTGACCATCAATTCTATTCCTACACATATACAAGTCTTTTGTGATGATTAGTGCATGGATCAGTTATAGGCATGTATACCTAATGATTGTTTGCATGGTTTGAACGAAAACGGTCGTGTGGTTTGTTAGACTATAACTGATTTGCCCACAAACTCTCCTAAGACAGTGCATACGGACAAATCATAGCTGAAAATCTTTATAATTCTAAAACAGAACTGTCAAAATGTCAATGTGATTAGTGGACATAATAATGAATGTTAAATGACAGATTCTTGTGCAAAATGGGACCCTAGAGACGAAATCAAAGATGAGGGGTTAAAAACTCACTTTTTGTCAAAATATTTAAAATAAAGTTCGCTATAATTTAATGATAATTGGATCATTCTTGAGTGCCAATTTTGTGAAAATTCAGCACAAAAACAAAAATAATAATTTGTACTCTTGTGATAAGCGAAACTGGTCGGTCTTTATAAATTAAACAAAGTTATTTTTATTTTTTTTAAATACCCAAATAGATGGTGAATTACTATTGCATTAAAATATTCATTTTTGTTCCAAAACTTCTAATTTTTTTTTTTGACATTACTTAATTTACCTAACTACTAATAATGGAAAAGAGACCGATTAAAAGATTGTTTTTTAAATTTACTTTTCAATGAAGTAATGCACACAATGGACCATTTCTCCAAAGTCAAGATTGTTGCAAATGTGCAATTTCAACCAGAATCTGTCAGGCCTTTGAAAATATGACGAATCACATTCACAATCAGAATTCTGCACAATTATTCAGGTTTCTGTGTATATGTTTAAGGCGTTCTACACTCGTAAGAGTATGAACCAAGATAAGGATTATCATTTTTTAAATCACCACTTTTCCCTGTAGGAGCCATAAAAAATATTGATATTATAAATGAAAGTGTGGATACCTTTAACTAGAGCCTCCTCTTGTGCGATGTCCCTGGTCAACAAGAGTTCACGTTGTGTCGGTTCTTTGCCATTATTTACGGCAAAGTTTCTGTAACAAACGGGAGGCGATAACAATATAACACCAGCCACATGCCACATTAAGAAATGTCAATACATGTCGGGAGCCCCTCCCCAGACAAAGGCATTTTCACTTTTATTCGCGAAAACTCTTTCACTTATCAGCGCAAATACAACCCGAAATCAAAATATGTTACAAGCTCAAACTTTGATTAGAAAAAGGTTAATTAAATTAATCGAACTCGACGAGTTGGGAGTCTGAGACCCACCTCAATGCATTCCCACTCTCCTAACCAAAACGGCACACCGAGATGTCGAGAAACTCCCATTGCAGGCAGCAGGGTGGATGGTGACGGCTGCTAAACAGATCATCTCACCTCCCAGGCTTTATAATATTTGTTTATAGCGTTTAGATAAAAATAATGACAAAATAGTTGGCACTTACCATCAAAATTTCGCCTCAAAATGGCGATTGTAGATCGTGCGCAATGTTGAGATTTTCTGTTTTCACGACACACAATGAACACTTTCACATTGTTATAAAACTAACATAAAACCACTGGATAAGGAACAAACCGAATATGAGAAAACTGTAAATTGTGGAAAAATTGCAAAATAAAAACCTATCTGGCTTTGACTCGGAGAAGTGTTGGTTCATTTATGAAAGTTACACTAGTGATCTCTGTCGGTAAAACAGTGGACTGCACAAATATGTGGAATTTAATATTTCCCATCTGGCAGCACTCAACTCACCACTTCTATGACATTTGCCCGATTGTCTTTGTTCATCTGTTTATCTGTCATTAAAAAGTCAAATTGGTTATCGATGTTTAATTGTGCAAATTGACAATGACTGACCCCATGCTGAAGAAGATCGGGGCTCCCGATTTCAACCCCGATAAATTCGTCAAAGAATTGGCCCGAAGTTGTGTGGGTGGTCAAGCTTTACAGCAACAGCGTCAAAAAATACAAGCGGTCTCAGAGGACACTGCCAACTCCCTGAAGAAAAATGTCTACGAAAACTACATGCAGTTCATCGAAACTGCTAAGGAAATATCACATTTGGAAGCGGAAATGTATCAGCTTTCTCATCTGTTGACTGATCAGCGAAGCCTGCTCCAAGCCTTGGCGAGTACGTCCATTCTAGGTGAGTCCAACCTCTCCCACACCATGAACTCCGAGAAGGTTGATACAGAAGCTGACAAAATCGAAGAACAGAGAAATTTAAAACTAAACAGCATATTTGAGAAGGTTGAGAGTTGTATGAGTTTGCTCGATGTGCCTGACAGGGTATTACTGCACGAAGGAGACATCTTAGAACTAGACGCGGAAGAGCATACACCACTACAACGGATGCACGCCTACCTGTTCAGTGATTGCTTGATGTTGACTTCCTGGATTCCAAACAGGCGTGGTCCCATGAGGTACAGGTTCACAGCCGTGTACTCCATCAGCAGTATGGCGGTCGTCAACGTGAGAGACCTTGGAAGCGTCAAGCAAGCATTCAAACTCCTCGCCTTTCCCGACACCAGAGTCTTTCAATGCAACAACCTAACCAGTAAGAAAGACTGGTTGGAGAAATTTGAAATAGCAAAGAAGACTTATCTTTCAAAGCAAGAACAAAGTGAAGTATCAAAACGAGAGAGTACACATGAGAAGGCAGCCAGCCGGCCTGAGTCCTCAGATTCTCCTACAAGTGGGTACGGTGACGATAGTCCCCAAAGAGAAATGGTCATGATGCCGGACTGGCTTGTTGATGTAGCCGAAGAACTGGATGTATTGATTGTAGAGAGACATTTCGATAAAGCCTTCAACTTGATGCAATCTGCCGAGAACAGCCTGAAGATGGAAGAGTACGCCAATCTTCCCACAACGCACGAAATACTGACTAAAATAGCTATGAGACACAAAACCCTGACCGAAGTCCTCATCAAGGAACTGCAAGTTACCCCAGACTGGACACCCAGAGGAGGATTGCGGTCAGCACGCAAACCAGTAAGACTACTCAACAAACTCAAGATGACAACCCAAGCTTGCGATTTGTTCCTGGCCATCTGCAGTCAAACCATGAAGGTGCATGTCAAAGGTGTGCAGCTTGAAGGCTCAACCGTGACCTACGTTAAACAAGTTGGCGAAGTATTCTTCTGCACCATGACTGATGTCATTTCCGAGTTTATCGCTGCATTCCCCGATGACAAAATGAGTGCCCTGGTCGTGTGGGCAAGCGCAGAATTGAGAGTTTTAATGAACCAAATGGTAAAACAGATCTTCACTCCACAAGCACAGCTTGGTTCTGTTGCGCAGTGCGTTGTCATTCTAAGGGAACAATGTCTTCTAATGAGAGAATTCGGTTTAGATCTTTGCTTTCAACTTGATGGTTCCTTGCGCAACTCAATAATGAAATCACTAAAAGATTACAAAGACAAAATCATGGAGTCTATGAAGGGCAAAGTTATCGAAGATAAATGGACTCCAGTCAACATGAATACTAAAACAGGAGTGAAAACCTTTCTCGATGAGATGCAAGAATTGGGCTTGATTTTGGCCAAGTATGTGATCAACGACACGTGGATAGATCTCTCCAGTAGTACTATTTGGTTTGCCAAGTCTCTTCTGACTTTACAATGCCAGGGGCTGAGGATGGTTACCGAAGACATGATGGGGGCCTTGGGGGATAGTATTCACAGTATCTTCAACGGAAGGTTGAATCTCTCAATCGGAAACGATTCCAGCTACGCCCAGAAGAATTTCAAGTTCATCTTGGACACGTTGCTACCGGCCATGTTGAGAAAATACAACGAAGAAGTGGGATATGAAAATGAGAAGCTGCTGACGTTAGCTAATAAATATGGAATTAATACATCGAAAAGTACAAAGAAAACGACGAGCAATGTCACAAAATACTCAAGCGATTATCTCTAGTTAAAATAAAAGTATTTTAATTTATTTACATAGTTATTTAATCCATACAATGTACAAATACACTTATTTTCAATATCAATAAAAAATTATAATATAATATAATATTTTCAGAACAGTTTTTTTTATACCAGCGTAAGTTTAGAAAACTAGATGGAATGAAACTAAAGTAATTTATTGAAGACATCACCGAACTAAGGTTTACGGCACTTTATGGGTAATGTACAGTTGAGTACGAAACATTACATATGCTATAAACTGTTTGCAAATTTTAGTGTGGTCATTAGTTGTAAATTCTACCATAACGGCATGTTAAAATACGCCCAGTAAAACAAACAGTTTTTCAATGATCCTGTAAAATCACAAAATATTCCATACTGCATTGTTTGGGTACGTCTTCAATAATTGTTCGCTCAAGTCTAGTGATGTCTAGTTTCCTTAATATTATGGAAACAATAATTTAATAAGCACAATTATATTTTATAATATTAAAGATATACTATACAGGTTGTTAAGGAACGTACTTGACTTTCTTTAACCAGTGATTCCTGCCATTGTTTGGAGTAAAAAATGTAAATGAAATTTGGGTCTCCAGTGACTTTTTCAAATTTTTTCGTTTAAAAATCGAACAAAAAAAAAATTTTCCACATGTCGTTACTGGTCACCATCTGGTCACTCAGCAGAGTAACCAAAAAAACCCTCACTGTCCAATACCTACTGATTTTTTATGTTTTTAGTAGAAAATAAAAAAAAAAGCAAAAAATATCACAGGAGGCCAAAATTTTTTGCTTCAAATAATGTCAAGAATCACTGGTTAATAAAGTAAGTCCTTTAACACTCTTTTGGATACCTAAAATAGGTTATGAGCAACAGAATGCCACTATTTAAAATACATATAATGGTAATTGAAAAATAATTCCCAGCACTTTTTTTTAATAAATAGTTCATATATTTTGCTGCTCGAATATGATTTGTGGTGGTAATATCTTAATATTTGATGATAAAGGTTTTATCCAGATTACTTAAATATTTTTAGAAAGCAAAAGGCTAATCATATTTTACCTTCCAATCACTTTTATTTTGATGTTTGAATAAATACGACAAACATAATATGTAGTTAGATATATTTTGGTCAATTTCAGGCCAACTTTAAAATATATTTATGCCGGTAAAGGCTCAAGCAATGATTCAATAAAAGTATTCCCGTTGATTAATTTAGTCGTCATAATGACAAAGTCTACATTGGAATCCTCCTGCTGGGAGTATGTTCTCAGTGCGGAGATTTCATTGTATGTGACTCCCCCGATGAAGAAAACCAGGATCACTTTGGTAGAGTCGTTGATTGAGGAGTTATCGCTGGAGATGGAGTTGCGTCTGTTTTGACCGTGCGGAATGATTTGCATTTCTTCAACCGTGGGACCGGGTAGTAAACCTAGGACATCCTGTAAACCTGAAACCAAAAATAATGCTGATACAGATAACTCGTAGAAGTTCCCACTTAAGAAGTTGGCTGGAAATAATACGACGTGTAAGGTAATTTGCAGGTGAATGAATGAAGAGTTGTAGTGCTGACGGTCAGCCGCATGCGAGTCGCTTCGTCCAGCTCGTCAGCGCTACGTCGTCAACCAACCAATGTACTTATAGATGCTAAGCTAAAATGTTGGCTTGAAGTTTGTGAGGCATTGTTTCCAGTCTTTGACGAACCCAATATTAATAAAGATAACTTCATTAATTGAAGATGACTGTACTCGGGTGTATGTTCTCAGTGCGGAGATTTCATTGTATGTGAGTATGTTCTTATATTATGGTGAGGCACTGTAGCAACATCGCATAGACTGACGGTCAGCAACAAACATACGCGTGGCACTATTTCCAGCCTAATAAGTTTGGTGTTTTTCGGTCCCTTGAAAGCTCAATTTGAAAAATGGTCCAATTTATCCCACATAAGAATTTTTTTTAACCAATGCCTTGGAAAACCTTGTGTGAGAGTTTCAATGTACATATTTTCATTGTTTTTATTTCTTGCTAGAGCAATCCCGATGAGTTACAAAACTCATTTTAGGACAGGAGGAACTTACAATTCATAGGTAGGAGGTAGTAGTTACAATTTTACAAAGGTATTTTGATATCATAATATAAGTTTTACATACAGTACAGCATAAAAATAAAAATAAAGACAGGTTAAGTAGAACAAACAAGAGAAAACAAGTAAAGAGAGGGAAAAACTGATACGAGTATATAAGATATAACAAAAAATGACAAGACGATTACATATTTTCATTTTTAAATGTAGTTAAAAAATATTCTTTTAAAGCATTGCTTTGCAATTTTTTATTATGCTGGATGTTTTTGTACATATCTGGAAGCGAATTATATAGTGTATAGGTAATATAGTTCAGAGATTTTATCCCATATTTTGTGGTGTGTGTTTGAGGAATGTTACATTATATTACGTTACACATAATACTAATGTTAAATTTTGTATTGCCAATTTTGTGAAATGTCAACTCAAGAGCCCAAGATAAGTACTTATGGTTTATGTGTGGAATTTTGTGGGCGGTTTCCATGTTTGTTATCAATAGTTTGATGACAAAATTCTCATTCACATAATAAGCAGTAAAATTGTCACAGGAAAACAATAGTGATGTAAAACCAAAAATTTATTATTAAAACTTCTAAACTTCTAAAAGTAAAAAGAAATCAGATTTAGAAAAGAATTTTATGAAATATAAATAATTATTTAGAACATACAGTCCATAAACTTTCTTCTCGGTGCTTTGGAAAAAAGTTTTCTACTTAACAGTTAACCTATTATATGTGTGTAGTAGGATGCAGCACGACAGCATTGTACAGCAAAAACCCACTCGAGTGGGGTATAACTATATGACAGATAGGTACATACCAAACCATCCTCTATTTTTGGCAAGATGCTCGGCCAGTCGAACCGTCAAAGGTGTGTATGTGCTGTTCAGATAACTCTTGTCTTTCATTTCTGCGTCTGTTGATTCATCCACTGTCAATCGTAATGCCTGTTAAAATAATGTACAAATTTAATAAACAAATGATGTGTGTTTACATATGTATAATTTTTTTTTCAAAAGACAGCTAACAACCTTAGAATTGTGGTTACCTCAAAGCAACCATTGAGTTAAAATTTTGAATTAAAGTTTTAATATCAATTTAAAAACACATACACATATGTATATGTAATGTGATACCATATTCAAGAAGCCTGTGGAACTCTGGCGTCCTATTATATTGGCTAATGTTGTGATGCAAGGAAGTGAGGAGGGTCAGAAGGTTGGAAGTATCTAGCTATTCCAACTGATGACTAAACTTAGCTAAACCCATTGACACACTGGGTTGACGTACGCTATGTAAGTACCACATTACGATATCGGGACTACTTGCAATTCATACATATTCTATGGAAATAGTTGTTTCAAAATCACACTTGTCACACGCATCGCACACATTCCCATCGCGACGTGGAGGAGGTGGGGTCATGCCTCCAACAAGTTGATTTGACATCTGTGAGTCTTTGCATCTAAGGTTATGTTCGGTATATCTGTGGTTATGTTTATTTTGATAAATTGTTTAGCCAGTTGGTTTGAAATTGTGCCCAAGCATTTATCTGTCACGCCTGTACGCTATGTACGCAATAACTAGAGACCATTTGTCATGTGGTTGTATGCGATGCGTGCATAGAACCAGTGTGCACGTCGACCTAGGAACATAGTATTGCGTGTATCCCGTGCGTGGGCTCAGTGTGTCTGTACTTTTATTGATGTCGTTTTAGAGGAGATGTGATACGATACAATGTCTACTGACGAAGTTTTAGAGGAGAAGTAACATGACGCAATGTACATTTTATCGTTTTTTAGTCAAGGAAGCAATACGATACAACCGACTGAGAAGTCCAGTTTTGTATTGCAGTAGTATGCAGCCGGTAGGTTTGTGTCACAATTCAATACTTGACAGTGTCACACCCAAAGATGATAATTTTTATTACTGATTTTCATTTAGTTCGTAAAATACGTGTACGGTGATGAAAGATATTTTATGTGTAGTTTCACAAATCTCTGTTTTCCAGCAAGTGTCTGTTAATGTGTTAAAAGCAATGTTTTGATTCTGAAAGGTCATCTCTCACCAGAGCTACATTATAAAGAGAATATCTTTGCAAGAATTATTCTTTACAATCCAAATATAACTAGTTAACCATCACAACATTTTTCCAACACACTTTGTTTCGGCACACACTCCTTGCCACATTCACATTCATACACCATCTCACACATACTCGTATTCAGAAAAGTGCATATTTAACCTTTCTTAAAACAGTATACTGTCTGCTCCCGGACTGAGGTTTCAAAATATTAGCCTTTTCCAGGTTACACAGTCCGAGCCACGTGTTGAGTCCGTACACCTGCACCAGTTCCCGCTTGTAGTACTCCAGGACCTTGGGCTTCAGCCCCGACCCGGTGACACACTGCAGGCACAGCAGCCTCAGGACCTTGGTGAGCGGGGCCTTCTGGGCCATCAGATCCTCCATGAAGGTGTTGATCTTCTCCGTGTCCACGCAGTTCAGGAAGTCCTCTTCGCATTGGAGACTGTCGTGGAATTCAAAGCTGTCGGTTATCTGAAATTATATTTTTTAAACTTTGGTGGTTGGATGGTGTACAGGCGTGTTTGACTTTGTGAGTAATGGTGTTCGTCTTTGAGATTTATAAAGTGAAGGAAGTTAGCAGGACAACCTCTGTGATCAATCAGTTAAAAATCTCGGTGTGCCCAAATGAATAAAATTTTTTTTTTTTGGAGAGTTTTACTTTCCATGTATATTTGTTAATTAAATTTTAATTTTTCTTCCATTCCATGTTATGTTGACTCCTCCCACTGTTCTCCTCCTCCCCCAAAATCACCCCCACCTAATAAAATCTAATTATTTCTGTACTTGTATAAATTTTAAGTTAGTTTTAAGTTTGCTAGTGAATGACAAGGATGTGTCGAAACCGGTAGCAGAAAAAATTAAATTTAAGTAACAAATGTACATGGAAAGTAAAACTCGTCGAAACAAAATGTCTAGAAATTGTTACATAGTTAATGCCCAAGATATACAATAAAAAAATTAATTCAGTTAATAAATATTTATTATAATACATTATTTAACATTTTTTTTACATTAGCTATATAACAAGGTATACTCATCCTTCAGCCTTGCAACACACCCCAATTAGGGATGCCATAGTTTTATTGGCTCCGGGCAGTCGAGACTCTTATCCAGAATTTATATTTCAAAAAAGCAATGGTGGCTGGACGGTGTGAACATTATTTATAATAAGGAAATGGAGGTAATATTAACCCGTCGCAGGCCGCAGTCCCCCCCGGCGAGTCCGGATTTTTGAAGCGATTTTGAAGTGATAAATCGGATTTTTGAAGCAATTTTGTCCCTTACGTATAAAGAAATTGTATGAAGAACAAGGTCAGAATTGCTTGGGCCATTCTCGTTCTTGACGTAACGAAATACTGGATAGCGTTCGAAATACTGGATAACTCAAAATTCAAATTAATTCCCAATGACGCGCCGGCCATCAAAGATGGCGGACAAAATGGCTGCGCTTGATAATATAAACGGAGTCGTATTTGAAGTCTATATTTATTCATTGTTTTTTTATATAGATCCATTGCGGAAAGCATAGATTTGAGTGATTATTAGGAAGTTCGTTTTATCTACATTATTTTGATGTAATTTTTGTAATATATCACAAAAGAAATGTTATAAAAATTGAGTTCGTAAGAAAGGTGAGAACTGTCAAATATTTTACGTTGTATTGAAAAAATATATTTTTCCTATGCTGGCTTTCAACAAGTTTATGTAATAAAGAATACAAACCTCTTTTATGTATTCCGCTATGGCAGTATGTGTTGCCAGGGACTGCTTGTTGGCCAGCATGAACGGCAATCTTGACACAAACTGTTTAATTTCTTGGACAGTTTTATTGTTATGTCTTTCGCCCAGTTGGTCGTGGATAAGTCTTGCCTTGCGAGATAATGCTGGTCCTACCTGAAACAATTACAACATAAATAAAGATTGAACCATGAACTATGGCACATGTTATGAGTTGGAAGCAATGTGCGTGATTTGAGTTTTGACAGCCTCCGTGGTCGAGGGGTAAGGCTCTCGACCAGCAATCCGAAGTTTGCGGGTTTAAATCCCGGCGTGCGCAAATAAATTTTATTTTATTAATTTGTGTAATTTCACAATTAATTAATTTTAAAATAATATATAGTATATTTCCGGCACATTCCAGAGTGGAAGATACTGTCAGTAACGCCCTGGTGTAATACCACCATTCAGAATTGAAAAGTTGCTTGAAATAGCATTAGTCATGTTTGATGAAAAGATCCGAATGGTCAAGTACTTCCCCAACTTCCTCTACCCCATCTCATTCCCCTTACAACACACCCCAATTGGGGATGCCGTAGTCTCACTGGCTCCAGGCGGGAGCATTTGGGACTCTTGTGCGTTATTCACATAATTTTTTTTTTTTAAGTTGGAAGAAATAGCAATTTGGTTATTCAGGCCTAGTCACTAAAAATTTGCTTTAGTCGTTTTTGGTAAACAGATCTGAATAGCCGGGTACTTTCCTCTTTTCCATCTCCTTCCTCTCCCCACTTCACTTAGCCTAACAACGTTAAATCGGGTATACTGTAGCAAGGTAGTGGCAAGCCATTTAGTGAATTATTTAATGTTTTTATACACTGGCAATGTGGCGGTTCACAACACCAAGCACAGCCGAACTCTGGTTCGGATCACAGCTACAAATTATTCCGTTTCGAACTTCCGGGCTGTCAGTTGTTTTGCTAATCCCTTTCGCACTTTGTGAATATAATTTATATCAAATCATTGTGTTTTCAACATTTTTAAATAAAATGAATATCTGTTAATAATTAATTCATGTTCTCATTTAACTCCCGTGACACGTATAAAAGTGTTAATTTGGTAAGATTGACACACATCCAACTAAACTGGTGACCTCGACGTGAACGTCAGTAAACCTGTCACAAGATCTAGAAACAAAAATAAAAAGTAATGTAATAGTTTACTTACGGCGGTGAAATTCTTGTCACGAAGTTCAGCAAATAATTCTTCACCAGAATTCAAAATAATTCTCTTCTTTTCCCCCGCTGCAGACACATCCGCATTCTGTTCATCGGGACTCTGGAACTTCGCAGCATTGAACAGGCCAGTTGTGTTTTTTATTCCAAATAACTCATCTGCAAAAAAAAAGTGAATTTATAAAAGTAGTTAACAATTTATGCAAAGTATGCACCAGTGGCGGTCAGCGGTTTTCAGTGAGCTAGAGTGCTAAGATTAAAAAAAACGACGCTATTGATGTTGTTGTAGCTGAAAATGAATTTTTTTTTTTTTCAAATTAAAATTTTTTGTATGAAGATCCTTTCTGAATGAAGCCTTTTACTCTAATTTTAAGATATTTGACATCCACAAGCGGCTATATATATATGTAAGACTAACACTTATACATACTTGATAAAGTGACATTTTTATTTTTGTCTTTATCAAACTAGTGGAGGGAATATCCAAAGGCAAAATGAACATTCAAGATCAACACTGCAACTGCAGTGCTTCATACCGTGCATAGGCGCGATTCTTCAACACTGCAATTGCAGGGTTCGTCCCCTAGGGGTTAAACAAAACTCCAAAAGTTCTTCTGATAGATTCATTATTTCTTCTTACCAATGAGTCCTTCATAAGTCAACTGCGTAGCAAGCACGCTTGTCAAATCAATGGATCTATCCAGCAGCAGGAGCATATCGACGCTGCCTTGGGACGGCCCTTTTGGTCCAGTGGCCTGTTCTTCCTTGGCCAGCCGGCACATCAGGTCCCACACCTGCTTAGCACACTGCCCCTTGCCCAGCACCTTTGGGATCGTGCCGTATAGTTGCTGGATTCTACGGATGGCAAGGGCTGACTGGTAGAGACAGGTAGTGTCGCCATCTAGATGGTAATCTCTGAAATAATTTACTGATAAAAATTTCAACTCGCTTATGGCAACCTCTTCTGTATAAAATTTAAACTAAATACTGCTTTATTGGTAATGCTTGTGAAACTGTGGTAATGCTGCAAACCACACCATGAGATAAATAAATGCGTGTATCTGTCCCCAGTGGAAGCATGTATACATAATATTATCTTTATTGAGTCACAATGATGTGATAGTCTTTAGAAATAGACACTACAAGCTTCTTTCCGCGACTTCGTCTGCGCAGAATTAGTACTTCTATTAGCCTATTTTCTTTCCCTAGGTCCATCTATGTTCATACCAAAATTCTTAACCTATTTATTTAAAATATCTATAATTCTTGATTCGATTCAAAGTATTAGGCGAGTACTTTAAATAAATTCACTAATTTTCTAAAATAGAATATTGATTTAACCGCTTGGGTACATAAGCTTGATTTCACAACAATTTAACGTAGTTAGACATAGGAAAGACGTATGCCCCGTACCTGAGTTATTAAATGAAATTTGATTGTTTTGCAAAATGTCATTCTCAAATTTTGACATTTTCTATTAAACAATAATTATTATTTATAATATATTAAAAATAGCTAGCTTTATGAAGCCTAAATGTTATTCTGACGTATGAGCTGTATTATTGTAAAGTTTCATTAAAATCCATTCAGTAGTTTTTGCGTGAAAGAGTAACAAACACACATACATCCATACAAACTTTCGCATTTATAATATTAGTTAGATAAGATAAATCAGGTACCTGAAATCATTCTGCAGTTCAAGAGATAAAAGATCGCTGTCAAACGGAAACACATCACATTTGAACTCCTCAATGGTCGTCAGGCTTCCATAGACTCTTCTGTTCGTCAGATGCTTTTCGCAAAGTTCGCTTTTCCTCGGAACGAAAAATAAATGAAACTCTTTTTTGGGACCAGCTTGCGAGTTTGTAGCACCGAAAATGTTGTCGGCTACGATATCAATAAGATTAATCTTTGGGCGTGTGATGAAAATGATGTGCTTGACATTTGCGGGTGGCGTTACTCCTGGCTTTAAAGGAAACATGTCCACCACGTCGTGCTCCCGAAGAAGAGCATATTGAGCTACCAAACCCACGGGACCGGCGAGCCATTCATCCCATATCATAGCCTGAAGAACAAAATATGCATCAATATATTTTAAGTTTGAAATATAAACAAAGTATATGAAATTTATTTACGAATGTGTACCTTGGGGCCCTCGCAGTTTTGCAGTAGATTCAATAATTCTTTTCTGCATGTTTCTTGAAGAAGGGCGACGTTCAAACGCCCTCCTGACAGGTGAGTTGTCATTTTATATTATTATGAATATGTAAATGTTGACACAGGGTTGCCAACCGTAAAAAAAATTCCCTCGTACAGATGCAGCTAAAAATCTCGTACTTTGACTTTCAAACCTCGTACGTTTATTATGCATCGAAAACGTGTTAAAAGCAAAATTAAGGCATAAGTATTGAACTACTGGATTTAGGACTTTTTACTCAATAAAATAAACTATTGCAAGTTTCCTACTAAATAAAACATCCCTTTGTGTTGTATTTAAAAAAAATCTTCATTATTACTCAAGTTAAATCACAAAAAATTAAATGTAAATTAAAGTAACATAATTTACATCTCCTCTCCAAATATTGTCCGGAAGATCTTCACTGTCATCGTTTTTTCTGCCGTATATTTTGTCTGTTATCATGCGGCTATACATTTCTTTTATGGGTTCAAAATTGACGCAGTTTCCAGTACCTACGAGTTAACCTTTTGCGCTTTCTGCAGCAAGAAGTGTGCCGTTCACTGATTCCACAGTTAGCCGGTTTCTTATATCTGTTTTAATTAAATTTACCTTACTAAAAACCCGCTCGCAGTCAGCATTAGGGATACCTAGTGTAGAAAGGGCAAAATGAGCTAGCTTGGTAAAGTCTTCGATTTTGAGTAATTGAGCCCAAAACTTATCTGGCTCACTAATTTCATTTATCCCTTTAGGATATATATTGATAGATGGCACTAGTTTTTACTATTATATAATAGTGATGCAAAATGTTCGTATAGCCATGGGTATTATCAAAATCTCGTACATAATTGTACGAGGTTGATAGTATCCTCGTACCTCGTACGGAAGGCCTCAAATCTCGTATTTGTACGAGGAACCTCGTACGTTTGGCAACACTGTGTTGACAGTTGACATAAATAAACCAATCCCTAGATCGATATCTTTGGCTCTTTTCTATGTAAATATTTTGTCCTCAACTTAACCACGGATATATTGAAAGATGAACCACAAATGAAATGGAGCCCAGGATAGAGAAAGTTCAAGGGTTCAAGGCCTTTAAGTTTCACCATAGACAATAAAATTGCACTCAACCTACCCCGTTAACTCATTAGTTCAATAAATTATTAAAAGAATAAAAATGTATACATTTTTTTCAATTATTTCTGGCTTTCACGTTTCAAGGGTGTTCTAAACCATCATTTAAAACTATGGAGAAATGAAAGGTGAATTTAAATATTAATTTTATTTAAATGGACAAATTTCAAAATTATAATAAAGATTATAATAAAGATTGGAGTCGAGTTCAGACTTGAGAAGAGATGAGATATTGAAAGGAGGGAAGGCAATTTTTGATAAGGCTTGATAGAAGAGAGGATATTTGTTTAGAGAGAGACAGCCAAAAAATGTGTGATCTAAAGTTCCCACTTCTAAACCACAGAATGTACAATCCGAGGAGTCAAGGACGTGAATTTTAAAAAGTTGAGAAGGAACAGAACAATGTTCGATTCTCATTCGAATAAGTGAGGATATTTCTTTTTTGGAAAAATTAGGGAATCGTTGAAATCATGGTTTTGATGGGATAGACCTTTGTATTGAGGCATAGAAGGCTCCCTTGGATTGATTAGCAATGTGCCAATACTCTGCCCAAATATTGCGGGATCCACCTTTGATGATAAAAAAATGTCAGATAGGGGAATGTGGTTTACGAGGGTAACAACAAATAAAAATGTTAGAAAGCAGAAAATGTCAAAACGTTTCCTCAGGACAACAAGGTTCCATCTGACAAAGCGCTATCCTGAAGAAATGAGCTTTAGAAATTTTTTTACAGCTCATTTTTTCAGGAGGGAGCTTTGTCAGACGATGGAAACTTGTTATCCTGAGGAGATGAAAAATCGAGAGGTTGTAAAAACCAAAATGACTAGTAAAATTCCTCATAAAAGGAAGAATATTTTTAAATAATGACTACGGTTTTCTATAACATTACCCAACATGAACATTTTTCTGCTTATATAAGAAAAATGAAAAACTTACAGGAGCATGTTCAAATATTTTTTTTATTTTCACTTTCAACATTCCCATACCAAAGTGTAACCCTATGCCATCGCAAGACATAGGTCTCATAGAAATCAATTGTCTCCCTTACTATCATAGTGAGAAGTGTGATATAAACGGTATTGGAAAGAAAAAACAACACGCTTTGTATACAAATCTAAAAGTAACCACAAAATAATTAAAATGTACACCTTTATAAAACCAAAGATTTCGAATGCATGTAATTTGAAAAAAAATTATGAAACATTATGAGATATGAAAAGCGGGGGGAGGTGACGGACTTTGTAATAAAGGAATTTGAAAGTGCTATTCCTTTTACTTACATAATGTAGGTTACTAAAACAAGTAATTATTTACAATTGGATAAGAAAGGCTAATTAATATTGTTTTTGTTAACGATGCAAGTGTGGCGGAATAGGCAATAATTTGTAAAAAACACATGTATGGAGTAAATTGTTAAGGGCAAATACTAGCAATACATAAAATAGCGATGCCATCATCTGAAATTGTGTGTTTTACCGGGAAGTAGAAAATTACAATTCCAATAAATATTCATCAAAAAACGTTTAGTTATAATAATTTTATAATTTGTATAGCTCTGTTTTTCTGAAATACCATCTCCAAATGTATGTCTGCTTTTGTAGACTGAGGCATCAATGGGCTATATTCATTGTAATTGGGTTCTGTCAGCCCCGGATCAACCGATAAAAAATATATTAATTTATTTGTTATAGCTTTTCGTATAGCAAGTTAAAAATCAATTTTTTGTAATTTAAGCACCGGGTTGCATCTCCTTACTTCTGGTATTCAGGTATAGTGTCATTAAAAATGATTACAATACATACAATAACAAAAATTAACCAATATTAAAGTTTACTTCGCTTTTTTAGTACATGATAGTGGCGCCCCTCTCGACAGCAAATATATATACAAAATATATTAGACCCGAGAATATTTCTCTACTAATTGGGTAACTTAAAATTTGATTAATGATATGTAATGAAATGATATTATAATTGTGAATGATATTATTTGTTACAAATAAAAAAAAAATATAAAAAAATAAAAATATATTGGGTGGTACTTTTCGTGACCGGGATAGATAATAAGTACCCATCAAATAAAATCTTTTTTTACCTATTTTTACTAATAAATTTTTAATTTGTGTGATATAAAATTTAATATAGGAAACATGTTACTAAAAAAGAACAAGGAATTTCTTCAATCGTTAGGTCCCAGTAGGTTTTTCTTTCTAACCTTGGTACAGGTGTGCTTTCCTTTCTGCAAAAGAGTCAAAGTATGTCCCAAATGCAGTTTTATTTTCAATAGCTAGGATCGCGAGGCCAGATAGACGTTCCTGATTTATTGTTGGACGCAGATATGTTTTTATTATTTTCAGTTTGCTGAAGCTTCGCTCACAGCTTGCGGATGTCATTGGTAAAGTGCAGTAACATTAGGAAACGCTTCTCGCAAGTCATGCTTGCACACATGTTGTAACAGATTGAACGATACATTCATAAATCAACTTACAATATGTTCAAAAACCAACCGGGCGTTTTAAAATCAAATGAATAATCGATAGAACAACGTGCGCTGGATGCCAGGCGCTTTGTGAATCAAGTTTTTTTTTCGATCAAACATAAATTACGATTTTGGCGCCCCCTAAAACTGCCGCCCGGGGCAGGCGCCCTGGTTGCCCCCCCCCCTAGATCTGCAGCAGGCTTCTGTGATTATGGCTTCTGGTCATCCGCCGAAGATTTTAATTTAGATTATAGCAAGGAACAAGAAGATTTGGATTGGTACTATTGTAAAAATAATAATTTTTGGATGATTTGTATAGCTTTTTTAAAAAATTTTATTTCTTTTATTTTTTATTTCTTTTATATATTCAATAATATTATTAAATGTATAAAATCAGTTTATTATAAACAAGTTCTGCTTCGTAATTGTTTAAAATAAACTGTTTTTATACATTGAATAATAATATTATTGAATATATAAAAGAAATAAAAATTAAAATGGAGTTCTACAAAATAAACTCAATAACAAAAAATTAATAAAGATTTGTATAGCGCTGTTTCAGTGAAATATTACCTCAAGGGCGCTTTAAATAATTAGTATAGATTGAAGTCTGATTGAAGTTTATCAGTTTAGCACTTGGGATGATACAGAAGTGAAATGATGAAGATATATAAAGCGTGAAAAAATCTGTACTGTTACATGCCGAACAAAACCCAGAAGATAAGATAATCATAAAGACTATTATCTAATTTATCAACCAATGTTTTCCCTATCCCCTTCTTGATTTTTTTTAGCCATCCTTTAAAATTCTCCTCGCTCTCCCATTTCTCTTGGTATTTTTGAGCGTGAATTTTTTTAGATCTTTTGGCCGAAGGTAAAGCTTCTTCCGGAAGGTTCCTCCTTGTTCCAGAAGTTGACGGTATATCCATCGTGGCCCGTAATAAATACTATATTATATTCAGGATGCATTTTACTAACACATAATAGAATAAGTTGTGTTAAACACCGAATATATTGGAAAATAGCTTAAAATTTTTATAAAATTTTAGAATTTAGTAGCTGAACATTGAACTTATCAAGGGCGTCGCCAGCCGATAGCCCAGGGGGGGCAAGTTGATATGGAGAATGAGAAAAGTATGAATTGTAGATAAAGTTGAGAGCACATGAAGCTTTTCACTTGTAATACGAGCCTTACATCTACGGCGATTGTAATAAACGATACAGAGTCCAACATGTAAAGCTACACAAGCTCTTGATTGTACAATAAATAAAACTTGTAAATAAGTTAGGTATTACATTTATTTAATAAAAATAATTTGGCAGTTTGATTTTGAATAAGTGTACAGTGTATTTTTTTTTGTAATTACCAGATTTTAATATAAGAATCGACAAAGATTAGGTTAATTAAAACATAATTTTCGGGGGTTTTTTATTATGAAAATCTTCTAAGTTTCCATGAATAAGTTTTCTGTGTACACTCATCATGGCCAGAACTCTTTTAAAATCTCTAGGGGGGGGGAGGATGATTGCTGACTTACACAAAACTAGTCGAAGAAACGAACCATTCTCATGAAGACAACAATAACTGTGAACGGGTGTTCCGCTTGTGTTAGTTGAGATTCACTTACGTGGACCGGTGCAGAGGGGAATAGTGCTGCTAGCTCATTTGAGCGAGCTCTATTGAAATACATGTACAACAGATTCAGCATGCCTACGTTACGTCCGTGTATTACAGGACAGTAATCGGACAGTAATCGGTCTGTTCACCCAAACGCCCTCCTTCGCACAAAATCTAGTAGGTTCATCAGGCATTTTGTGGCTCCAACCCAGAGATGGATCCCAAATTCAATTGTTGGACGTGCTTGAGGTTTGTATTTGGTCACTATTAAAAATCTACTTGCCCTACACAAGACGCCCAGTTTCTTGGAAGCTAGATTTATCGATGCATTTTATTTATTTTTTTTTTTTTATTTATTTATTTACATTTGATACATTTAAAGCCAAAATAACAAATAATATTACATAATAAGAGAATATATTTAAAATGAATACAAGTGTTATTACGTTGTTTTAGGTCGATATTAGTTCCTAGCTAGGCAGATTGCCTGTTCTAAGGAACCAAAGTGTGTAAAGTGCCAAATGCAATTTAAATTATTATTATTTTTTTAATTAATACCTATGTACTAAGTTTTTACTAAATGTGCCATTCATAGGTAACCATGTATCGTTTTAAGTCACATTATGTAATAGTTTTTCAGACTCCTCCCTACCCAAGCCAATCAACCATTTAGTTATTATTGAACCAATGCAGGACATTTTGCAATTTTTAATATTTAAGTCTGGGGGGATTTTATTGTATAATTTCGGTCCCAGATACGCATACGTCTTTTGATACTTTGCCGTATTGCTCCCTGGGACGAAGAGATCCTTTCTGTTGTGACTTCTTGTATTGTATTTGTGATCAATTTTATTAAAATTTTCTATATTTTTATGTACATGGATAATAATCTTTTTTATGAAGTTTTGACGAACATCAAGAACGTTAAATTTTTTGTAGAGTTTGTCGCTTGAGAACCTGTAGGGTTTACGCATAATGACTCTAATTATGGATTTCTGGGCCTTTACAAGCGGATCTAAAATCGTTCTTCCTGACGCTCCCCAGCCAATACAACCATACGTTAAGATGGGGTTGCACAGTCCGAAATATATTTTTCTTAGGTCTTTTTGTTTAATTATGTTTCGCAATGCAAAGAAAATGTATATCAATTTTCTTACCCTACTTGAAAGATTGTCGATGTGATATTTCCACTTAAGATGATTGTCTATGATAACACCTAGATATTTGATGTTGTTCACACATTCCAAAGCTTCACAGTTGCAGTTAAAGTCCATATTATAGGAAATACAATTAGTCTTATGAGTTTTTATTGTGTACGATGTACTAGGTCGTCCCTTTATGGTTGAGCTGAATCTTATGTATTTAGTTTTTGCTATATTTAGTGTTAGTAGATTTTTGTCAAGCCACTGTTTTATCGCATTGATTCCACTTTCAGCATGTTTATGAGTTTCAGCCCAATCCTCTCCTTCAAATATAGCTACCGTATCGTCCGCGAACGTAATAATTTTTCCGCCTATTGGTAGATTGCATAACTCATTGATGTAAATTATAAATAGAAGAGGTCCCAGTGTGCTTCCCTGTGGTACACCAAAGTTGGTGTCTAGTGAGTTACTCACTGTATTGCCTATTTTGAGTTGCTGGCTTCTACCCGTTAAGTAACTCTTTAACCATTCGTAAGGCATACCTACAACACCAATATTTTGTAATCTTTTGAGGAGTATTTTATGAGAAATTGTATCGAAAGCCTTGGCTAAGTCTAAGAACAGTGCAATGCTTTTCTTTCTGCGATCTATATTTCCAGAAATATGTTCTGTAAGTTGCGCTATAGCATCGTCCGTTCCTCTCCCCGGCCGAAAGCCAAACTGATTTTTGCTTAAAAGTTTTCGGCTCTCTACATAATTACTTAATCTATTTTTAAAGATTTTTTCTATAATTTTTGAGATTGCACTCAGCAGGGATATTGGCCTATAATTGCCCACTTGGTTTTTGGGTCCACTTTTGTAGATTGGTACTATTATAGATTTTTTAAGATGGTCAGGAAAAACCCCAGAAGAAAAACTTTTATTGAAAATGTTCGACAAAGGCGATGCGATATTGTGTTTAATGATTTTTAGAATATGAGTGTTAAGACTATCAGGACCTTTTGAATGCGTAGTGTTAAGATTGTCAATAATTTTTATGACCTCTTCATTTGACGTAGGTGGGAATTTAAACGAAAAATGAATTTGTTTTGGTTCTATTGCAGATGCCAATGAATCTTCAGTTTCCTTGGTGAAACTTAGGATATTTTCCGCAAGCTTAGATCCAACTGTCGTAAAATATTGGTTAGCGTGGCAAGCAATTATGTCCAAATCACTGGTGGCTGTGTTTGTAATCAGAAGTTCGTTAATATCAGAGTCAATTTTATGTTTAGTATTGGTAATTTGTTTAACGATGTTCCACATATTTTTACTGGATGGATCTCGGTCGAGCTGTTGCTTATAGTACCTTTCTTTTGCATTACGCATAACATTTTTACAGATGTTACGATATCTACGGTAATTCTGTTGTTTAAGAGTGTTTTGTGGGTCCTTTGTTGCCACTTTATGTAAGTGATTTCTTTTGTGTATAGCTTTTACAATACCACTACTAATCCAAGGAGTAAGTTGTATTTTTTTATGTGCAGTGAGTTTATCTTTTGAATTTTTGGATATATACATGTTGATTTTGTTAATAAATAAGTTGAGTGCATTGTTAACTTCAGTCTCTCTACATACATCTTGCCATGTTTCACCATTTAGATCCTTAATTAACCCCTCAAAGCAGATGGATGGTGTAAAGTGGTTAGTTTTTACTTGTTTTTTAACCCCTAAAAAAATTGGCGTATTTTGTCAGAGGCTAAAAATATTCCCGCTTTGCAATAAAATCCAAATAAATGGAACATTTGTTAACGTATTCGAAAACTAAAAACTGTTTTCGAAAGGTGATGAAATAGGCTTTCAAATTTCTACATTAAAAATTACTATGTATTTTTCTAAATATTATTTTTTTTTGCGAAAACTTTAAAAAGTTTTAAAAATGGCTCACTTTACTTTTTTTTCAAACTAAAATTACTGATAATGAAAAAAAATAAAACACATACTTATTTCATTAGATAAATGAATTATAAACCTTGCTGTCACCTCACTTTTTTTCGTTTCATGTAAAAAAAAATCTTAAAAAATTCACAAAGTTCAATAATTTTTTTTCAAATCGCTATCGTAGACTTTGGTTTCAGAAAGGGGTAAATTTTAATTTTTTTGTGGTTTTCTTTTAGATTTGAATATATAGTTTGTTGTATTCTCTTTCCCATACCGTTTAGATCATATTTCTGACTATGATAGTAAGGGAAAAACAACGATTTCTGTGAGACCTATGCGAGCTGGGACAAATATGGTCTCCTGTGATTAAACGGGTTAAGAGATGTGTCTGGAACGCTTATTGCGGTTGTATAGTGATCAGTTATTGTATTGTGAATAACAAATGCGTTAGAGGCTGTAATATTTTTGGTATTTATGTGATCTAAACATGATATGCTATTATCTTGAACCCTGGTAGGACCTTTAATATTTATTTTGAAGTTGTTTTCTGCCATGGCGCAGAGGTAATCGTGACATTGTCTGTGTATATTTCCAAGTGTGTTAATATTTAAATCCCCCATTACTATTTGTTGTTTGAAGTTACTACATTTTTTGAGTTCAGATAGGAGATTACCCAGAAATTCGTGAATATCGTAGAATGATGGTGATCTGTAAATGGCTAAAATACATAAATATCCATTAATGACTAATTTCAGACAATTTGATTGACTGATACGAATTTCATTAACATGAGAGTGGATGTCGTCGCGAACGTAAGCTACCACTCCACTGTTTTGATTTAATTGTTGTGTTGTATGATATTCATGATAACCTGCAATTTGTTTTGTGAGATATGAGTCATTCAATCTGCATTCTGTTAGTATTATTATATGAAATCTCACAGACGACCTAATACTGTCTAAAAATAGAAGAAAATCATCAAGATTTTCCATTGTACGGATATTTTGATGTATAATATTTATTTTGTTTAAACTCCACTTAAATTCTTTGACTTTATCAAATTCATCTAAGGTAAATTCAGTGTTTGATTCTCCAATACTATCTATTTCTAAATATGCGTTTAAAACCATTTTACTTTAGAGATATTATGTATCTTAAGATCACAGAGACAAGATAAGAGTACTAGGTATATAGTTACAATTGCAAAGAGGGAGATTAGACAATAATAATAAGGTAATTTATGTTGTTTAATGGAAGTAGATGGAGATAATGCTCGTGTTTGGTTCATATTGTCCAATATTAAAGATAATTTTAAATACTTTGTATAAAATATGGCGATAAATGGGATGATCTGATAGTGAGATTGATTTTTATTGGTTATTGCTGAAAATAATTTAAGTAAAATAGGAAAAACTATACCTTCTAGTCATTTAATGTCTGTTAACTTTTGTTCTGAATCAATCAGTATCGGGCGTGAATTGTCGTCCTTTTTTGCAAAAATTCGCCCAGCCTTTGTCCAGACGTACCTGTAACTGCGTTCCCGTGCTAACTGCCTGGCTAAGAACCATAATCGTTTGGCTTGGAAAGTTAGGAGTTCCGAAACATAAATTGGGTTCTTGGGACCTGACATACCTATAACACTTGTATTCATTTTGCCTTCTATATTTTCACAATGGTTAAATTTTTTAATAGCAGAGTGCAGATTTTCTTTATGAGTTACTGAAGTTAATTTAACAATCACTGTCCTTGGTTTGTTTTCCTTTGGATGAGTAGGTTTTTCCCTTCGCGTGACTCTGTAAATCTCTTCGATGTCCTTTGACCCCAGACTGCAATTTGTTGTCTTGCTGATATTGTATAAAATGCCTTTTAACATCTCTGGTGATTCTCCTTGATTTTCAGGAATTCCGCGAAATTCCAGACACTTTAAGTTTGCTTCCCTGTTTTTATGTTCCGCGTCAATCTCCAATGACTGGATGCGGCTTTGTAAATTTGTCATCGTACTTTCCATGGTTTCTATTTTATCTTCCAATTTCTTGTTGTTAGTTAGTAGCATCTCTATTTTGCCGGTTATTGGTTTATTATATTTTCCTATTATAATAATACAAAAAATAGTCTGATTCTTTTGGTCATTGCGTCATTCTTCACTGATTTATAAAAAAAATATTTTGGTTCACATTATGTAGGTACAAGCTTGTACAAATTTCCAATTTTCATTTCATAAACTGACTATTTTAAGGTTGAAGTCATACCCGATGTAGCTCTTTGTTACGAATGCCTTGCAGTAAAATTTTGAGGTTGTGAATTCTAATTTAGTAAAAAAGATAAATAACTTAGGTTAGGGTGGCGGAAGGACAGCTTAGCAGACACCAATCGGGTGGCGTGGATTTGAATTTTACACAAATCTACAGTTTTATGTCAGAGGAATGTCACTGTCTATCTACATGCCATTTGGAAAAACTCTGCGTAAAAACCCGGGTCAAAAAAAAAAACTATAAAATGAGATTGAGAAAACTATCAGCTACTATAAAATGAGATTTAAAAGCATATTAAATCGAAGTATATTAATACGGTTATGTCCGTACGGTTCAAATTAAGGAACCCGACTCCGAGTAAATCTCCAACGCCACACTGTTTGGAAACCATCCTGACCCGTCCGTGAACGTGCCTTTTTCCACAGAGCTGCAGCCGTAATATGCACACTTATCACTCGCTCACATGTGATTTGCAAACGGAAGTGGCGCCATCTATAATACTATATTTAAGGAAAAAAGTATGAAGAAGAAGAAATATTTTTCGGTTTCATTCAATAATAAGAAGATTTATGTTGGGGTGAAGAGTGTTCCTCTCATTATTCACGGTCTTAATGTAAGAATGTCTCCTATTATATATCTACCTATTAAATATAAATATTCTGCAGTTTAATGTTAATAGTAGTTAGTTTAGCAAAAGGGTGATGCCTTATAAATAGTCACCAACACTTACTGGGCGAAGCAGAACGAAAAGCCGCCCGCAGGGGGAGCAACTGCCTCCCCTCCCTTTAGCCTCACAAAATACTCCACTTATTGGAGGTGCCATAATCCTAAAAATATGAATAGTTGTTCTTAAACTACACTTTTTATATCATTGAAGAAGAAGTTAATAATAATAATCTAATTTTTAAAAATATGAAAATGAACAAAACACAGAAATAATAATATTGCTAATTCTGAAATTTGAAATATGAAGCTTGACAAATACGACAGTCTTATAATAGGATGCAATGGCTGAATTTGATAAAGCTTATGTCCCGGTTAGACGTGAGGCTCTGGGTTCGAGTCCCAGTTGCGACCATTATCTTTTATTATTTTTCTGTGTCTTGCTAACTAACTAACACGCCGTTTTTTTCCGCAGGGGTAGGCAGAGAGAACGGACAGCCAAACAACTCGGTCTTGGCACACACTCCTTGCCTCAGTCACATTCATACATCGTCTCATACATACTCTTATTATTCTGACTCTTGACATGGCCCGACTCAAGTATTTAAATAATAATAATAATTGTTTATTCCAGAATGTATGCAGGGCAATACATTCCATATTAAAAATACATAAATAATAACATTAGGTAAAAAGTAAATAACAATACATAAATAAAAAATTGAAAAAAAAACGATCAGTCGTGAAAAATACAAAATATAAATCAGAAAAAAAAAAAAATTTAACACTAAAAAATTAATGGAAGCAGCCGTTTATGGTGGATATTTCACCGTCTCTCATCTCCAGAGGGTCATCAGGGGGGACCCCATCCAGGCAATCATGGTACTGATGATCTTATTACTGGATTGGTGCAGTCTGCGCCATAAGCTTCCCATGCGTTGGCGGAGAAGTGCTCTGAAAGTGTTCACTCGTCCCTCCAGGAACATTTCCGTAGCACTGCAGTATCTCGGTAGGCGGAAAAGTTGGCGATAAGAGTTATTGTAGGCGACTTTTAGCCTTTGCCATTGCGATGCAGTATAGTTCCGACAGTTCCGACACGTAAAGCGATGTGCAAAATTTCCCTAAACAGTATTCTTTTCACGTTTAGGCTGCAAAAGTGAAAACGCCTTGACAGCATACCTGATTGATTCACTTGATCTTGCTACGTCTTCCAATGAAGTACCTACACTTCATCGGGCGCCCTTGACTTCTTCTACCATTCACATTTGCGTCACAAATTCTCTTAACACTCCTTTCTTCATTCATTTGCTCAACATGCCCAAACCATCTAAATTTAGCAACTGCGCAAGCACCCGCCTGTTCACTGTGGCCTAAGTGCTTCCACCCACGGGCAACTGAAAAAAAAAACAGTTTGCAACTCGCTATCCTGTGTATGACAATGTGATGGTCCGCACACCACAAAACATCTTTTAAAAAACCCGTTGTCAACGGAAACGCAAATAGTCACTCACAACTAGCCGTGCTAGTTGCCGCAGCCTGCCATTGCCAATTTGTTTGGTTACCATGGTTGGGCCAGTTTTGTTGTCAGTTTTCGAGTTTTTTTTTATTTTTTATTCGCCACCGCTAATATGACAACGACAGATAACTGCGATGACAGCCGAAGTGTTCTTTGTCTATGGTTAAACAAGTTAAGATACTTACTGAAATCGTAAAATTAAGTAGCGCCGTGATAGAAATTTGGTTGGAAACCATAGCAACCTGCCAGTTTTAGTTTGGATTCAGTTTCTCCTTGAGTGGAGGGCCTAATAATGCTGTCAGTTTTCCCTTATGAAAAACAATCATTCAGTATGAAATGAATAACACCATAGATTTATATTATAATATAACCGTGTAACTTTAATAACTCAGGTACGGGGCATACGTCATTCCTATGTCCACCTACATTAAATTATCGTGAAAACAAGCTTATATGTCCAAGCGGTTAATGAGGTACCTACACTATCTAGGTACTGTAAAATGTAGAAAAAATATTATTCGAAAATTTATTATCCCCTACCTTCTTATTAAAGTTATTATTAATAAAATTGAAAATAGAATTCAATAAAAATAAATTTGCAACTAAACTCGCTATCATGTGTATGTCAATATGATCGTCTGCACACTACACAATTTCTCAATAGCCATTGTCAAGCCGAGATAATGACTGAAATCGAAAAGTTGACATGCGCCATGAGAGAAGTTTGGCTGGCAACCGTAGCACCACTGGTTTATTTATGGTTGTAACCATAGCAACAACCAGTTTTAGTTTGGTTTCAGTTTCTCCGGTGAGCGGACCACCTTATTGTAATGAACGTAACGTAACCATAGCATAGAAACAAATAAAAGTAATAAGATTGCTTGTCTTTTGTTAACGCTCTCTCTCTTGTCTTACGGCTTCCAAGAAGCATATATATTAAGTTATTATTAAGTTCTGCAAGCATTTTATAATAATAATAAAATAAAATAAAATAAAATTTCAATTTAAAAAAATTTAAATGGAGTTCTACGAATTATACACAATAAATAAATGTACGAATTCCTGCCATGGTTGCAACATTATCATATCCTTGGGCCTGACAACATGTACTATTTCTAAATATACATACTATGTCTAAATTAGGGGCCATACATTAATTACGTGAGCAGTTTCAAAAACAATTTAGACTACTCCCCTCCCCTTAGTGAGATTTAGTGGGACCCCCCCTCCCTCACGTGAGATTTTTTCTCAAAATAAATGTTCTTAATAATGGCCATTTTTTCAGCGGGCAAAATGGGACACTTCAAAAGAAGTGAAAAAGCTTAATATTTTTTCATTATCTCTATAATAATTAATACTCTTTAAAGTTGACGTGACATTTTAATTCAGTCAGTATAATGAGATTTGGTGAGATTTTGATGGACCCACCCTATTTTTATATTTTTTTCTAAATATTTATCTTACCAAGCGCACATGAATTAATTCTTTTAGGGAATTAGAAATAATATTCAGAAAAAAAAAAAGAAAATGTAGTTGTGATGGGTTTCAAAATATGATATTAGCATGTAAGTAGCTAGGTACAAGAGTAGGTAGTTATTTATTGATATATCTATAAAGAGGGAAATTTTGTGCTTATTCTTTGGCTGGCACCCAGGGCAGACAGCCCCTTACGCCGCCATTGTTACTTGTAAAATTTATTGTATCAGTTGATATTTATAACCCATAAATAAGTACCTACCTATTCATTATTTAGTATTTTTATTTATTTTTTCTTTGCCCCTATGAGGATTTCTTACTTTTTATAATTTATATTTAAATCTTTGTACCTTTTAATGATATCTTACATTTCTACACTTGACTTTTTTTATTATATTTTTATTATTTCATTCTCGCTTTTCACTTTCTATTTTTGCTTTACTTACTTATACTTTATACCATATTTTTCTCTTTATATTTTACTTTTACCTACTACTTATTACCTTACTTACTACTTACTTTTTACCTTTTTTCTTTTCTTATATTTAACTTACATTTATAATGTTATTCTTCATGTTGTTGTACTAATTATATGCTACGTCAATTATGTTAATGGCACATGTTGTGCCGTATATGTGTAAATAAATAAGCGCCGAATCAGCTGTTCGACATCCGCCATGTTGAAGTTCGGAGTTGGAAGGTTGGCCGCAGCCATCACATGATCGGGTTGGCTCCTGTGTGGTCTTAACATTAAAAATTAACATATTTTTTAGGGGCTTAAAACAGTGTGTCCAAGAGAAATATGTTATAAATCACTATTATTGGCAAAGGATTTGAGGATAATTTTAAAAAATAATTAAACAATACAGGGCATTGAAGGGGACCCACCCACTTTCCCAACGGCTGTGTGAGGAAACTGATTGTTTAACCTCCTTAGCCGCACACGTCAGTACTCTGCAGGCTTGTTTTTATTTATTAAGCACATTCATAATTGAAGAAGAAGATAACAATAATATTTTTTATTTTTTTTTAATATGAAAATGAACAAGACACAGAAAAATAATAAAAGATAAAGGTCCCAGTTGCGACCATTATCTTTAATTATTTTCTGTGTCTTGTTCATTTTCATATTTAAAAAAATTAGATTATTATCGTTATCTTCTTCTTCAATGATATTTAACATTGATGGGAATAACCTTCAAAAGTTAAAAAGAGAGCTTTTCTTATAAAAACAAAATGAACATTCATAATTGATTAATCTATCAGTACACACACATTATAATACATATTAAAGAAAGAAAAATGTATGGACTCTTTCATTTATAGTAGGCTCTGCTGGAGTTATATTCATTACTACATGTACTCACCCCTGATAGTTTTTCTAGCTTTTCCAAGTGACCAGTCACTACTGTGGTAGCTAGGACACTCGTTTTTTTTTAAAGAGAGAATCGCCAGTAGCCCTATACTCTCTGAATTAGCGATAAAAAAGTTCAAAGATAAGTTCAATAAGATGTACAATAATATTTTAAATTAGTTAGTTGTTAGTAAGTTGTTAGTATGTTAGTCTCCCCATGCAAGCTACTTTAAAACAGTATTGTACATCATACCAAGAACTCGTCTGAACTAAAAATTAAACCGATCCACTTAAAGTGGTTGCCCGGCGGAACCTTAAAACTAACTTAAAATAAACCTGAAAACACAATGAAGCTGGCCTCTAGTCCGGACCACTGGCTTTAGGGACCACTTGCCCGCCAGAAACTTAAAAACTAACTTAAAATAAACCTGAAAACACAATGAAGCTGGCCTCTAGTCCGGACCACTGGCTTTGGGGTCCACTTGCCCGCCAGAAACTTAAAAACTAACTTAAAATAAACCTGAAAACACAATGAAGCTGGCCTCTAGTCCGGACCACTGGCTTTAGGGACCACTTGCCCGCCAGAAACTTAAAAACTAACTTAAAATAAACCTGAAAACACAATGAAGCTGGCCTCTAGTCCGGACCACTGGCTTTAGGGACCACTTGCCCGCCAGAAACTTAAAAACTAACTTAAAAATAAACCTGAAACACAATGAAGCTGGCCTCTAGTCCGGACCACTGGCTTTAGGGACCACATGCCCGCCAGAAACTTAAAACTAACATAAAAATAAACCTGAAAACACAATGTTGCTAGCCTCTGGTCCGGGCCACAACCTAGCGACGACGGAACGACAATCTAGCGGCAACAGAACAGCAACCTAGTGACAACGGAGCGACAACCAAACGACAACCTAGTGACAGAAGCAGAGCGACAACAGCAGAATGACAACCTAACGACAAAAGCAGACAACCTAGCGACAACAGAACGACAAAAGCAGAACGACAACCTAACGACAAAAGCAGACAACAGAGCGACAAAAGCAAGAGCGACATCAGCAGCAGAACAACAGCCTCCTGAAAACGAAAAAATCTGAAAAATCCTAAAAACACAATGCAAAGTTAAATTTGTGCAGGCAAGTTCAAAAGAAAAATATCATACCACGGAGCAGTTTTGTAGAGGGTCTAGCTCACCACTCATCCAGTCCTGCAGTCATCCAGTCCTGCAGTCATCCAGTCCTGCAGTCATCCAGTCCTGCAGTCATCCAGTCCTGCAGTCATCCAGTCCTGCAGTCATCCAGTCCTGCAGTCATCCAGTCCTGCAGTCATCCAGTTCCAATCAACTGGTTCTTGAAGCCCACTGCGTTACTCCACGACGCATCCTGAAAAACCAAATGCCACATAAAATTTTGGAAGGCAAAAAAATCATTGATTTGCCCTCAATACTAGTAACCGAATTTTAATAAAGCTGTTACACAATCTATTTAAGTACCAGTGGCGGTCCATGAGTTTTCAGTGAGCTAGAGTGCTAAGATTGGAAAATACCAAAAAAATAACTAACATAACCACCCAATCTCTCTGTATATATTTCCCATATTCCGTAACCAATTTTTTAAATTTAAACACCATATAAAATATTAACAACATGTATGCGGATAGCTTTTTTTATCAATCTCCTCTATAAAATGGGTGATTTTTTCAGATTTGCATGCAAAATTACATTTCATGTAAAATAGCTATAACTTCTGAACTATGGATCATATTTAAATAAAATCTTTTGATGTCTTGTTACAAATTTTTACATTTTTGGATACAATTAAGATATTCAAACTGCACTTTTCAGGTACTAATAATATTTCCTAAAATATAAAAATATACCACTAATGTTGTTTCAGAGTATGATACCATTGGAAACAGTTCCCTTTTTATAATGGTACATCACAGAATTTACACATATATCGTGTCTCGCTACATACTTTGTGGTCATACGTATAGTACAGTTCAGACATGCACATGCACAACTGCCGGGTACCTAGTACACGTCTCAAGAGAGTTCTGGTAATTAATTTTTACGATTACTGGCGCCTAATTTTTACTTCACCGAATAACAACACGTCTTTGCATTACCCGATGTCTAACAATAGTACGTAAATACGCTTTAAAGCGTCTCCCGCTCTTTGCCAACAGTATCAAAAACGCGCTTTCAAGCATCTTCCGGAAAGAATGTGTTAATAACAGAGTTACATGAGTTATCTACGCATATCAACCTGGCAATGATCAGCATCGCCTCAGCTCGAGCCGTTCAGAATTCTTCCATACCGCAATGCTAATCGCGAGAGGCGAAATGAGGCAAGGCGGTGATGATCCAATGCTGAGCTGATATGTGTACAATAACTGGGCTATATGATAAGTGGTCAATCATACAAAGAAAACAATTTATTTATATGTTACATAAAAATAAATTCTGATATATTTATCCGAGATACTATCTAGGTAACAAATACGTTCTTTGAACACTTGTTTCCAATGAAAAAGGTAGCTGCCGATAATATGGAAATATAAAAACAATAGTCAAAGATAATATTGTTAATTCTGAAATTTGAAATATGACTTTTGACAATTATTGCAGTTTTATATCCGACGTGAGATTCGAATCCTAGTTGCGACCATTACGTTTTATTATTTTTCTGTGTCTTGTTCATTTTCATATTTTAATTTAGATAATTATTGTTATCTTCTTCTTCAATGATAGACTGTAATTTATTTAACCTGACTGTGTGTCGGAAGCCAGCGTCTGGACAAAGAAACTACAAGGACAAGGTCAGAATCGCTTGCGCCAATATTATATTATATTTTTTATATTTGGCCAATGAAGGAAATTTGAACAAGCTAGAAGTTATACAGAACAGAGCTATACGATGAATACTGGGAAAAGGCAAATACGCAATAGTTAATCAAATGAGAGAGGAGCTAAATTGGATTTCAATAAAAAAGAGACCATTATTTTTAATGTGTTAATTTTTGTGCATAAAGTCATGAAAAACCAAATGCTAAAATATTTTAAGGATGAAATTGTTTTTAATAGAGATGTATATAATTACAAATCCAGAAATGTAAATAGAGTTAGATTGCCACATATGAAAAAGTTAAAATCACATAACTGCCTAATGTATAGAAAACTAAAGATGTATGATGAAATGCCTGAAAGTTTGAAGAATGAATGTATTTAAGAAGAAATGTTATGCTTACTGTAAAAATATTTAAATTTGTAATATGAAATATTATTTTGTATTCAAATGTTGTATAAACTAACTCAATAAATAATAAAATAAATATCATTCCAGACGTTGCTTTTAATTTTAGTAATGTAGTATTAATTTTCTAAGGAGAACGGCTATCATGTGGCCAAATGTCATCCCACATTCAGTTGGCTAATTAAACATACTAATTTCGGTTGTTGGTGCATGGATAAGTTAGTGATGTAAAATATTCCTGCGTAACACGTTACATTATTCAAGTTATCAGAGAAGAGATAAATTAGTTAAGATAATTATTTTTTTAATTAATAATTCTTACTTAATAATTTTTTTATGCTGTAGAATTAAGTTCCCTGAGGCATATGTGTCGTAAAATCATGTATGGTCATGTGAGAAATGTCAAGATCCGCAAATAATGCAAGGCTGATGTAAGTGTAATTAGTAAGATTAAGAAAGGGACCCTCAGATTTGACCGTGCAGAGCGAATGGACGAATAAAGGAGGGTAAGGAGAATAAATGACGCAAATGTGAATGATAGAAGAAGTCAGTGACGTCGAGGAAGACGTAGCACAAACAAGTGAATCAGATACTTGAGTCAGGACATGTCAACAGTCAGAATAATAGAAGAGTATATGTGAGATGATGTATGAATGCGAATGAGGCAAGGAGTGTGTGCCAAGACTGAGCTGTTTAGTGGTCCGTCCTCTCTGCCTACCCCTGCGGTGAAACAGCGTCATGTTCGTTAGTTAGTTTAATAATTCTTTGTTCGAAACGCTTATTTATTTTCTTCAAATGCTCAACAGATACTTAAATGAATTAATAGAGTAAAGATGTTACTGATACGTGGTGCGTGGTTTCCCAGAATTAACACACTTGTAAACTTTTGTTTTTATATAAACTACATAACGCCAGAGCTCACTATTATATATAGAAAGCATTGCAGGCGTGTGCTCAACAAATCACCAAAGTATCACCGCAATCGGATGAGTGATTTAGGAACAATCAAACAAATATTCATTGTTATATAATAACCTCCCAGGGCCTTGGGACTATTTGGTGAGAAGGTCAAAATATCTCCGCTTTGCAATTAAATCCAAATAAATGGAATATTTCTGAACGTACCCAAAAACTGTTTTTGAAAGGTGATGATTTGAATATGCTTTCAAATTTTATAATTTGGAATAATCATACAAGTTTTTAAATTTTTTTTTCAAATTGCGCTAAGAAACTTTGGTTTCATAAAGTTGTACACACATTATAAATATTTTGCGGTTAACTTTTAGATATTTTTTTTTCTTTCTAAAATATTATATTAATAGAATTACGATTCAATAAGGATAGATACTTAAAAATGAAAAAAATCCAGAGTCTGAAAATATAATTGTAATGATTGTGGATTCTTTTATATAGAAAATTAGAATTATGTTAAAGGAACATGTGAGGAGTTTAAACAATAGTATTTTCGCAGAAGTTTGACAATTATTTATTGGAGACCGAATCATACGTTTGATTTTAATAATGGAATAGAGTTACTACATTGTAATGTTAATGGTATTCATTTTGACAAACTAGAAATCTTGGAAATTAGAAAGAGTTTAAAGTTGAATTCAAATATTATGAATAATACAAAAGTATTTTTAAATTAACCGTTATTAAACTTGTTCCCTTTGTAAAATTATGCTCTATTTTAAGATTTCTAACACTGTTTATATCATTCTCATGATAATTAAGAAGATGCAACGATTTCTATGAGACCCATGAGACCTATGTTCCGAAAACCAAACCAATTAGTCTGATAATTTGATTTTAAAGGACAAATTTCCGATATTCTCTGGTTATGTCCTCTTAAAAACTCCGAAAATACCGACTTTTAAATCAACAAAAAAATCCAACAAAACGATTTTCAATTTTTAGCAGACCCGACATTGTTTTTCAGGACCATCGATATAATGGTGAGTTCTGACGTTATAAAATATGTATACAAAATTTACTATAGGTGATATGCGATTATTTGAAAAATGTGAGAAAATCCACACTTCTCACACAGACAACTGTATATGGCCTGCTCAGGCTTTGGAAAAACATAAGATATGGTGTAATCAATAAACTTAATAATAAATAAATTCAATAAACAGAATTAAAACCCAAACACATTCTTTTATACCAGGTTACTCGCTAGTATCTTACATACACCGAACTTAAATTTAACGAAATAAATAGGTCTTTAATGAGAACACCTTGAAAAATTTGCTAAGAACAATAGGAATTTAAGAAGAAAACTATTAATATAAAATAACATACCAGGTCCAGAGAAGCGCTGGAGATCCCACCAAGTGCCCCGGAGTGCCAGCAACAAGTCCCCCGGAGTGCCAGCAACAAGTCCCCCGAATCCTGGGAAACTGCAGCTGGTGCGGGGCGCAGAGATGACACGCAACACCCTGAAAGACACAAAAAGAGATGTTATTATAATGTAAAATTAAGACATTATGAAAACGAAAGAAAATGAAAAGTTATTTTCTTGGTGTTTGTGTTATATGCAATAATTATGTAAAGTTTGTTATAGCAAACACACGAATTCAACCATTCGGAAATTTATCTTGTGAAGCAAGAGCGATTTTAAATTTGTTTGCTATGATTCCTGTTTAGTAGTTCAAGACTTTTGTTATTCTTAACCACTCAGGCCACGGGCCTATTTTGATTGAAGGTCAAAAATTTGTCAGGTAAATAACAATTAAACACGCTTATGTGAAATATACAAAAAATCCAATAAAGTTTCCAACCGCAATTTTAAAAAATGAGTAATACAGCTTCACAATTTTTTATTCAAATAATTTAAAAAAGGATCATCACTTAGATGAAATATCTTACCCATTCTCAGAAGAGACGACGTATGTTTCTCGGAAGTCCATATCCATTTCCCTTGGAGTGCAGGAGAACTAGAAGAGCGCAGGAGAACTAGAAGAGCGCAGGAGAACTAGAAGAGCGCAGGTGAACTAGAAGAGCGCAGGAGTAGGCGTGAGAGGTGAAGCTGAAAAAAACTAAAAGAGATATTAGGTATAATGAAATGAAAAGGGGAACAACACAAAAAAATTTAAAGCATAGTTAATAAAATATAAAACTCATCTGCGTTGCGTATCGAAATCCACTAGATAACTTAAAACTAAACGTCACACCTTAGGTGCTTAAAACGCTTAAGTGCTGAAAACGTCTTACATGCTAAAACGCCTTACGTGCTAAAAACACATTACTTTCTAAAAACGCTTACGTGCTAGAATGCCTTACATGCTAAAACGCCTTGCCTAAAACCGCTTCCGCGTATCGAACTCCACTAGATGACTAAACGTCACGCCTTAGGTGCTTAAAACGCTTACGTGCTGAAAACGTCTTACATGCTAAAACGCCTTACGTGCTAAAAACACATTACTTTCTAAAAACGCTTACGTGCTAGAATGCCTTACATGCTAAAACGCCTTGCCTAAAACCGCTTCCGCGTATCGAACTCCACTAGATGGCTTAAAACTAAACGTCACACCTTAGGTGCTTAAAACGCTTACGTGCTGAAAACGCCTTACATGCTAAAACGCCTTACATGCTAAAACGCCTTATATGCTAAAACGCCTTATATGCTAAAACGCCTTATATGCTAAAACGCCTTATATGCTAAAACGCCTTATATGCTAAAACGCCTTACGTGCTAAAAACGCATAACTCTAAAAACGCTTACGGGCTAGAACGCCTTACATGCTAAAACGCCTTACATGCTAAAACACCTTACATGCTAAAACGCGCCCTCCATGCTAAAACGCTCCTTACATGATAAAACGCGCTATGTTCGAAAGAACGCTTACGTGCTAAAAACGCATTACGTGCTAAAAACGGTGCTAGAACGCCTTACATGCTAAAACGCGCCCTCCATGCTAAATCGCGCCTTACACGCTAAAACGCGCTATGTTCGAAAGAACGCTTACGTGCTAAAAACGCATTATGTGCTAAAAACGGTTACGTGCTAGAATGCCTTACATGCTAAAATGCCTTACATGCTAAAACGTCTTACATGCTAAAATGCCTACATGCTAAAATCGCATTACGTGCTAAAAACACTTACGTGCTAGAACGCCTTACGTACTTATGCTAGATGTGCTTAAAAACTAGACGTGCTTACAGATAGACATGTTTAAAGCTAAAATAGCAAACATTTTAAAACAACATACAAGTTTATGAATATATTCAGTCAGGGGGGCCCCCCTCGCTAATGGTGAACAACAAAATACAAGAGAAAATAGAAAAATTAAAGTATAATAAATAAAATTTCACTTCCCAACAAGCCACACAGGTAGATGGTACGCCAGCGATGCAACAGTGATGATTCAGCGGGCGGGCCTGCGACACATCGCTGAACAAAATCCCAGCTTGATGATGTCACATTCTTCGATGTACACCTAGAAAAATAAATAATGTATTTAGTTTTAGAAAATTGCCTTGATACATACATAATTCGAATACATAATGTTTTTTGTGCCCACTGTGCCCCCTTAACACATATCCCACCCTCTGCCAACTCCCCTAAACACACCCCACGGTAAAAAATAAAAACCATGGAGGTATATTGTCAGGTTATTCGTAACCCGGGGAAGTTTGAAAAAAGAAAACCCTAAACCCACCTCACCTACCCCCTTCCCACAACCTCATCTACCCCATCAACCACCTCATCTCTCCCTCTGAACCCCTTGGGAGATGGGACACTCGTGTGGTATTCACATACTGTAAAACAAACCCCCAGACTACCCTGAAAATAAACTTATCAACCTCCCCCCCGCCACCCTTTCTCACTATCCCGTCCCCCTATACCCCCCTGTCATAACTCATAACTCTCCCTTAAAGTAGATGTATAACACAAATAAAAATAAAAATTTAAAAAAAAAACTTTAACCTCTTCGCATTAAGAGCAGTTGGGACTCTTGTGCGGTATTCACATAATAAAATATTAATACACTTCAAGACTTCAAGGACTTAATTTAATTTAACTTAATTTCAATTACTTCAAGAAAAAAATCTTTGATTTTAGATAACTAGTTAACTAAAATTAAAAAAAAAATTGTAACGTGGCTACAATAGATAGTTAATTTAAAAAATAAATGGCTCTGATGCAGCATTTAATTTTGCAAATAAATAGGTTTAATTAGTTTGTGAAAAAAAAATAAGCAAAATTTTTTTTTGCATAATCACATTAAAACATTAATTTATAGTATTTAAATTTGGTTTTTGCACTCGGTAGGAAATAAGTGCAGATTATTCCAATTGAATTTTCTTTCCTTCTCGGTTAATGCAATATAAAATTAGTGATCTATTTTCCTTATGACCATAATGTCCTTGTTTATTCGTTTTTATAAGTAAGTCAGCTTCTTATTTCGACTGTAAACAAAAGTTTGTAGAACTAATATTACGTCGTGATTAACCTCATAAATTCGACATCTTTTAAATTATATTTAAAATCAATCAAAATATTTAATGTTTATTTCACGAAATGTTCACTTTATTTAGCTACAAATAACTAAAGTGATACAGCTAAACCACCTTCTTATTCGATTACACGGGGCTAATTACAAGCTACTAGCCAGCGAAACTATCTGCTAGTAAACTTCGTATTGTTCACAATCTGCTAGTTAGCTAGTAAATATGATTACATTAGTGAATTAACCGGCTAGTAGCTTGTAAACTTGCTCAATGTAATCGAGGCTTAATATGCATGCCAATCTCAGAAATTTAACATAATAATAAACAAAATTGCCACCAATAATTAAGATAACTTACTAGAAAGGTAGATACTTTTAGTAACACCCTGTTGCAACACAACCATTTAAATACGAAACATTGCTTGAAAATGGCTTTAACCCTTTCGCATTGTGTATATATATTTTGCATCTTGAGTACTTTGACACCCCACCCCGGCAGTTGACCCCTAACAGTTTATCCCCCGACAGTTTATCCCCCGACAGTTTATCTCCCGACAGTTTATCCCTTGACAGTTTATCCCCCGACAGTTTATCTCCCGACAGTTTATCCCTTGACAGTTTATCCCTTGACAGTTTATCTCCCGACAGTTTATCTCCCGACAGTTTATCTCCCGACAGTTCATCCCCCCGAAATTACAATAATTTTAACAAGCAGTTATAAACGCTACTGTACGACAGTAGCTGTCAACTTCACGTACGAAAATGGCTTGCATACGGTGCGGCGTCAGAGGTGTATTCGAAGTCGGGTTCTTAAATTTCAACTGCACAGACGCTAGAGTATTAATACTATAAGGGGTGGGGAGGGGCAACTATCGGTGGATCAATTGTCATTAAGTCAAAAATAATAGTTTTTAAATATCAGCCTTTGAAGTTACGAAAGATAAGCGCCAGGACTGCGTGTATGCGTTTATTACTTTATCAAAATTTAAAAAAATACAATAAAATACACCTCAATTGTATTACCATTTTATATCATAATAAAACAGTGAAGCAGTCAACGTCTTAAAATATTTTAGCATTACTTTAGTGAATTCATATTCTACTCTTTCATAGATAGCGCGCGTAAAATTATTTTTCTTGTAAACGCTTGCATATTAAGAACGACTAATGGGGCCAACAGACACAGCTATAAAAACTCAAGCGTTATTTGGTTTGGCGTATTTCGGCATATCGGTTGCCGTACATTCCCAATGGGAATGTATGACGAGCGACATGCTGAAGTAGGCCAAGCCAAATAACGCTTGAGCTTTTATAGCTGTGTCTATTGGACCCCTAATTGTTTGCGCACGTACACAAGTAATATGAATAAATAGTTTTGTCAATTAAAAAACTCAAACTTTTCGAAAAAGGTTAACAAATACAATTTTGCATCGGTGATTCAATCCAATATTGTATTTGTAAGCCTTTTCGAAAGATTCGAGTTTTTTAATTGACAAAACTATTTATTCACATCGTCGCTGCATATTTAAAATGAACAGCGGCACTATTTTGACGAAAATGAGTTAAATATACAGTTATATTTCTTTTTTTTTCTCAATCTTCTACAATATGGGCCATGTAAAAATATCTAATATTTAAGGCGACAGAAAATAAACCATGTGACCAATCAAAATAGAACGTAATATAAAAAAAGTCATATCCTCTGCATACCACTACACAAATCAATTGCCTTGGTATATACATAATATTAACATCGTTTTTTGATGCCTAGCTGTCAAATCTGAATACATTTTAAATGAAATATTTCGACATTATTATGGTATGGAATAATGACGTAAACTGTATTTAGAATACGAACCATGTGAGAAAACTGTGCATAGAATGTGAAGCACGTGAGAAAAACGCGTTAAAATTCAATTTTATGACATAAAATAATTAATTTTTGTTTTAAATATATTCTTATAATTAACGAAATATGTTTTAAATGAAACAAATTACTTTGAGTAAATACATGTTATGATATCTACACGTTTCAAAACAATAACACGAATGAAATTATTATTAAATAATTAATTCATGTTATTATCCTGATCGAGAAATCGGCTTTGAAACAAGTAGATATCATAACATGTAATTAAAAATAATTTTGCAATGATTCAAGAAATATATTTTTCTTACTTTGTCCATAAACAGAATTGTTATTATCCATTTCGTTATTTTTTTAACAGTTTTTATCGATTTTAACAGAATGTAATCAGTATCACATGCTTCATATTCTATATGCAACGATGATATTCATATGTGTACGGGTTTGGTACCTAATAAGCTCGGTGCAACTAATATTGCCTATATCCAGGAGCCCTCCGATTGAATGTTGATACTATTTCACTTTTAATAAAAATGCATTTATTTCATAAACGCCACTCTCTCCCAAAATAACAAAATTAAGTTACAAATGCCAATATATGATGCGCAATATCCGTAGCTACCATATAATTTTAGAGATCCTTAGAAAAATCAACCGCAACTTAGAAAAAATTAAATGCGATTAACAAGCAAAATCACCACTCTCCACAAAAGCCAATCACAAGCCTGATAAAAATAAACTCAACATGACCAATGAACATATTACTATAACATTTTTTATTAAAATAATTCACTATGGATTATCCTTCTAAAGTTATTACAAAAAATCACACGAAAAATGCGTATTATTCTTTGAATCGGTTTTTTGTGATTTACCGAAAACAGTTGTAGGTACTTTTGGAGAGTAGCGTTTTTGCTTTTATACCTCTCGGAGAATAATGAGATCTGATAAACTTTGTGAAATTACACGATTTTCCAAATCAAAACTACTTGGCTACTAGTTTTAAACCTTCAAAAATTGGGTATATTTTGTCGAAAGGTAAAAATATTCCCGCTTTGCAATAAAATCGAAATAAATGGAATATTTGTTATTTTTCCAAAAACTAAAAACTTTTCTCGAAAGGTGATGAAATACGCTTTCAAATTCCTTTATAAATTTTTTATACAATTTTTTTTAATGCAGATAATAAATAAAAACCTTACATTTTTCTAACTAAAATGACTGTTAACGAAAATAAATAAACAACTAACTAACTAAATAATTAATAACTTAATAATTAACTAACTAACACATATTTTATTAGAAACATGAATTATAAACATTATCAAAAATTGATAATACGGACAATCCACAAAGTACATTACATTTACCCCACAAAGGAATTATTTAAAGACTTCAAAGTACTTAATAAAAAAATCCTCATTTGTAGAATTCATTTCCTGCTATTTTAAATTTATAAAAAAAAAATTTGAATTAAAACTATAACACAAGATATTCCAACCAATGCAACTATATAATTCCGGTAACAAAAACTTCAATGGCCCAATCACAAATTAACTTTCTTGCTCCAAAAATCTTCAATAACTTAACAATTGAAATAAAGACAATAACCACATATCACACGTTCAGGAATACGCTTGGGGACTTTTTGACGAGTGAATGTGATAAAACTAGAAGCCTGTTTATCGTACTCAGATAGAGAACGAGAGATAGGAAATAAGATATTTATTGTTTATAATAAGAGAGTGTTTATATGTGTGTAAATTAGTATGTATATGTATATATATGTAGCAGGGCGTTAGTTTTCAGCGAGCTAGACTGCCAAGATTAAAAAAAACGACGTTCCTGTTCGTCGCCTGAGTTCTTAATTGTCCAAACGACCATTTGCTAGTTTTACAGGAGGAGGTTTCCTTTCATTATTTCAATGAAACATTATAGATGTTTAAGATTAATCTATTCCCGTAAAGGTAAAGTGTCGTTAGCTTAAATAAGTGATTAATTATTTATCATTCTTGATACTTTATTTTAAATTTAAAATTAAGATTGAACAAAAACGAAAATGGAGATTGGACAATTAAGCACTCAGGCGACGTGTCGTCATTGTAGCTGAAAATGAAATTTATTTTTATTCAAAATTTCAACTTTTTATATGAAGATCCTCATACAAAAAGTTGAAATTTTAAAAATAAAATAAAATTCATTTTCAGCTACAACATCAGTAATGTCATTTTTTTTCAATCTTGGCACTCTGTTATTTGTATTATGTATTTGTATATGTGTGTGCATACACATGTGTGCATGTGTACGCTTACAAATATATACAGTTATATGTGTTCGCGGGTATATGTACGTGTGCATGTAATCACACACGCATGCATGCAAGCACACATATAATAAAAAAGTGTTAAATCTATTCCTCATCTTTTCTCTTTTGTATTTTATACTTTCTGTTATTGTTTTTTATAAATTTCACTACAACTATTTCACTACAAGTTTTCCGATATTCAGCTTGTTTATATACTTAATCCATATAATGTAATCCATAATTGCAGTCGGAAACTTTGGTTTCATAAAGGTGTACATTTTAATTATTTTATGGTTAACTTTTAAATTTTAATATAAATCCTGTTGTATTTTCTTTCCAGTGCCGTTTAGATAATACTTCTCACTATAATAGTAAAGAGTCAACGATTTCTATGAGACCTGTGTGAGCTGGGACAAATATGGTCTCCTGTGATTAAACGGGCTAAAATAATTATAGTTAAAGTATTGATCTAGCAACCCTTTCAATCATTCGACCACAAATCCGTTAATTAGAGTCGGGTAAAATTCGGGATCAGGCCGCTAAGAATAAACGTCGGCATATGATGGGCATCTGCATGTGTCGAGCGTGCAACTGAAATGTATAGAACTGTGCGAAGCATGTACGCCTCTCAGCACACGCGGTTTCATATAAGTCTATCTATACACTACAAAACAAATTCTGCACGTGCGACAAATGCGGACTCGCAGCTTACGCCGCCCCTAACACTCGTTATGTAGATGGTGATAAGGTTTAAATTCCCGCTTAGCCGCCTATTTTGATTTATTCTAGAAAAAAAAAAACTTCATTAAAAAGCGCGAATTCTTTTATTTTTCGAAGCTCATAAATATTTAAATGTTTACTATCATTTTCTAAAGAATTAAATTTTACACATTTTACAATAAAACTATAACCGAAAAAGGGGTTCATAAGTAGGAGATTTTGAACTTTAAGATAGTTTTTATAGGCCTGATACTTTATTTTTAAATTACTGCAATAGTTAAGATCTGTGAACAGTATATTCCGTAATTTAATTTAGTTTTGGCCATAGTTAAGACAAACATGTAAATTTATGAATATATATGGGTTTATCCTTTAAAGTAAATTGTACTCCAGTGGTTTTGTAATAATTAGTTAAATCAATTAATATATTCAAATATGTTTTAAGATTTTCACGGCCAAAAGTATTTTTGTTGTTTATTTTTGGGATATTATGCCGTGTTATGCTAACTCCTTTAGCCAACGTTTCGGACAACGTTACAGCGTCCATCATCAGGGCAGATGTCTAACGGTTGAAACGTTGGCTAAAGAAGGAATTAGCGTAACACGGCATAACATCCCAAAAATAAACAACAAAAAGAATAGTAAATATACTGTTTATGGATTTCATTGTTTCATCCAATAATGTAATGAATACAGAGAATTTTTCTGCATATTCAATTCAAAACCGACAAAAGCATTAATAGCGCCAAACCAAACGAAATAATCCGCTTGTAGGTACAGCGCGGGTTCCCTACAGAGCATCGGACCATCCAAATATAGTAATACAAGGTAAATGGTTATTTATTAGTTGTGTAAAACTTAAAACACGCTTATTAGTAAGGGAGTACGTTATGTTTTATGAAGTTTAAATGAAGACTCACCCCTTGCTGAGACGCCCCGGTATGCTGGATGACTGCTGCGGCTGACACTGCTTCAGCTGCAAGCCCAGCAGACTAGAGATGGACAGCAGGTGTCCCCCTCGGCGGGGCCCGCCCGGCCCTGGAGCCCCCCCTGTCGGGGGATGGACAGGCGCTGTCCTGAAAATAATTAAATTGTTAATTATGGGACTGTCAAAAAATGAGAATATAAAAAAGAAATAAAAATTGGGCGTATTGTGCAGGGCCCGCAGATACTTTAATAGTATGCAACTGCTAATCCTGTATAAAGTGCAAGTGAACCCCACGACTGAATTTGGCATCCACGTCTGGTGTGGAGCTCCACAATACCTGAAAAAACCCTCGACTCTGTGCTGAAACGGGCCGTCCGATTGATAGATCTCCAGTTTTAACAAACGGATTGCAGTCTTTAGAGCACAGACGTCGGGTGGGAATGCTGTCCTTATACTACCGGTATTTCAATGGAAGATGATCCAAGGAACTAGCATCATTAACCCCATCAGCACCGAAACACGCCAAACGCGCGCCCAACATATATACACGGTTAACATTTGTCACATGAGAATGGGTCATTTCTACGACTCTACGTTTCTTGAGACACATGTTCACTCCTTCCTTTCCTCAAAGAGACCCTCCACACAACATCTTCCCTAGATGACATAGTATAATAATTAATTTCCCTCAGGGCCTCCTGTGTACAGTTAATGTAAAAAAAGAGAGATATGTGAAATAGGAAGAGATAGAAGTTACAGAAGGAGAGTCAATAACCAACGACATGTTCTACAAAGCTAACAAAGGATACGGCGTTAAGTTTTTTGTTTTTAGTGTCATATAATTTATGCGTTTTTCCCTAACCTTTAAACTTTGCTTTTATTGAGAAAAATGGAACTCGAATGCAAATTTTACAACCTCCCCTGACATAAATAATTTTATTCTATTAATTTGGGTTATTTCACAATGAATTAATTAAACACAATATAATATATTACATTTGCGCCACGTTCCAGAGTGGAAGATTCTATCAGTATCGCCCTGGTGTAAGACCATGCAAAATTGAAACGTTGCTTGCAATGGCTTTAGCCATGTTTGGTGACCAGATTTTTTAAAAATATAATGAACACCCCAACTGCTCTTGTCTGGAGTCAGTGAGACTATGGCATCCCCAATTTGGGGTATGCTGTGAGGCTGAAGGTAAGCGAGGAAGGTGAAGAGATGGGGAAGACGAAGGTGGGGATGTACCTTGCTATTCAGATCTAGTCACTAAACACGGCTAAAGCCATTTCAATCAACGTTTCAATTCTGAATGGTGGTATTACACCACGGCGATACTGAGTGTATCTTCCACTCTGATCTATCTATACTGAGTGTATCTTCTTTCCAGATCTGAATAGCCCGGTAATTCCCCGTCTCCTTCACCTCCCCACTACCTTCAGCCTCACAACATACCACAATCGGGGATGCCTTGGTCTCACTGGCTCCAGATGGGAGCAGTTGAGACTATTGCGCGGTTTTCATATAATATTTTTTAAATACTGACGTCTAAATGCAAACAATACAAATTCCAAAAATCTTCACTGTACAAATACTATTAATACACTTTAAATTCAAAGGGGTATAACTTATAGGTACAGGCAAACATTTTAAAGACATTTTTAAACTGTATTTAGGCACAACATGGGTATCGGAAAGTTTAAAAAAAAATTTTTCGAACTAGTTTGGAACGCCAATTTCTCGCTAGCATTTCCGGACACCGTGTACAAGGTCCCATACTCTATTGCTAGTTGGCTTTACTTCGCAGTTATCCACCAGTTTCTCGCTTGCACTTCCGGACACCGTGTATAAGGACCCATACTCTATTATTACGTGGCGTTATTGCGCAGTTATATAGCGAAAAGGAAATTTGGAATAAAAAAATGTTCTTAGATAACATTTTGCCGTCCGACGACATTTTTAAAAACATATTTGAATCTCAATTTTGTTTTCTTGAATTAATGTATGAAATAGACTTGGTGTCGATGACAATGCGTTCTATCAACTTTCGGTGGCCATCACGTTTACACACACGGACATAATATATCGACGGTCCCGAAGAACAATTTCGGATCTGCTAAAAATTTAAAATGGCGCTGTTGGCTTATTTACTTCAGAGGAACGATAGTTGAGATGGTATGTGCACATAAGACGGAGACCACCAGATCACACAGTGAAGCAGGCAATGTCTATGGAGCTTAATCGACAGTCATCCAGAGGAAGATCAAAGAACTCCGAGATAACTCAATGCTTTGAAATGCTACAGAGAAACGGCCTGGTTGAAAGCGATACTTAGAACCGAAGAACCTATAACCTGAGAACGAGAAGAACCGACCCTAACAGTCTACCTAGGCAATGAGTTGGGACAGTGCAAGGAAGAAGATGGAATTTTAACTTCTTTTTATTGTATTTTAATTAATGAAGATAATATTAGCGAAAGTCAATCGAAAATCTGAAACAGAAAAATCAGAAAAAGATACGGATACATCTGGGACTCGAACCCGTATCCGTATCTTTTTCTGATTTTTCTGTTTCAGATTTTCGATTGACTTTCGCTAATATTATCTTCATTACTTAAAATATTATAATTTGAGGTTTAACTCTTTAAGTTAAAAAGTTAAAAATAAAAATAAAAATATTTCATCCTAGACTTGCAGATAAAGTCAATAGATGTCGCATATTAATAAAAAGTGATAAAATTTATTCTGACACTATCTAGAGGGCATTTAGTTCGAGTTGAATCTTGCAATCACACATAAAGGTAGCAGCCAATAAAAAATATGCGATAAGAAAAATGAAAATAATGTTGGTGGTTCTCAGTCGAAGTATGATACAGTTAAAAATGACCGAATCGGATAGGGATACGTTGGCGCAGTTGGTTAGCGCGTCGGCCCGGATTGCCGGAGGACCTGGGTTCGAGTCCCAGATGTATCCGTATCTTTTTCTGATTTTTCTGTTTCAGATTTTCGATTGACTTTCGCTAATATTATCTTCATTAATTAAAATATTATAATTTGAGGTTTAACTCTTTAAGTTAAAAAGTTAAAAATAAAAATAAAAATATTTCTTTTTATTGATTTAAAAGTCTGAATTTTCGGAGTTTTGGATGAAATGAAATATATATATATATATATTTCTTATATCGTCATTGCACACAGAATATGAACCACGTGGGACTGAATACATTCTAAGAAAATCGATAAAAACTGTAAAAAAAAATAGCGAAAAGGAAAATAACGATTCTATTTATGGACAAAGTAGGAAAAATATATGTCGTTCATTAGAATATATTTCTAGCAAAGATTAATTATTTTATTCCAGAAAATTGAATTTTAACTCTTTTTTATCACATGTTTTTCGTATACATTTCACTATACACAGTTTTCGTCATAATTATAATACCATATTATGTCAATTTAAATTTATTCAAATTTGACAGCTAGGCATCACAAAATGATGTTAATATTATGTACTTATCGCCTTAAATATTTCATATTATTACATGGCTCATATTGCAGAAGATGGAGAAAGATAACTGTATAACTTATATGTAACGACGATACGCTATAATTCTTGATCTCTAAAACAGTAAAAATGCAGAAACGAAGCTTTAAATAGCTCTCCTGCATAACTACAAAAATCGCACATATGACATTGTTCTTCGGGATCGTCGATATGCATTTCTATAAAATTGAATCATTTTATTTAATAATTTGCAGCAGTTAATATACGAAATTAGTGTCGGTCTTACCTAATTATAATTTGGCTTTAACGGTGTTCATTTATTTCAATCAATCCCCGGGGAGAAAGATTCGACCCTCAGTCAAACAAATAAATTTAAAATAGATTTAGGTATTACAATAAAAAAATGGTTTTTGCCGGTTAATTTTTTCTCAATTAAAAACCTTTCTGTTATTTTATTTTAATTCATCTAAGCTGTTATTATTTTAAATCCTGATGCCTTCATAGGGCGTCCCGACTTCCACCGTTACCACAACAGCCTCAGGGATCTCATGTATATTGCAGTATTATATCCGCCAATTCCACGCCTCATGCGGTTCCCCGTTCTGGAAACTTCTTTCCAACTAACTAATTAACTAACACGCCGTTTCACCGCAGGGGTAGGCAGAGAGAACGGATCGTCACACAACTCGGTCTCGGATTTAAGACATTATGGAAAATCTCCCGAAACATATGAAACTTTTTGCAGCTGCAAATGAGTCGTTACACAACTGACAAAATTTATGCGAATCGAAGTATGCCACAACAACACAATAAGGTCTTACGACAATGCTTTATTTTAAAAATTACAAGAATTTCAATATATTTTTTCTTACACTAACGATGTGAAGATTTTTTAAAAAAGTTTATGAAATGTCAGCAATAGCGTATACGAAATAGCCTCCGAACAGGCATTATGCACCAATATTGAAGTTAAACTTTCGATGTATTGTAAAATACTTTAGACCGAATTTCAATAGATTGTGCAATAAATGACATCGAAAATAAAATGTTTTATTAAATATTTGAAATAACCATTCCCGCCGCTAAAATTACATTTGTACGATGAGATTAGATATTATTTTACACTAGGGTTTAAATATCCGCAATATTTTTTCAGAGGTTAACATAATATAGTCTCCAAACAGGTTCTACCATATTTCTAGTGAGATCGATATATCCATGTATTAGGAAATATGAAAGGTTTTAAAAACAGTATTAATTTCAGGTGGATTGTGCATTACATAAATAATTTGATAACTTAATCAAAATATTCCACATTCAATTGCAAAATAATTAAAAAATATACCACAATACGAAAGGAAACTTAATTCAAAGCAGCACATAAAAAGTACAAAATTAAAGTAGCATTACTGTAAAAACATTTAAAAAAAAAACGGAATAGTGGCTTAAGCCTCTGTCGCATTGAGCGATATTACAAGCTACTTATTAACTGGCGAATTCACTAATGTAATCATATTTACTAGCTAACTAGCAGATTGTGAACAACACGAAGTTTACTAGCAAATAATTGTGAATTCGCCGGCTAGTAGCTTGTAAACTAGCCCGGTGTCATCGATGCTTTAATTACATTATTACTGAATCTTTTGAATGACGCGTATTTAAATTAGAATATATCAGACTTCTATAGACTTAGGGGGGTTCTCATCATTCTCCTAATAGATTATCCATACTATAACGAATATTATTAAAAAAAAAAAAATCGCAATAGTTAGAAAACTCGGCCAACTTATCCAATATGTAGCCACTATTCGTAGGTTCGAGTGCCGAATAATAAACTCTTGACTTATTAAATAAATAAACCGTAAATAAACTTTATCCTATGGACAAGCTGTGCTATTGCTGCATTAACAATTGGAGAAATTACAAATGAATAAAAACTTTGAATGTTAGTTGGAATATTTAAATAATAAAAATATCTCACGTGTTGCAGGGCAGGCATGATGCCGACAGGTATTTGCAGCCAGTAGTCGATCAACGACTCGCGGCAAGGAGCTGCGGGCGCAAGCAGTTCACTCGACGGCGGACGAAAAGCGAATGGGCCGAGTAAATGCTACTGAGTGTTCGCAGTGCGTTGGCTGCAATCCCCTCCACGCTTTTTTCAGGCTGCCCACTCTGAACATTTCGTTTATTTTATTTTTATTATATTTCCCCCCTTGAGCCGTAAAGCTATAATTATTTTTTATTTAAAAACAAAACGAAAGTATCGTATTTATTATTTTGAAATGCAAACTTGAAGGATGCTGTTTTGATTTATTGAAATTGTGTCCAGCCTTTATTTATACATTAGATTTTAAAGTAATATTTATAAAAGAATAATATTGGTAATTCTGTTGAATTTTTCTCTACTAACTGGTGAAGACAACTTTATGTAGGTTAAAAAGAAGAACAACCCATATACTGATGAGCTCTGGTGCATAAATTTTAAAGAGTCCCAACTGCTCCCGTCTGGAGCCAGTAAGACTATGGCATCCCCAATTGGGGTATGTTGTGAGGCAGGAGTTAAGTAGGGCGGGGAAGGAGATGGGGAAGAGGAATGTTGGGATTCAATTCAGCGGTTCATGTTAATATAATGTATAAATGTAGGTGTGTATCAGAGAGAGGTGTACTGTGTTAATAGCCCAACCACCTACTGTCGACAATTCTTTAAAATTCAATTAATCCATTTCTAAAAGCCTTACAGCCAGCATCTATGATCTCACTTTCATTGTAAGTTTATCTGAAATAATCATATAAAATTAACCAATATACCAGTATTATAACAAATTTTTATTTTTTTAATATGAATTCTGCACAAGAGTCCCAACTGCTCCATCTGGAGCCAGTGAGACTATGGCACCCCCAATTAGGGTGATGAGGCTGAAGGGAGTAAGGAGGGGAAGGAGATGTGGATGAGGAAGTACCTGGCTATTAAGATCTAGTCACAAAGCTATTTTAAGCAATGTTTTAATTCTGAATGGTGGTCTTCCACCAGTGCGATAATGAGAGTATCTTCCACTCTGGAATATGCCGCAAATATGATAAATATTATTTTTAATTATTTAATTATTGTGAAATAACACAAATTAATCAAATAAAATTTATTTGTCCACACCGGGTCAAAACCCGCCACCTTCGGATTGGGAGTCGAGAGCTTAACCCTCGACCATGTCGTCGTAATGTAAAAAAACAAGGGACAAAAATGAAACACTTGTATGACACCAAATCAATATATTATAATCCTTAATTATTAAGGTACATTCTATCCCTATATTATTTGCAATATATAAACTTTTTTCTACACACATAATATATAAAAATCTTATTTAATACTTAACAATTTCAAAAACTCCATAAAAAACAAAAAAATGATCTACTTACTGTAATAAATTATTATTTATGTCAACTAAGAGAAAAATTCTTAGGCCCAGTTGTTTCGCAGAAATTTAAGTGTAACATATCATCAAATGGTTATTCATCGTCATTTTATTTTTTTGACACTTGAATCCTCGTTAAATGCCGATTCTAGATGTGTTTCAGCTTTCTATCAAATTGTAATAAGCTGACAAGGTTAACAACAAGATAGTTGTCCTCTTCTGTTGATCACAATTTACGTCACGTCCGGATTCCTACCCAACCTTCATACCTTTTTCCTTCCCAGAATTTCCTCTCCTTCCTTTTCATAAAAAACTCTCCACACAGTATCCCCAAAGACTTTCGGGGGGACAAGGACTCAAAGGACAGGGCGCAAGAATTCTTGTGTAACTACAGAAAATCATAGACTTACCCCAGCAGAGGCCCTAGCACGCTTGCTTTATAACGATCGATAGGATAACTATCGGTAATTTCTCATCGTTCCCTACGGCAACTGCAGATCGCAAACGAATAGGTGACAGTTCACAATGACTAAGTGTCCTTAATATATTTGATATCAACTGTCGTTTGTACGTTTGAGATCCGCAGTTGTCCTAGGGAATGATGAGAAGTTACCAACAATCGGTCGGTAACTTCATATCGAGCGACTGTGCTAGCACACGAGGTCTATTTGTTAGGTTTTCAGAACAAAATATGGGTCTCATAGAAATCGTTGCCTCCCTTACTATCATGGTTAGAAAAAAGATCTAAACGGTGTTAGAAAGAGAAAATACCACACTTTTAGGTGAATGTTAAAAGAATTCATATTCTACATATGCTTTCGTAGATGGCGCTCGTATAGTATTTTTTACTTATAAACGCTTTTTACAAGTTATGCTTTGAAATATTAAGAAAAATTAATGGTTCGCGCAATTTGAAAATAAATTTTAAATGAAACGACAAAAATGTGAAGCGACAATAATGTTTATAATACATCTATCTAATAAAATATATACATATGTGTTTTGATTTTTTTTCATTATCAGTAATTTTAGTTAGAAAAAAAGTAAGGTGAGCAATTTTAAAACAATTTTTTTTGCATGCAAAATTTTTATATTTAAAAAATTATAAAACTTGAAAGTGTATTTCATCTCATTTACAAAATAGTTTTTATTTTTCGGATACACTCATAAATGTTCCATTTATTTAGATTTTATCGCAAAATGGCAATATTTTGACCCTCTGCAAAAATACCGCCGAGAAGTTATATACTAATATAAAATTAGATACATTTTGTATATTAATAGATAACAATTTAAATAAAATAATATAAACATAACGTATCCTTTTTTAACAGAGTTTTTTTCTCATTAAACTAATTGGATTTTTGATGGTGACCCAACATCTGATCCCTCCAAAATGATATCTTTATATATAAAAATCACGCGTCACAATGTTAGTCCAAGATAAACTCTGAAACTACTTAACCGATTTTGATGAAATTTGGCTAACTGTGTGGAATTTGGTCCAACTTAAAGGGAAGGATAGTTTTTATCTCCATTATTGACCTCAATATTATTTATTGCGAATTAAATGTTTGATGGAATGATTTGAAATTATTTGTAAGTTCTCTTTTTTCTCCATCTTCTACAATATGAGCCATGTAATAATATCAAATATTTAAGGCGATAGAAAATAAACCATGTGAGGACATGAAAAAAAAATTACAAAAGTCATATCCTCTGCATACCACTAAACAATTCAATTGCTTTGGTATTTACATAATGTTAACATCATTTTGAATAAATTTAAATAAAATATTTTGACATAATATGGTATTTAAAATTATGACGAAAACCGTGCATAGAATATGAACCATGTGAGAAAAACTGTGTAGAGAATATGAAGCAAGTGAGAAAAACGCGTTAAAATTCAATTTTCTAGCATAAAATAATTAATATTTGCCATGAATATATTCTTATAATGAACTAAATATATGTTTCCTACTTTGTCCATAAATAGAATTGTTATTTTCCGTTTCTTTATTTTTCAAACAGTTTTTATTGATTTTCTCAGAATGTACTCAGACTCATATGATTCACATTCTATATGCAATGACGATATTATAGACAAGTAGTCTTATCCTTGATGCATTTGAATGATAATACTTTTAATATTTTTGTTATTCAGCGGTACATCCTCTCTGCACTCCCATTTGGGGAAACTTAAAGTGTAGGTATATTATATAATCCCTAAACTGACTGCATATTGTATATACGTATGCTAGTAGGGCACTGCCGGGGAATCAACTGTAATGGAACCATATTTGATAATCATAAAGCTAAAAATAGTAGGTTAGGTAGCGTGGCAGGCCGGATTGGGAGAGGCCGGTTGAAGGAGATCCTTTGACCTGCCGGACTCTCTCGACCCATGCACCGCAATGGAAGGGATGGATTCACATGTCACTCATGGATACACTAATCTCCCAGTTTCCTAACTATACCTCATACCCTTTTCTTTGTGTATTTGTAGCGCTTGCGATCTCCTAAACACACTCGCGCACAGATCGCATGTAAACGGACGTTCTTCGATATGCGATTGTTTATGCGAACGAAGATTGCTTCGACTTTTGACTTTGCACGGGTATGATCGATCGGATTCGTATGTTAGTTTATGCTCTTTTAAGTAATCAGCGCGTTTGAACGTGCGCTCACAGATGTTGCAAGCATGCAGTGTTACATTAGTTTGCAAGACAAAGTGTTTCTTCAGCGGTATTAACCCTGTATATTTTCCCGCATTCGCATATGTTCGCTCCGTTTGCCTTTCCGTTTGAAAATCTCCATGCAGAAGATGGATTGGTAGATTTGATCCGTGTTTCGTTAATGTGTCTTCTCGATGGAATCTCTTACCGCAATCTTCTCAGATGTATCGTCTATTTGATGCGTATAGTAATGCTTTTTCAACAGTTGTGGCTAAAGGTTTTGTTACACACATTGCAATTGATGATTTTTTCTTTTTTCAGTAGTTTCATCCTGTTCAAGATGTGTTTTATCTTAAAATTTTTTTCTTTTTTTCGCTTTCGCTTCTCCAGCATTCTTTTGGTTTCTTTCGTTTTGTGGACGCCGTGCCTTTTTAGATGAAGTGGTTTGCTGAAAGTCTCGCCGCATTCCGAGCAAATGAAAACCTTCTTTTTGAAGAGCTCGCTCAATGCAATATTGTCATCGGATAATGAAGGGTCATTCAATCCTCATCACTGTCCTCAGTTTCAACTAAAAAATAATAAAAGTTCAATTTTATTAGAAAAAACAGCTTTTTTGAATTTTTTTTTACATCAAATCCACACAGGCCCTGAGGAAAATAATTTCCCTCTAGGACTTTCTCATCTTAGGGGATTCTGTCTGTAAAGGAAGTTCTGGGAAGGAAAAACGTATGAGGGATGGCTGGGAATCTGGGGTCAGTGTGTTCAGCAGTGAAGGGCGTATGAATCTATTCCTCCATTTTTTTGTTCCACCACACTTACAGCTGGTGAGCAGGCACATCTGCCGCCAAGACCTGAACACACCTCACCTGAAGTACCAAGACACCCTGCTAAGTCGCCAAACATATCAAACCATTTGGGGTGACCTATGGCAGAAATGTTGTTTTAATAAATGGTTCCTGGGACAGCGTTAACCACATCCATCCTTTTTTCCTTTTCCTCACTGCGGTTTTTATATGAAAACGCGGGGGATTCGGCATCGGGATGTTGAAAAGCTAGCGGGCCCTGGTATTGCAGAGGTGCGCTGCGGAAGTAGCTCAAATTTTGATGTAGCTTTTTAAATCTCCCTAAAGTCTGGCTCTGCACCTTCTGGCTGGAAGAAAGGGGTCATTCGTTATATTCCAAAGAAGGGTGACTGCTGCAACCCAGCCAGATATCGGTTCAGATCAGTTCTATCCAAGACGATAGAACGTGTGAATAACGACAAACTGCTCACAAATTTCGAGAAGAACAAAATTATTAACGACCGTCAATACGGATACCACGGAGGCTGTCAATTACTGGGTAGTCACAAATATATTGCAAATCAAAATGGACTGTATTCACTATTTAGGATTTAATCCAAATATAATATAGACATAACTATGGGGATGGTGAACATTGGACACTGGACGGCAATTTGACTTACCCTGACTTCCTGAGCACATTCTTGAGGATTTATTATGTCACTGATACACTTGGCCAAGCACATGCACATGGCACAAGTTTCCGCTTGAATCCATATTAAGAACTGAGAGATCAACTTCTATATGAGTTGATTATTGTACTGGTTCCTAATAGACTTCTTTAACAGTGGATGTTGAATGCACCGAGAGATCACTATGGACCATTGCACGGCACAAAACAGACTGAATCTACCACAGTAGTTATTGTTCACTGGTAGGTGGTCAGAAAGGAAAGGTTTTGATGGTAGGTAGGAAGAAGAAGGTATACATTTACATAGTTGCGTCAACATAATGTAACTAACTAACCATCACGCCGGTTCGCAGTAGGCAGAGGTACGCGGAGAGGACGGACCGCCAAAAAACTCGGTCTTGGCACACACTTTTCTTCATTCATTCGCTCTACATGCCCGAACCATCTAAGCGTCCCTTTCTTAACCTTACTTATTACGCTCATATCAGCCTTGCATTCTTTTCAGATCTTCACATTTCATACATGGTTTTACCACACATACGCCTCAGGGATCTCATTTCAACAGCATTCAGTCTACTTTCATCCTTCCTCTGCCAGTTCCATGCCTCATCGCCATACATCAGGGTAGGTATAAGCACTTCATTGTGCTAGCTTCGCTTCTATGGACAGTTTTTTATTAGCGCCAACGGCATTCAGTCCTCCATTAATGGAGGTACCTGCATTTGCCCGGCTGTCAATATCTCTATCAGCCTTCCCCAAGGTAAACATACTACTCAAATACACAAATTCATCCACCTGCTCTAAATATTAATCGTTAACAACTATTTTGCACCCTCTTTTCGTAATCTCTCTTTCAAACATGTAAAGGAACATTATACAAAAGGCAAAAAATATACCTTCTTATAGCCATCCCAATATCATAGTAAAACCTTAGTGTAAAGAGCAAAGACATAAAAATAAGAAATGTACCAACCTTCCTCTTTAATATCTTCCATCAAAGGGTTGGGTACATCCAGATATTCCTGTTTTATTATGGGTATCCAAATAAACTCTTTTTTACCATCACCAGGCAGAACGACCTGTCCATTTGTGTCGTACGCTATCCTCTGAAGCAGTATTTCATCATTGTTAGAGAAATCTGAGTTTTCGTTATTCCATTCAGGATCCATGTTATTACTGGTGATTTAAAACCTGAAATCAATAAACAGAAATATTTTCAAGAAGAAGATAATACTAATAAATCTAAACGAAACATGAAACAGAACCAGACACAGGAAAAATAAAAAGGTAACGGTCGTATTACATTGATGGGTATTAAATAGAAAAGGTCTCATCGCAACTGGAACCCAGGATCTCTCGTTTTACCGGGACAAGCGCCTTAACCAACTCGGCCATTGAGACCTCTTATTTTTTAATACATTTTTGTCAATCTCACAATCTCATATTAACAATATTATCAACTATATTTTTTTTTCGCCATATTTTTGGAATTAATGGAATGATCACACTGTTTAGATCAGTGGTTCTTAACCTGGGTTCGATCGAACCCCGGGGGTTCCGTGAGTCAGTCTCGCGGGTTCGACGGAGGTCAAGACACACCCCTGACTCATGTGATTCGTAATGACTAATGACGTTTTTGTTTTTGTGTGAAAATCATGTTTAATTTTAATGGTTAAACGAGACAATATTCACAGGGCTGCCAATATAATCATTTCTTCAGCCCTTCCACATTGAAGAATACGGAAAAATTAAACATTCGACAAAGTTCGTCGAGACAAGTAATTTTTCATTCGTAGATCGAGCGTAACGAGTAACTCTTGATCGTTATTGGAGAATCGCAGCCTTGACAATTCCTCCTACTACCATCAATACTCAGGAAAATGTTGCTTGTGCAATGGTGAAGGACTTAGCTTGCAGAGCGTTGAATTCTGGGCGGCATCTTACAGCTTTAGAATCAAATTTTTACCAGTTAATGTGTCATGCTTCCTCGAGTGTCCCTGACTTATTTCGATACAAACATCGAGATATAGACACAACACAGAATAGAAATTTACTTGAAACCGTGCAAAATCTCATTAAATTATTCGCTTAAATAAATAAACATAACATTGTACTACACAATTACTGTCAATTACTACACTTGAACTTGACTTAAAGATAAAATATCTAGCATATGTGATTTAAGTATCTCGAAAGCAAATTTTCTTTTTGCACAATTGAAATTTTAATTGCAATATTTTCCACCGCTCCGAATGCAAAAAGTTGTTGGTGAATCTTAAGGTTTTTTGAAAAAAATATTCGCGGAATTTTAGAGGGTTTTTTTTTTTAACATTAACTCCACACATGAGACTTTTAAAGGCTCCACATCTTTGGAGATGCTGTGTGGTGGGTCTCTTTGAGGAGAGGAAGGAGTGGACGTGGGTCTTGAAGAGACCCATGTTGTAGGAAGGAGGAAACACAGAGGCCGGAAAATCGTTCCATAGCCGAGCTGTTGAACACAAGAACGAGTCATAGAAGCGACCCGTTCTCACGTGAGAAATGTCAACCGTGTACATATGTTATTATTTAATATAATTAACTGACGTGAATATAATTACCTGATTCCTTAATCAATTGTTGACACATTTCAACCATTTTTTCGCCTCTGGAAATCATGTTCAATGATTTTTTCAACTAGAATAAACGGCGATGACAGCAATGGTAGCGGGTGGTAGCTGCTAGTAGGAGATGGCGCGAAATAAAATGACAGAGCTATCCATTTACCTATAATTCAGCTTCGTCTATAAGAATACAGAAGTCAATATTGCGGTTACAAGGTCAGGGCAGAGATTTACGCTCCCCTTGCAAATTCCTCGAATGTACCTTAATAATTCATACAAGTGTTTAATTTGTGTCCCTTGTTTTTTTTACATTACGACGGCGTGGTCGAGGGGTAAGCTCTCGACTCCCAATCCGAAGGTCGAACCCGGTGTGCACAAATAAATTTTATTTGAATAATTTGTGTTATTTCACAATTAATTAATTGAAAATAATATATATCATATTTGCCTCATATTCCAGAGTGGAAGATACTCTCATTATCGCACTGGTGTTAGACCACCATTCAGACACATTGCTTGAAATGGCTTTGTGACTAGATCCCGCTTGGACACATAAGCTTGTTTTCACGATAATAACGTGGGTAGACATAGGAATGACGTATGCCGCGTACCTGAGTTAAATAGCCGGGTACTTCCTCATCCACATCTCCTTCCCCTCCCTACTACATTCAGCCTCATAACCCTCATTGGGGGTGACATAGTCACACTGGCTCCAGATGGAGTAGTTAGGACTCTTGTGCAGAATTCACATAAATACAGAATTCACCTACATAAAGGTGTCTTCACCAGTTAGTGGAGAAAAATTCAACAGAATTACCAATATTATTATTTTATAATTACTTTAAAATCTACTGTAAAATAAAGGCTAGAGGCAATTTCAATAAATCAATCAATACAGCATCCTCCAAGTTTGCATTTCAAAATAATAAATACGATACTTTCGTTTTGTTTTTAAATAAAAATTATTATAGTTTCACGGCTCAAGGGGGGAAATATAATAAAAATAAAATAAACGAAATGTTCAGATTGGGCAGCCTGAAAAAAACGTGGAGGGGATTGCAGCCAACGCACTGCGAACACTCAGTAGCATTTACTCGGCCCATTCGCTTTTCGTCCGCCGTCGAGTGAACTGCTTGCGCCAGCAGCTCCTTGCCGCGAGCCGTTGATCGACTACTGGCTGCAAATACCTGTCGGCATCATGCCTGCCCTGCAACACGTGAGATATTTTTATTATTTAAATATCCCAACTAACATTCAAAGTTTTTATTCATATGTAATCTCTCCAATAGTTAATGCAGCAATAAGCTAAGAAGTTTTCTCACCATCCTCGTCACAGCTTGTCCATAGGATAAAGTTTATTTACGGTTTATTTATTCAATAAGTCAAGAGTTTATTATTCGGCACTCGAACCTACGAATAGTGGCTACATATTGGATAAGTTGGCCGAGTTTTCTAACTATTGCGATTATTTTATTTTTAATTTTTAATAATATTCGTTATAGTATGGATAAGCTATTAGGAGAATGATGAGAAACCCTCTTAAGTCTGATCTATTCTAATTTAAATACGCGTCATTCAAAAGATTCAGTAATAATGTAATTAAAGCATCGATGACACTGGGCTAGTTTACAAGCTACTAGCCGGCGAATTCACTATTATTTGCTAGTAAACTTCGTATTGTTCACAATCTGCTAGTTAGCTAGTACATATTATGATTACATTAGTGAATTCGCCGGCTAATAAGTAGCTTGAAAAACTCGCTCAATGTAATCGAGGCTTAAGCCAATATTCCTTTTTTTTTAAATGTTTTTACCATAATGTTACTTTAATTTTGTGGTTTTTATGTGCTGAGGTAGTTTTGAATTAAGTTTCCTTTCGTATTGCCGTATATTTTTATTTATTTTGCAATTGCATGTGGGATATTTTGATTAAGTTATCAAATTATTTATGTAATGCACAATCCACCTGAAATTAATACTGTTTTTAAAACCTTTCATATTTCCTAATACATAGATACATCGATCTCACTAGAAATATAGTAGAACCTGTGTGGAGAGACTATATTATGTTAACCTCTGAAAAAATATTGCGGACATTTAAACCCTAGTGTAAAATAATCTCTAATCTCATCGTACATATGTAATTTTAGCGACGGGAATAGTTATTTAAAATAACATTTTATTTTCGATGTCATTTATTGCACAATCTATTGAAATTCAGCCTAAATTATTTTATAATACATCGAAAGTTTAACCGAGATATTGGTGCATAATGCCTGTTCGGAGGCTATTTTGTATACGCTATTGCCGACATTTCATAAACTTTAAAAAAAAATCTTATTCACATCGTTAGTGTAAGAAAAAAATTCTTGTAATTTTAAAACTGAATCATTGTCGTAAGACCTTATTGTGTTGTTGTGGCATACTTCGATTCGCACAGTTTTTGTCAGCTGTGTAACGACGTCATTTGCAGCTGCAAACAGTTTCATATGTTTCGGGAGATTTTCCATAATGTTTTAAATCCGAGACCGAGTTGTGTGACGGTCCGTTCTCTCTGCCTACCCCTGCGGGGAAACGGCGTGTTGGTTATTTAGTTAGTTGGAAAGAAGTTTCCAGAACGGGGAACCGCATGAGGCGTGGAACTGGCGGATATAATATTGCAATATAAATGAGATCCCTGAGGCTGTTGTGGTAACGGTGGAAGTCGGGACGCCCTATGAAGGCATCAGGATTCAGAATAATAACATCTTAGATTAATTAAAATAAAATAACAGAAAGGTTTTTAATTGAGAAAAAGTTAACCGGCAAAAACCATTTTTTTACTGTAATACCTACATCTATTTTAAATTTATTTTGTTTGACTGAGGGTCGAATCTTTTTCCCCGGGGATTGATTGAAACAAATGAACACCGTTAAAGCCAAATTCTAATTAGGTAGGACCGACACTAATTTCGTATATTAACTGCTTTGATTATCAAAGATTAACTGCTGCAAATTTTTAAATAAAATGATTCAATTTTATAGAAATTCATATCGACGGTCCCGAAGAACAATGTCATATGTGCGATTTTGTAGTTTTGCAGGAGAGCTATTTAAAGTTTCGTTTCTTCTCATTGACCTGCATTTTTACTGTTTTAGAGATCAAGAATTATAGCATATCGTCGTTGCATATCAGTTATACAGTTATTTTTCTCCATCTTCTACAAAATGAGCCATGTAATAATATCAAATATTCAAGGCGATAAGTACATAATAAATAAAAAAAAGTTATACCCTCTACATTCCACTACACAATTCAATTGCCTTGGTACGTACATAATATAACATTTGTGATGCCTAGCTGTCAAATTTGAATAAATTTAAATAAAAATTTTTGACATAATATGGTATTTAAAATTTTGACGAAAACTGTGTTTAGTGAAATGTATACGAAAACCATGTGATAAAAACGCGTTAAAATTCAATTTTCTGGAATAAAATAATTAATGTTTGCTATAAATATATTCTTCTAATGAACGAAATATGTTTCCTACTTTGTCCATAAATAGAATCGTTATTTTCTTTTTCGCTATTTTTTTTTTTACAGTTTTTATCGATTTTCTCAGAATGTACTCAGTCTCACGTGGTTCATATTCTGTGTGCAATGACGATATAATTCATTTCATTTCATCCAAAATTCCGAAAATTCAGACTTTTAAATCAATATAAAGAAGTTAAAAAGAGCCATCTTCTTTCTTGCTCTGTCCCAACTCATTGCCTAGGTAGGCTGTTAGCTGTTAGGGTCGGTTCTTCTCGTTTTCAGGTTATAGGTTCTTCGGTTCTAAGTATCGCTTTCATCCAGGCCGTTTCTCTGTAGTATTTCAAAGCATTGAGTTATCCCGGAGTTCTTTGATCTTCCTCTGGATGACTGTCGATTAAGCTCTATAGACATTGCCTGCTTCGCTGTGTGATCTGGTGGTCTCCGTCTTATGTCTCCATACCATCTCAACTGTCGTTCCTCTGAAGTTAATGAAGTAAATAAGCCAACAGCGCCATTTTCAATTTTTAGCAGATCCGAAATTGTTCTTCGGGACTGTCGATATATTATGTCCGCGTGTGTAAGCGTGATTGCCACCGAAAGTTAATAGAATTCATTGTCATCGACGACAAGTCTGTTTCATTCATTAATCCAAGAAAACAAAATTGCGATTCAAATATGTTTTTAAAAATGTCTTCGGACAGCAAGATTTTATCTAAGAACATTTTTTTATTCCAAATTTCCTTTTCGCCATATAACTGCGCAATAACGCCACATAATAATAGAGTATGGGACCTTATACACGGTGTCCGGAAATGCAAGCGAGAAATTGGCGTTCCAAACTAGTTAGATTTTTTTTCTGAAACTTTCCGACACCTTCGGTCCAAATACAGTTTAACGTTTTTAAAATGTTTGCCTGTACCTATAAGTTATACCCCTTTGAATTTAAATTGTATTAATAGAATTTTTACAGTGAAGATTTTTGGAATTTGTATTTGTTTGCATTTACACGTCAATATTAAAAAAAATTATTATATGAAAACCGCGCAATAGTCTCAACTGCTCTCATCTGGAGCCAGTGAGACCATGGCATCCCCGATTGGGGTATGTTGTGAGGCTGAAGGTAGTGGGGAGGTGAAGCAGATGGGGAATTACCGGGCTATTCAGATCTGGAAGGAAGATAAACTCAGTACAGGTAGATCAGAGTGGAAGATGCTCTCAGTATCGCCCTGGTATAAGACCACCATTCAGAATTTAAACGTTGATTTACATGGCTTTAGCCGTGTTTAGTGACTAGATCTGAATAGCAAGGTACATCCCCACCTTCCTCTTCCCCATCTCCTTCCCTTCCCCGCTTGCCTTCAGCCTAACAACATACCCCAATTGGGGATGCCATAGTCTCACTGACTCTAGACGGGAGCAGTTGGGGGACTCTTGTGAGGTGTTCACTATAAAAATAAAAATAAATCTGGTCACCAAACATGGCTAAAGCTATTTCAAGCAACGTTTCAATTCTGAATGGTCTTACACCAGGGCGATACTGATAGAATCTTTCACTCTGGAACGTGCCGCAAATGTAATATATTATATTGTGTTTAATTAATTAATTCTGAAATAACCCAAATTAATAGAATAAAATTTATTTATGTCAGGGAAGGTTGTAAAATTTGCATTCGAGTTCAATTTTTCTCAATAAAAGCAAAGTTTGAAGGTTAGGAAAAACGCATAAATTACATAACACTAACAAAAAACATACCGCAGTATCCTTTGTTAGCTTTGTAAAACATGTCGTTGGTTATTGACTCTCCTTCTGTAACTTCTATCTCTTCCTATTTCACATATCTCTCTTTTTTTACATTAACTGTACACAGGAGGCCCTGAGGAAAATAATTTCCCTCAGGGCCGGATAATCGGACCGCCCGTTTTAGCACAGAGTCGTGGGTTTTTTCAGGTTTTGTGGAGCTCCACACCAGAGGTGGATGCCAAATTCAACCGTGGGGTTCACTTGCAATTTATACAGGATTAGCAGTTGCATACTATTAAAGTATCTGCGGGCCCTGCACACGGAGAAATATGTTATTCTAAAATACGATATTTTTATTCGTAAAAACGGTTAAAAACGGGACTGAAGTTCTTACGAACAAATTAACAGGGTTTAAATGTTTTTTGGCGGGAACATTGAAACACTGTTAATTTGTTCGTAAGAACTTCAGTCCCGTTTTTAACCGTTTTTACGCATAAAATTATCGTATTTAGAAATAACATTTTTCTCCGTGTCCAATACGCCCAGTTTTTCTTTCTTTTTTATATTCTCAATTTATGACAGTCCCAATTAACAATTTAATTATTTCCAGGAGAACGCCTGTCCCTCCTCCGACAGGGAGGCTCCAGGTCCGGGCGGGCCCCGCCGAGGGGGACACGTGCTGTCCATCTCTAGCCTGCTGGGCCTGCAGCTGAGGCAGTGTCAGCCGCAGCAGTCATCCAGCATACCGGGCTTCTCAGCAAGGGGTGAGTCTTCATTTAACCTTTACAAAACATAACATATTCTGTTACTAATAAATGTGTATTAAGTTTTACACATCTGATAAATAACCATTTCCCTTGTATTACTATATTTGGATGGTCCGATGATCTGTAGAGAACCCGCTTGTACAGCGCGGGTGTTAACTGTGCGCCATAAATTAAAGTGTATGCTTACACTTACGGAAGTCAACATTTCGTTTGGTTTGGCGCTATTAATGCTTTTGGCGGTTTTGAATTGAATATGCAGAAAAATTCTCTGTGTTCATAACAGTATATTAACTGTTCTTTCTGTTGTTCTTTAGCCAACGTTTCAACCGTTAGACATCTGCCCTGATGATAGACGCTGTAACGTTGTCCGAAACGTTGGCTAAAGGATTTAGCGTAACATGGCATAACATCCCAAAAATAAACAACAAAAATACTGTTGGCCGTGAAAATCTTAAAATATATGAGTATATTAACTGATTTAACTAAGTATTAAAAAACCACTGGAGACCAATTTACTTTAGAGAATAAACCAAAACATATTCATAAATCGACATATTTGTCTTAACTATGGCCAAAACTAAATGAAATTACGAAATATACCGTTTACAGATCTTAATTATTGCAGTAAGTTAAAAATTAAGTATCAGGTCTATAAAAACTATCTTAAAGTTCCAAATCTCCTACTTATGAACCCCTTTTTCGGTTATAGTTTTATTGTAAAATGTTGAAAATTTAATTCTTTAGAAAATGATAGTATACATTTAAATATTTATGAGCTTCGAAAAATAAAAGAATTCACGCTTTTTGGTAACGTTTTTTTTCTGGCATAGATCAAAATACGTGGCTAAGCGGAAATTTAAACCGTATCACCATCTACATAACGAGTGTTAGGGTCGGCGTAAGCTGCGAATCAGCATTTGTCGCACGAGCATTTGTCAGCGTTTGTTTTGTAATGTATAGACTTATATGAGACAGCGTGTGCTGAGAGGCAAACATGCTTCGCACATTTTCGTTGTTTGTTTTTGGGGTGTTATGCCGTGTTGTGCTACCTCCTTCTTTAGCCGACGTTTCGGACAGCGTTGCAGTGTCCATCATCAGGGCAGATCCGGCAGATCCGTCGATCCGGCAGATCCGTCACATCGACGGATCTGCCGGATCTGCCCTGATGATGGACACTGCAACGCTGTCCGAAACGTCGGCTAAAGAAGGAGGTGGCACAACACGGCATAACACCCCAAAAACAAACAACGAAAATGCTTTTGGCGTGAAAAATCTAAAAACGTATCATGCTTCGCACAGTTCTATACATTTCCTGCAAAATCTGCACGCTCGACACATGCTGATTCCCAGCATACGCCGACGTTTATTGTTAGCGGCCTGATCCCGAATTTTTCCCGACTTTAATTGACGGATTTGTGGTCAAGTGATTGAAAGGGTTGCTAGTTCAATCCTTTAACTATAATTATTTTAACCCGTTTAATCACAGGTGACCATATTTGTCCCAGCTCACATAGGTCTCATAGAAATCGTTGTCCCCCTTACTATTATAGTGAGAAGTATTACCTAAACGGCACTGTAAAGAAAATACAACATGATTTATATTAAAATCTAAAAGTTAACTATAAAATAATTTAAATGTACACCTTTATGAAATCAAAGTTTCCGACTGCAATTTGAAAACAAATTATGAAATTTTGTGAATTTTTTAAGAATTATTTTTACATGAAACGACAAAAAGTGATATATTTATTTATAAAAGACATGAAATACATTAAAAAATGTACATATTTATATGACATATTAAATCACCATACTAGGCGGCTGACTGTTTCATGGTTACCAATGGAATATGGTTACTTTGTGAAGTCTAGTGTAAACATACATATATATATATAAACATGCTGAAAATTGAAAAAGTTATTGTGAAATTTATAATGAAATTGGAAAAACAATAACAGAAAGGATAAATACAACAGAGAAAAGATGAGGAATAGATTTAACACACTTGTTTCTTTTTATGTGTGCATGCCTGCATACATGCGCGTGTGATTACATGCACACGTACATATACCCACGAACACATATAACTATATATGTTTGTACGCATACACAATCACATATCTGTATGCACACACATATACAAATACACAACTACATATCAGTGGCAGTCCGTGAGTTTTCAGTGAGCTAGAGTGCCAAGATTGAAAAAAACGAGATTACTGACGTTGTTACAGCTGAAAATGTTTTTTTTTTAATATCAACTTTTTGAATGAAGATCTTCAGGATTCTTCAGTTTGGGGATGTGCCGCATCTAATAAAATATGTGTTTGCTTTATTTATTTTCGTTATCGGTCATTTTAGTTAGAAAAATGTAAGGTGAGCCATTTTTAAAATTTTTTCAAGTTGGCATTAAAAAAATTTATGTTTAAAAATTTATAAACGAATTTGAAAGCGTATTTCATCACCATTTGGGATTTTTTTTTTAGTTTTTGGACACGTAACAAATATTCCATTTATTTCGATTCCGACAAAATATACCCAATTTTTGAAGGTTTAAAACTAGTAGCCAAGTGGTTTTGATTTGGAAAATCGTGTAATTTGACAAAGTTTGTCAGATCTTATTATTCTCCGAGAGGTATAAAAGCAAAAACGCTAGTCTCCAAAAGTACCTACAACTGTTTTTGGTAAATCACAAAAAACCGATTCAAAGAATATTACGCATTTTTCGTGTGATTTTTTGTAATAACGTAACAAGTAGGTATAATCCATAGTGAATTATTTTAATAAAAAATCATCTAATAATATGTTCATTGATCATGTTGAGTTTATTTTGATCAGGCTTGTGATTGGCTTTTGTGGAGAGTGGTGATTTTGCTTGTTAATCGCTGTGGAGAGTGGTGATTTTGCTTGTTAATCGCTGTGGAGAGTGGTGATTTTGCTTGTTAATCGCTGTGGAGAGTGGTGATTTTGCTTGTTAATCGCTGTGGAGAGTGGTGATTTTGCTTGTTAATCGCTGTGGAGAGTGGTGATTTTGCTTGTTAATCGCTGTGGAGAGTGGTGATATGGCATCAAAACCCTAGTTTAATTTCGTTTTTTCTAAGTTGCGGTTGATTTTGCTAAGGATCTCTAAAACTATATTGTAGCTACGGACATTGCGCAACATATATTGGCATTTGTAACTCAATTTTGTTATTTTTGGAGAGTGTAGTTTATGAAATAAATGCATTTTTAATAAAAGTGTAATAATATCAACATTCAATCGGAGGGCCCTTGGATATAGGCAATATTAGTTACACCACGCTTATTAGGTACCAATCCATATGAATATCGTGGTTGCATATAGAATATGAAGTATGTGATACTGAGTACATTCTGATAAAATCGATAAAAACTGTTAAAAAATAACGAAACGGATAATAACAATTCTATTTATGGACAAAGAAATTAATTAATTAATAATAATTTCATTCATGTTATTATCCTGACGAAGAAACCATCGGTTTTGAAACATGTAGATATCATAACATGTAATTATAGTGGTTTGCATGAAGTAATTTGTTTCATTTAAAATATATTTCGTTCATTATAAAAATATATTTAAGGCAAAAATTAATTATTTTATGCCAGAAAATTGAATTTATTATATGCACAGTTTTTCTCACATGGTTCATATTCTACATATATACAGTTTTCGTCATTATTTTAAATACCATAATAATGTCAAAATATTTCATTTAAAATGTATTCAAATTTGACAGCTAGGCATCAAAAAACGATATTAATATTATGTACATACCAAGGCAATTGAGTTGTGTAGCGGTATGCAGAGGATATAACTTTTCAATTTCTTTTTATTATGTACTATTTAGATTGTCTTCGCATGTTTTATTTTTTATCGCCTTAAATATAAGATATTTTTACATGGCTCATATTGTAGAAGGTGGAGAAAAATAAGATTTTATTTATTTATTTGTTAGATATAATTATTTTACATATCTACATGTAGTAAGGCAGCTTTGACTGTCCAACTATGAAAGTTTCCCGTTTTAGGACATACAATAACTGATACGTTTTTAGATTTTCATGGCCAAAAGCATTTTCGTTGTTTGTTTTTGGGGTGTTATGCTGTGTTGCGCTACCTCCTTCTTTAGCCGACGTTTCAAACAGCGTTGCAGTGTTATAACACGGCAAAACACCCCAAAAACAAACAACGAAAACAGACAATAACTGTATATTTAACTCCTTTTCGTCAAAATCGTCACATTGTTAATTTTAAATATGCAACGATGTTATGAATAAATAGTTTTGTCAATTAAAAAACTCGAATCTTTCGAGAAAGGCTTACAAATACAATATTGCATTGAATCACCGATGCAAAATTGTATTTGTTAACCTTTCTCGAAATATATGAGTTTTATTTATTCATATTCATATTACTTGTGTACGGGCGCAAACAATTAGGGGTCCAATAGACACAGCTATAAAAAAAGCTCAAGCGTTATTTGGCTTGGCCTACTTCAGCATATCGCTATTTATATCATCATACATTCCCATTGGGAATGTACAGCAACCGATATGCAGAAATACGCCAAACCAAATAACGCTTGAGTTTTTATAGCTGTGTCTGTTGGCCCCATTAGTCGTTCTTAATATGTCAAAGCATAACTTGTGAAAAGCGTTTACAAGTAAAATAATTTTACGCGCGCCATCTATGAAAGAGTAGAATATGAATTCACTAAAGTATTTCTAAAATATTTTAAGACGTTGACTGCTTCACTGTTTTATTATGATATAATATAGTAATACAATTGAGGTGTATTTTATTGTATTTTTTAAAATTTTGATAAAGTAATAAAGGCATACACGCAGTCCTGGCGCTTATCTTTCGTAACTTCAAAGGCTGATATTTAAAAACTATAATTTTTGACTTAATGACATTTGATCCACCGATAGTTGCCCCCCCCACCCCTTATAGTATTAATACTCTAGCGCCTGTGCGGTTGAAATTTAAGAACCCCGACTTCGAATACACCTCTGACGCCGCACCGTATGCAAAACCATTTTCGTACGTGAAGTTGACAGCTACTGTCGTACCGTAACGTTTATAACTGATTGTTGTAATGATTATGATTTCGGGGGGCCAATTGTCGGGGGGATAAACTGTCGGGAGATAAACTGTCGGGAGATAAACTGTCGGGGTGATAAACTGTCGGGAGATAAACTGTCGGGAGATAAACTGTCGGGAGATAAACTGTCGGGAGATAAACTGTCGGGGGATAAACTGTCGGGGGATAAACTGTCGGGGGATAAACTGTCGGGGGATAAACTGTCGGGGGATAAACTGTCGGGGGATAAACTGCCGGGGGTAAACTGTCGGGGGATAAACTGTCGGGGGATAAACTGTCGGGGGATAAACTGTCGGGGGATAAACTGTCGGGGGATAAACTGTCGGGGGATAAACTGTCGGGGGATAAACTGTCGGGGGATAAACTGTCGGGGGATAAACTGTCGGGGGATAAACTGTCGGGGGATAAACTGTCGGGGGATAAACTGTCAGGCGATAAACTGTCGGGGGGATAAACTGTCGGGGGATAAACTGTCGGGGGATAAACTGTCGGGGGGATAAACGGTCAGGAGATAAACTGGCCATTTTCGAGCAATGTTTCGTATTTAAATGGTTGTGTTGCAACAGGGCCTTACTAAAAGTATCTACCTTTCTAGTAAGTTATCATAATTATTGGTGGCAATTTTGTTTATAATTATGTTAAATTTTTACAATATTTCTCTCGGATTGGCATGCATATTAAGACGACAGACTTCGCTTTTCGGCCCATACAAAAAGGACGCACGGGAAAAAACACTTTTCTACATCGAAAATTGCACAAAATGAATATATTTTTTTTATTCTGCCTTCTGGAGGGTGAAAACTATGTCGATATGTTTTCGAATTTTCGATGCGTTTCGTATTAACGTAAACATTCACTGTCAAACATGTACGATTTATCAAAAAATATTATTTAAGGAAAAAGTGCTGCTAACTCAACTCTCGTAAAGAATTATAAAATTATAAAAAGCTACCGACGTAGCTTCTTCTTTCTAAAAAAAATATATTTTTTAAAATTTCAATTTCGTGAAAGCTTCGGTGTAGAAAAGTGTATTCTCCATAAACCCCTTTTCGAGCTTTTTTGAGCTTTTTCGAGCTTTTCTGTAGGTAAATTTGAGCGTTGTCTCATTCACACATTTCGCATTCGCATGTATTGTAAGTGTGCGTGAGCTTATTGTGAGCGGGACAGAATGACAGTCGCGGGTGTTCCGCGTGTCGTTCAAAGTCTAGCCTCTTAAGCCTCGATTACATTGAGCAAGTTTACAAGCTACTAACCGGTGAATTCACTAAATGTAATCATATTTAAAGACATCGTAAAATGCTACAACTGCGAAAAAAACAATGCAACGTTTGGATCTAAAAATAATACGGAACATAGTGCTAATAGTGAAAAATGCCACTTCCGAAAAAGAATGTCCATCATTGCGCAACAGCGAATCGACTATGAATAATCAATGGATGACTTTCTAACCGAGGAAATTGATAAATTAAAGGATGTTCCACAGTATGTTTGCGATGATTCAAACCAATGTAACAACCTATTAAATAAATCAACAAGTGCATTCGTTGTTCTACACCAAAACATTAGAAGTTTACAAAAAAACATGGATGAATTTGTACTAACATTAAATCTTCTTGAGACATTACCGGACCTCATTGTGTTAACAGAAGCGCATTTAAGTTTAAATAATGCTACCGCACGGTACGATATACCTAACTACACATACCACTCGTCCACAATTCATGTAAACAAGTGCAGCGGTATTGCGGTATTCATACTAAAGAAACACAACAATGTCACAATAACAGAAATTACAATGCAACTAACAAACTGTCTTAAATTGCGGGTAAAGGTAAATCAAACTATCTACCATATCATTACTATCTATCGCACACATAGATCTGATCCACATAATTTTATATTAGAATTGGAACAATTATTACTGACAATGAAAGACACCTGTAATATCGTCATTGGTGATATCAATATAGATATTGGAGACAATGCATATAACAGAACGAAAGAAGATTATATAAATGTAATGACGTTACTTAATTATAAATCTTATATAAATAATGATACAAGAAATGTCTTCGGACAAACCCCTTCCTGCATCGATCACGTATGGTGTAACGCAAATAACATTGAAAAAACCATGTCAATTTTATGGAAAACCAACATAACCGATCACTACACCTGTATTTTTGCCCACAACGTAGAAAAAAAAAATAACACTAACTCTAAAAAAATTTGCGAAAAAAGTTATGAAAAAAAATATTTAAATCTGGAAACTTTAAAAGAAAATCTTAAAATGGAAAGCTGATCATCAATATTTGAAACGGATAACCCAAACAAATGCGCAGAGGGTTTCGAAACAGTTTTTCAAAATCACATAAACATATCTACAATAACAAAAGTTTTCAAACCTAAATCTAAACATAGATTGATAAAACCATGGATAACCAAAGGATTAGTAATATCAATCAGAAATAAAGAAAAATACCATCTCCAGTATAAAAAATTCCCGAATGACCAAAAAATCATGCATTTTTACAAAAAATACAGAAATAAACTTACGCTCTTAATTAGACTAACCAAAGAAAAGTACTTTCGTGATAAAATAGAAGATGTTGGCCAAGATAGCAAAAAATTCTGGAATATCATTAACACAATAACCAACAAAAGCACGAAACAAAAAGTACCAAAAGAAATTTCATATCGGGGGAGTACCATTAACACCGAAAAAAACCCACAAATATGTGGAAATTTATTTAATGATTATTTTGCAAATGTCGGCACGAATCTAGCTCGTAATATTATCCCAGACAACAAACAAGGTGACCAATCAGAACAAAACTCAATTTTCAAGGAAGGTTTCCACACCTTTGCCGCAATAACTGATATAGATGTTGAAAATGCCATAAAAAGCTTAAGAGGATCAGCAAGCCCTGGTTACGATAAAATAACAGTAACAACATTGAAAGCCGTATATAAGGAAATCAGCAAACCAATTGCTCACATAATAAACACCAGTCTGATAAAAGGTTTATTCCCAAACATTTACAAGAAAACTATTGTCACCCCAGTTTTTAAATCTGGTGATGAAGAAAATATTTCAAATTATCGTCCCATAGCGCTTACATCAAACATTGCAAAAATATATGAAAAAATTGTTAAAATACAACTCAACAATTTTATAAAAAAGAATAATATAATGAGTCCACACCAATTCGGCTTCAGGGAAAACCTCAGTACCCAAGATGCAATTGCAAAACTAACAACAACAATAATTAAAAAGTTAGACAATGGAGAAAAGTGTCTTGGCATCTTCATTGACCTCCGCAAGGCTTTCGATAGCATTTCCCACTCCAAACTCACCGTAAAACTAAAACAAATTGGAATAGATGGAATAGCACTTTCATGGTTCCAAAGCTATCTAGAAGAGAGATTACAATATGTAAAAATAAATAATACCCTGAGCGAACCCAAAACCACATTATTTGGCATTCCACAAGGAACTGTCATCGGCCCAATCCTCTTTACTATCTATGTAAACAAAATGTTCTCTCTACCCATAGATGGAGATATCATATCATACGCAGATGACACTGTACTGATCACAAAAGGAAAAACATGGGAGGAAACAACAAGGATTGCAAACTCAAATATAAACATACTCAAAACATGGTTCGACCAAAATTGTCTGTCACTAAATACTGAAAAAACTTATTTCATACCATTCTCACTCAAAGAAAAAAATGTCGATAATAGTATTATAATTAAAATTCATTCATCACAGTGTAAAAATAAAAAAGAATGCAACCATGTTAAATGTTTACTCATAACAGGCAAAAAAAGTATTAAATATCTGGGTGTTATAATCGACAGTCAATTAAAATGGAACGAACAAGTAAAAAATATGATAACTAGAGTAAGAAAACTAATTTACATATTCATTAAATTAAGAAACATCCTGTCACATGGTATGATTAAAATAATATATTTTGCCCTTGCCCAATCTATCTTACAATATGGTATAATCGGTTGGGGAGGAACTTTTAAAACTAACCTCTCACCTGTAGAAAAGGTGCAGAGGTTGATTCTAAAAGTCATCCTGCGAAAACCATCAACATTTCCAACTACACAACTATTTGATACTTTTAAGGTTCTGAGTTTAAACAAGATCTTCCAAAAGAATGCATTGCTACAAATTCACAAAGACCATTTTAATACAACAATTTCCGCAAAAACAAGTAATCGACCTAGATCCCGAGGTAACTTAGAAATTCCTAAATATAAAACTACTGCTTCTCATCACCATTACACTTACCAAGGTATAAAGTTTTTCAACGCCCTTCCAGATAAAATCAAAACAGAAAAAAAGTATAAAGTTTACAAATCTCAAATCAAACAACTATTAGATAAACCAAACACTAATTACAAATTTTAATTTCATAGAAAATAGTCTACATATTTTTTATTGTATGTACACTTATTAGTGATAACTGATTAAGTTTTAACTATAATGTGTAACTATTAGTATGTAATTAATCACTTAACATAATTACTAATTTATATTTAAAAATATTCATATTTTTCCTTTTTTTAACATATCCTCTAAAAATATTATATCAATCTTTTGACACAGTGCCTTACCTTACCAGTACTATACTTATGTACTGTCGTATTGGTAAACGATAATTGTTGCATTTCATTATTATGTACCTTCAAATAAAATATTTATCAGTGGCTGAGGCCAATTTCAATGTTTAGAACCAACTATATGTACCTATCTATTAATTAGTTTATTAATATATATTTATTTCTACATTAAATTCAATTTGTAATTTTTATTTTTCACTCATGTAGATTGTAAGTCAATTATTGTAAACAATAATTAAAACATTATAATTTCTAACTTTTTTTAACTAAGAGGCTTTACTCCTCAACTCAAACACGAGAAATTTTTTCTCCGTTGAGTTGAGTAGTTTGTTACAAAAAAATTCTATTTGTAAACAGCTTTTAAGAACCAACTGTATTTATTTTTCTAAATCTTATGTATATGTATTTCAAATAATAAAAAAAAAAAAAAAAATATTTACTAGCTAACTAGCAGATTGTGAACAATACGAAGTTTACTAGCAGATAGTGAATTCTCCAGTGAATTCGCTGGCTAGTAGCTTGTAATTAGCCCCGTGTAATCTAATAATAAGGTGGATCAGCTGTATCACTTTAGTTATTTGTAGCAAAATAAGTGAACATGTAAAACTTTCGTGAAATAAACTTTAAATATTTTGATTGATTTTAAATATAATTTAAAAGATGTCGAATTTATGAGGTTAATCACGACGTAATATTAGTTCTACAAATTTTTGTTTACAGTCGAAATAAGAAGCTGACTTACTTATAAAATCAAATAAACAAGGACATTATGCTCATCGGGTTTAATAAGGAAAATAGATCACAATTTTTTTATTGCATTAACCGAGGTGAAAAGAAAATTCAATTGGAATAATCTGCACTTATTTCCTACGGAGTGCAAAAACCAAATTTAAATACTAAAAGTTAATTCTTTAATGTGATTATGCAAAAAAAAAGTTTTGCTTACTTTCTTTTCATTAACAAATTAAACCTATTTATTTGCAAAATTAAATGCTGCATCGGAGCCATTTATTTTTTAAATTAACTATCTATTGTAGCCACGTTATAAAAAAATCTTTGATTTTAGGTAACTAGTTATCTAAAATCATAGATATTTTTTTTTGAAGTATAATGTCCTTGATATCTTGAAGTGTATTAATATTTTATTATGTGAATACCGCACAAGAGTCCCAACTGCTCCTAACGCGAGGGGGTTAAAGATTTTTTTTATTTTATTTTTGTTATACATCTACTTTAAGGGAGAGTTATGAGTTATGATAAGGGGGTATAGGGGGACGGGATAGTGAGAAAGGGTGGCGGGGGGGAGGTGGATAAGTTTATTTTCAGGGTAGTCCGGGGATTTGTTTTACAGTATGTGAATACCACACAAGTGTCCCATCTCCCAAGGGGTTCAGAGGGAGAGATGAGGGGGTTGATGGGGTAGATGAGGTTGTGGGAAGGGGGTAGGTGAGGTGGGTTTAGGGTTTTCTTTTTCAAACTTTCCCGGGTTACGAATAACCTGACAATATACCTCATGGTTTTTAATTTTTACCGTGGGGTGTGTTTAGGGGAGTTGGCAGAGGGTGGGATATGGGGTGAGGGGGCAGAGTGGGCACAAAAAACATTTTGTATTCGAATTATGTATCTATCAATGCAATTTTCTAAAACTAAATACATTATTTATTTTTCTAGGTGTACATCGAAGAATGTGACATCATCAAGCTGGGATTTTGTTCGGCGATGTGTCGCTGGCCCGCCCGCTGAATCATCACTGTTGCATCGCTGGCGTACCATCTACCTGTCTGGCTTGTTGGGAAGTGAAATTTTATTTATTATACTTTAATTTTTCTATTTTCTCTTGTATTTTGTTGTTCACCATTAGCGAGGGGGGCCCCCCTGACTGAATATATTCATAAACTTGTATGTTGTTTTAAAATGTTTGCTATTTTAGCTTTAAACATGTCTATCTGTAAGCACGTCTAGTTTTTAAGCACATTTAGCATAAGTACGTAAGTGTTTTTAGCATGTAATGCGATTTTAGCATGTAGGCGTTTTAGCACGTAAGACGTTTTAGCATGTAAGGCGTTTTAGCATGTAAGGCGTTTTAGCATGTAAGGCGTTCTAGCACGTAAGTGTTTTTAGCACGTAATGCGATTTTAGCATGTAGGCGTTTTAGCACGTAAGACGTTTTAGCATGTAAGGCGTTTTAGCATGTAAGGCATTCTAGCACATAAGTGTTTTTAGGACGTAAGTGTTTTTAGCATGTAATGCGATTTTAGCATGTAGGCGTTTTAGCACGTAAGACGTTTTAGCTTGTAAGGTGTTTTAGCATGTAAGACTTTTAGCATGTAAGGCGCGTTTTAGCATAGGCGTTCTAGCACCGTTTTTAGCACGTAATGCGTTTTTAGCACGTAAGCGTTCTTAGAAATTTGCGCGTTTTAGTAAGTAAGGAGCGTTGTAAGGAGCGTTCTAGCATGGAGGGCGCGTTTCAGCATGTAAGGCGTTCTAGCACGTAAGCGTTTTTAGAAAGTAATGCGTTTTTAGCACTTAAGGCATTTTAGCATGTAAGGCGTTTTCAGCAAGTAAGCGTTTTAAGCACCTAAGGTGTGACGTTAAGTTTTAAGCCTTCTAGTGGAGTTCGATCCGCGGAAGCGGTTTTAGCATGTAAGGCGTTTTAGCATGTAAGCGTTTTTAGAAAGTTATGCGTTTTTAGCACATAAGCGTTTTAAGCACCTAAGGGGCCACGTTTAGTTTTAAGACATCTAGTGGAATTCGATACGCAACACAGATGAGTTTTATATTTTATTAACAATGTTTTGTATATTTTTGTGTTAATTCTCCTTTTCATTTCATTATACCTAATATCTCTTTTAGTTTTTTTCAGCTTCACCTCTCATGCCTACTCCTGCGCTCTTCTAGTTCTCCTGCGCTCTTCTAGTTGTCCTGCGCTCTTCTAGTTCTCCTGCGCTCTTCTAGTTCTCCTGCACCACAAGGGAAATGGATATGGACTTCCGAGAAACATATGTCGTCTCTTCTGAGAATTGGTAAGATATTTCATCTAAGTGATGATCCTTTTTAAACTATATGAATAAAAAATTGTGAAGCTGTATTACTAATTTTTTTAAATTGTGGTTGGAAACTTTATTGGATTTTTTTGTATATTTCACATAAGCGTTTAATTGTTATTTACCTGACAAATTTTTGACCTTCAATCAAAATAGGCCCGTGGCCTGAGTGGTTAAGAATAACAAAAGTCTTAAACTATTAAACAGGAATCATAGCAAACAAATTTAAAATCGCTCTTGCTTCGATAAATTTCCGAATGGTTGAATTTGTGTGTTTGCTATAACAAACTTTACATAATTATTGCATATAACACAAACACCAAGAAAATAACTTTTCATTTTCTATCGTTTTCATAATGTCTTGATTTTACATTATAATAACATCTCTTTTTGTGTCTTTCAGGGTGTTGCGTGTCATCTCTGCGCCCCGCACCAGCTGCAGTTTCCCAGGATTCGTGGGACTTGTTGCTGGCACTCCGTGGGACTTGTTGCTGGCACTCCGGGGCACTTAGTGGGATCGCCGGCGCTTCTCTGGACTTGGTATGTTATTTCATTTTAATAGTTTCCTTCTTAAATTCCTACTGTTCTTAGCAAATTTTTCAAGGTGTTCTTATTAAAGACCTATTTATTTCGTTAAATTTGAGTTCGGTGTATATGAGATACTAGCGAGTAAACTGGCATAAAAGAAAGTGTTTGAGTTTTAATTCTGTTTATTGAATTTGTTTATTATTAAGTTTATTGATTACACCATGTCTTATGTTTTCCAAAGCCTGAGCAGGCGACATACCTGTCTGTGTGAGAAGTGTGGATTTTCTTACATTTTTCAAACAATCGCATATCACCTATAGTAAATTTTGTATACATATTTTATAACGTCAGAACTCACCATTATATCGATGGTCCTGAAAAACAATGTCGGGTCTGCTAAAAATTGAAAATCGTTTTGTTGGATTTTTTTGTTGATTTAAAAGTCGGTATTTTCGGAGTTTTTAAGAGGGTATAACCAGAGAATATCGGAAATTTGTCCATTAAAATAAAATTATCAGGCTAATTAGTTTGGTTTTCGGAACGACGCACATAGGTCTCATAGAAATCGTTGCGTCTCCTTTATTATCATAATGAGAAGGATATAAACAGTGTTAGATAGAGAGAACTTAACGCTTTTGTTCAAATATAAAAATAGAGCATTATTTACAAAGGGAACAAGTTTTAACGGTTAATTAAAAAATACTTTTGGATTAATTATAATACTTATATTCAATTTTAAACTCTTTCTAATTTCCAAGATTTCTAGTTTGTCAAAATGAATACCATTAACATTACAATGTAGTAACTCTATTCCATTATTAAAATCAAATGTATGATTCGTTCTCCAATAAATAATTGTCAAACTTCTGAGAAACTACTATTGTTTAAACTACTCCTATGTTCTTTTAACATAATTCTAATTTTCTATGTATAAGAATCCACAATCATTACAATTATATTTTCAGACTCTGGATTTTTTATTTTTAAGTATCTATCCTTATTGAATTGTAATTCTATTAATATAATATTAAATAGAATCTAAAAGGTGTTAGAAAGAAAAAAAATACCTCGCTTTACATTTAAATCTAAAAGTTAATCGCAAAATAATTAGAATGTGTGTACAACTTTATGAAACCAAAGGTTCTGAGCGCAATTTTAAAAAAAATATTATGATACTTTGGGAATTTTTTTATTAATTATTTTTACCTGAAATGACAAATAAGTGAGTCAACGATAACCTTTGTAATATGTTTGCCTGATAAAATGTGTGTATATTTTTTTTTCATTATCGGTAATTTTTGTTAGAAAAAAACGGAAGATGAGCCATTTTTTAAAAACTTTTTTGTTTGCATTCAAAAGTTTTATTTTAAAAACTTGTATGATTATTTCTAATTATAAGAGGTTATTATATAAAAATTAATATTTCTTTGATTGTTCCTGAACCGATTGCGGTGAAACTTTGGTGATTTGTTAAGCACATGCCTGCGATGCTTTCCATATATAATCGTGAGCTCTGGCATTATGAAATTTATATAAAAACAAAAGTTTACAAATGTGTTAGTTCAGTGAAACCACACTCTTTGTACCAGTAACATCTTTACTCTATTAATTCATTTAAGCATCTGAAGCGTTTCGAACAAAGAATTATTAAACTAACCAACGAACATCACGCTGTTTTACCGCAGGGGTAGGCAGAGAGGACGGACCACTAAACAGCTCAGTCTTGGCACACACATCATACATCATTCGCATTCATACATCATCTCACATATACTCTTCTATTATTCTGACTGTTGACATGGCCCGACTCAATCTGATTCACTTGATTGTGCCACGTCTTCCTCGGGCGTCCTTGATTTCTTCTACCATTCACATTTGCGTCATTTATTCTCCTTACCCTCCTTTATTCGTCCATTCGCTCTGCACGGTCAAATCTGAGGGAATATTTCACATCACTAACTTATCCATGCACCAACAACCGAAATTAGTATGTTTAATTAGCCAACTGAATGTAGGATGACATTTGTCCACATGATAGCCGTTCTCCTTAGAAAATTAATACTACATTACTAAAATTAAAAGCAACGTCTGGAATGATATTTATTTTATTATTTATTGAGTAAGTTTATACAACATTTGAATATAAACTAATATATACAAAATAATATTTCATATTATAAATTTAAATATTTTTATAGTAAGCATAACATTTCTTCAAATACATTCATTCTTCAGACTTTCAGACATTTCATCATACATCTTTAGTTTTCTATACATTAGGCAGTTCTGTGATTTTGACTTTTTTATATGTGGCAATCTAACTCTATTTATTTTCAAATCATTGTCAAAGTCATTTTTCAAACAAGTGTTCAATTTACGTATTTGTTACCTAGATATAGTGTCTCTGATAAATATATCAGAATTTATTTTTATGGAACATATAAATAAATTGTTTCATTATATGATTGACCATTTATCATATAGCCCAGTTATTGTACACATATCAGCTCAGCATTGGATCATCACCGCCTCGCCTCATTTCGCCTCTCGCGATTAGCATTGCGGTATGGAAGAATTCTGAACGGCTCGAGCTGAGGCGATGCTGATCTGGTGCCAGGTTGATATGCGTAGATAACTCATGTAACTCTGTTATTAACACATTCTTTCCGGAAGATGCTTGAAAGCGCGTTTTTGATACTGTTGGCAAAGAGCGGGAGACGCTTTAAAGCGTATTTACGTACTATTGTTAGACATCGGGTAATGCAAAGACGTGTTGTTATTCGGTGAAGTAAAAATTAGGCGCCAGTAAGCGTAAAAATTAATTACCAGAACTCTCTTGAGACGTGTACTAGGTACCCGGCAGTTGTGCATGTGCATGTCTGAACTGTACTATACGTATGACCACAAAGTATGTAGCGAGACACGATATATGTGTAAATTCTGTGATGTACCATTATAAAAAGGGAACTGTTTCCAATGGTATCATACTCTGAAACAACATTAGTGGTATATTTTTATATTTTAGGAAATATTATTAGTACCTGAAAAGTGCAGTTTGAATATCTTAATTGTATCCAAAAATGTAAAAATTTGTAACAAGACATCAAAAGATTTTATTTAAATATGATCCATAGTTCAGAAGTTATAGCTATTTTACATGAAATGTAATTTTGCATGCAAATCTGAAAAAATCACCCATTTTATAGAGGAGATTGATAAAAAAAGCTATCTGCATACATTGTGTTAATATTTTATATGGTGTTTAAATTTTTAAAAAATGGTTACGGAATATGGGAAATATATACAGAGAGATTGGGTGGTTATGTTAGTTATTTTTTTGGTATTTTCCAATCTTAGCATTCTAGCTCACTGAAAACTCATGGACCACCACTGGTACTTAAATAGATTGTGTAACAGCTTTATTAAAATTCGGTTACTAGTATTGAGGGCAAATCAATAATTTTTTTTGCCTTCCAAAATTTTATGTGGCATTTTGTTTTTCAGGATGCGTCGTGGAGTAACGCTGTGGGCTTCAAGAACCAGTTGATTGGAACTGGATGACTGCAGGACTGGATGACTGCAGGACTGGATGAGTGGTGAGCTAGACCCTCTACAAAACTGATCTGTGGTATGATCTTTTTCTTTTGAAATTGCCTGCACAAATTTAACTTTGCGTTGTGTTTTTTAGGATTTTTCAGATTTTTCGTTTTCAGGGTGCTGTTGTTCTGCTGCTGATGTCGCTCTGCTTTTGTCGCTCTGTTGTCTGCTTTCGTCGTTAGGTTGTCTGCTTTTGTTGTTAGGTTGTCTGCTTTTATAGTTAGGTTGTCATTCTGCTGTTGTCGCTCCGTTGTCACTAGGTTGCCGTTCTGTTGCCGCTAGATTGTCGTTCCGTCGTCGCTAGGTTGTGGCCCGGACCAGAGGCTAGCAACATTGTGTTTTCAGGTTTATTTTTAAGTTAGTTTTAAGTTTCTGGCGGGCAAGTGGTCCCTAAAGCCAGTGGTCCGGACTAGAGGCCAGCTTCATTGTGTTTTCAGGTTTATTTTTAAGTTAGTTCTAAGTTTCTGGCGGGCATGTGGTCCCTAAAGCCAGTGGTCCGGACTAGAGGCCAGCTTCATTGTGTTTTCAGGTTTATTTTTAAGTTAGTTCTAAGTTTCTGGCGGGCATGTGGTCCCTAAAGCCAGTGGTCCGGACTAGAGGCCAGCTTCATTGTGTTTTCAGGTTTATTTTTAAGTTAGTTTTAAGGTTCCGCCGGGCAACCACTTTAAGTGGTTCGGTTTAATTTTTAGTTCAGACGAGTTCTTGGTATGATGTACAATACTGTTTTAAAGTAGCTTGCATGGGGAGACTAACATACTAACAACTTACTAACAATTAACTAATTTAAAATATTATTGTACATCTTACTGAACTTATCTTTGAACTTTTTTTATCGCTAATTCAGAGAGTATAGGGCTACTGGCGATTCTCTCTTTAAAAAAAAACGAGTGTCCTAGCTACCACAGTAGTCACTGGTCACTTGGAAAAGCTAGAAAAACTATCAGGGGTGAGTACATGTTATGAATATAACTCCAGCAGTGCCTACTATAAATGAAAGAGTCCATACATTTTTCGGTTAATTAATTATGAATGTTCATTTTGTTTTTATAAGTAAAAAAAACTCTCTTTTTAACTTTTGAAGGTTATTCCCATGAATGTAATAATTGAAGAAGAAGATAACAATAATAATCTAATTTTTTCATTTTCATATTTAAATTTTTTTTTTTGATTATTATTGTTATCTTCTTCTTTAATTATGAATGTGCTTAATAAATAAAAAAAGTGCCTTCAGGGACATTGGAGATCACAGAATCGTTTTAAAAAATGTAGCTTCCTTTTTACAAAAAAAAAAATTAGAGTACTGACGTGTGCGGCTAAGGAGGTTAAACAATCAGTTTCCTCACACAGCCGTTGGGAAAGTGGTGGGTCCCCTTCAATGCACTGTATTGTTTAATTATTTTTTTTAATTATCCTCAAATCCTCTGCCAAAAATAGTGATTTATAACATATTTCTCTTGGACACACTGTTTTTAAGCCCCTAAAAAATATGTTATTTTTGATTGCTAAGACTACACAGAAGCCAACCCGATCATGTGATGGCTGCGGCCAACCTTCCAACTTCGAACTTCAACATGGCGGATGACGAACAGCTGGTTCGGCGCTTATTTATTTACACATATACGGCACAACATGTGCCATTAACATAATTGACATAACATATAAATAATACAACATGAAGAATAATGATAGATTCAGACTGGGTCGACGTACGTATGCATCGCTACGCCTAACAATATCTGGGCTACTTAGCAACCATAGATTTTCAATGAAAAATTATGTTTTAGAATCACATTGGCCACACGCATCGCGACGTGCGATGTCTGGGGCCATTTTCATAGAAAATGTATGGGTTGCTAAGCATTGTTTGGCGTAGCGATGCGTACGTACGTCGTCCAGTCTGAATCTACCTTAACATTATAAATGTAAGTTAAATATAAGAAAAAAAAGTAAAATGTAAGTAGTAAGTAAGGTAATAAGTAGTAGGTAAAATATAAAGAGAAAAATATGGTATAAAGTATAAGTAAGTAAAGCAAAAATAGAAAGTTAAAAGTGAGAATGAAGTAATAAAAAAATAATTAAAAAAGTTAAATGTAGAAAAGATATCATTATAAAGTACAAAGATTTAAATATAAATTATAAAAAGTAAGAAATCCTCATAGGGGCAAAGAAAAAATAAATAAAAATATAAAATAAAGAATAGGTAGGTACTTATTGTGGATTATAAATATCAACTGATACAATAAATTTTACAAGTGGGTACAGTGCCGGCGTAAGGGAGGCGGAGGTCGCGGTCCGCCCCGGGTGCCAAGGCACCGAGTGGTGGCAAGGACTCGACCAGCCAAAGAATATGCACAAAATGTCCCTCTATAAAGATATATCTATAAATATCTACCTACTCTTGAAGACCTAGCTACTTACATGCTAATATCATATTTTGAGACCCATCGCAACTATACTTTCATTTTGTTTTCAATATTATTTCTAATTCTCTAAAAGAATTAATTCATGTGCGCTTGGTTCGATCTTATACCGCGCGTAACGTACAAATACAAGCGCATAAATGTTTAAAAAAAACATCCTTACACAGCTGGAGAGTGATAAGGTGATATACATTAATTACGTGCTCAAAAAATAGGGTGGGTCCAGCAAAATCTCACCAAATCTCATTATACCAAGGGGGGTGGGGGGGTGAAGTAAAATTTCTCGTCAACTTTAAAGAGTATTTATTATTATAGAGATAATAAAAAAATATTAAATTGTTTTACTTCTTTTGAAGTGTCCCAATTTGCCCACTGAAAAAATGGCCATTATGAAACATTTATTTCGAGAGTAAGAAAAAAATCTCACGTGAGCCCTAATTTAGACATACTCATATATCTGGGACTCGAACCCAGGACTTGGCCCGGATTGACAGAGGTTCTGGGTTCGAGTCCCAGATGTATCCGTATTTTTTTCTGATTTTTCTGTGTTGGATTTTCGAATGAATTTCTCCAATATTATCTTCATTAATTAAAATATTATAATTTGAGAGGCTTAATAACTCATGCGGGCATATGTCATTCCTATGTCTACCTATGTTAAATTGTCGTGAAAACAAGTTTATGTGCCCAAGCGGTTAACTCATTAGGTTAAAAAGTTTAAAATATTATTAAATTTAATTAAAATTAAATTTAAAAAAAAAAAAACAAGAATTCATGGTGGTGTAGGTACAAGGAAAAATCAAAGAACGCAATCCGAAAGCGTTGTGTACGCCTTGTGCTAATCATTAGCTTAATCTATGTGGAGTGCACTCATTTGGGAGACAAATTTGTTTAATGCATCTTTTGTATGAGGCCAGATTACCGGCGTGAGATTATCTTATCAGTTGCCTACAATTATTACGTAGAAGTATATAAACAACATGTTTTCAAACAATTGTTATACCACTCTCCCGTAATAATATTATCATTTTTATGCACATGTGTCTTGATCGGCCGTTCGCAGACTGATGTGTGGACAGGCTGGTTCGTGTGAGTTGGCCGTCGTGATTGCCTCCGAGGCGATCCCGGGCCAACTCGAACTCCAACCTTCCAACTCGAACTTCCAACGCACGAACTACTCCTCCACACCTATTTCATTTCATTCAAGATCATTTCCTATTTCATTCAATATTCCTCACCCATTCATACTTTTCGGGTATATTTTCAGATGTCGTTGTCTGAACCGTAAGTAATGATGACAGAGGTGCATTATCATCTTCACAGAAATCGTCATCTGAATCTTGGATTTCTGTAAGATTAAAGATTTTTTCTGGATTTATTTCATTTTCACCCAAATAGTCAAAACTTCAGATTCGGGATCTGACGGAAAATCTATGACATATGCATTTATTTCTAAATCGCTCAGTCTTTCTATCTGGAAGAACGTCAAAATAACTTTTATTAGCAAAATGCAGTGACATAAAAAAATAATTTAGGGTCAGTGAAGATATGGTGAAGATTTTGCTAGTGCAGCTGTGGTACACTTGAAGTAACACATGAAAAATTCAACTCAAGGGTAGTAATTTATGTATTTCGATATAATTCTCAAAATAATCACAAAAGAACAATGTATTTGATTAGAAAATTAGATTCTTACCCTAAAATTTGCACAGAATTAAAGGTTTTTTTGTGGCACTGACCTCCTCCGACATCCAACTGTCAAAAATTCTCTAACAAAATGACAAACATGTCGATAAACACAATGATATTCAAATTTTGAAGAAAGTTTTTGGCAGCGGTCAGTAGATGGCAGTATCAGTTACTTCAATAAATAGGTGTTATTTTAAAAAGCGCACTGCTCCTCTAGGAAATAAATATTTTCTATGTGTGCTCACAGGGATACCACAAAACCGTTGAGGGCTAAGAAGTTTTTCAAGGGACGAATAAAAAAAAACTTCTTAGGCAGGAAAACATTTTAAGCGAGAACTTCTTAAAAGGGTTTCACTGTATTCCATCCGCCATGCTAGGGATGTTCCTGTGTTTATGACCGGTGGAGTTTACAGATTGGAAATTCATAATATGGTTGATAAATTATTATAAGTTATTCAAATTAAATTAAATTAAATTACAAATATCATATATGTCATGGTTTCTAAATGTAGTAAAAATTAATATACTATAATAATAATGAGTAATATTTTGTATAGGGAAAGAGTTTGCCATAAACATAATACAAGATTCACTCAAAATGAAGGATTGGTGGTTCCGAAATGTACCAATAAATATGGTCAAAGAACCCTAAACTATATTGTACCCAAAATATTTAATCAACTAACAATACAATTACAAAACAACTTGTGAAGTTGGTTCTTGGGCTTAGAAGGGATTCTTAGCAAACAAATCCCGGTTCACATAGAAAATTTGAAAAGATGGAAAAACAATTCCTTCACGGAACTCTACAAGCTCGTCATACATTATTATACGGCATTATTCTTTTGTTTTTATTGAGTATTTGAGTAATGATAGCAAAAATATAATGTAATGATAGTAAATATAAATAGTAATAGTAGTAAGTCAAAAATATATGCATAGAAAAGGCCCAAAGATATCGATCTAGGGATAGGTTTATTTATGGTGAGTCGCTAGTTTTTGTAGCAACTAGACATATTTCCAGGGGTTGTGAACCATGGACGAGGAAATGCAATGCTAATGCAATCTTCAGTCAGTTACTGCATTTGGAGGAAATAAATACCCGAGATCTTGCGCACGACATAAACAAAAATAGGGAATTAAATGGTGAATTATTTATTTTATAAAGAACTTAGATTGTATCCTGCTAAATGTTTTTAGTACACTCGTATGACTGTGTCAACATTTGACTGCATTCTGAGTAAAGTATCTCCTAAAATCACAAAACCAGATACAAACTTTCGCAAAAGTATCAGCTCTGAGAAGTTGTTTGTAATTCTTGAGGTAAGAATGAAGCATTGTATTTATTTATTTATAAACGCTTTTACATCTGTACATTATTTTATGTATGTAATTTATTCAGGAGATTTATAACAAATGAAAACCTAGGATAATAAAGAATTTATAAGATACTAGCTGACCCGCCCACGCGTTGCTGTGGCTAAAGAAACACAACGCCACCTACTTGATGGTTACCTAACCTAGATAACCAAATATTGTGTCAATAAATTAACTCCCACCGCCATTTATGGAACTTACTAATAATTTCAAATAATTGTCCCGTAAAAAACATTTAATTCGCAATAATAAATATTGAGGTCGATAATCGAGATAAAAACTATCCTATCTTTTAATTTGGAGCAAATTACACACATTAAGCCAAATTTCAAAAAAATCGGTTAAGTAGTTTCGGATTTTACCTCAGACAAACATTGTGACACGAGATTTTTATATATAAAGATAAGTAAGTACAATACAAATAGGTATGTAGTTTAATTATTATGTAAAGTTATTCAAACGAGTTCAAGTAAGTATATTATGAGTAAAAAAGAAGTACTGAAGGTAGTTTGAAAGGCCGTCAAATTACTTAATATGTAGTTACTTGGATTACACAGCACTTATTAATTCCTTCGTATTCATCCATATATTTTATGCGCAGACGCTGAGCGACAAGACCAAACTGGTTTGTTTCCCCGTCAGTAGCGAGTATATCGCGCCCTAGCTAGGTCTTCTTTATGCACGGTTGACTTGAGGAGTAAGCTGGGGAATGCGTGACGAGAGCGTTACGAAAAGTGTGATCGGGCGAGGCGAACGATAATAAATTAAAATTAAATATTTTTAGAAAATTAATATATGTATATACATGTGTATATTATACATGTAAACACACATATATCCCGCTACATTTGTTACGTCCACCCCCTAAAAACTGCATTACGTCGATAGTATTGCGTCCCGGGGCCGTTCATGAGTAGATATTATTTGTATGTAATACATAACGACGGTCTACGCATTATGTCGATAGCATTGCGTCCCCGGGGCCGTTCACGGGTAAATATTATTTTTGATGCATAACGTGAATGTGAATTTAAAATTAAATTTAAAATATTAAATTTATTAATTCACTTTCAAAGTTGTGTGAAAATTGTGACGTCACACAGCACTTCCGAGTCCGAGCTGTTTGGTGTTCAAGGTCTTGTATTTGTACATTTTGGTACTATACAGTATTTATAAACGGTATTTACGGACATTTTCTTCGACAAACAAATGATCAACTGAAGATTGATCACTGGATCACATTTGGCTCAACTATTGGCATCTGACACGGGGTGCGCAGTGACATCAAAAGCCAAAACGCGCGAAAAATGGCGTTTTCTTCCTAATTTGAAATGTGAATTTTCAAAATGTTGTTGAAAGACTGTTCCTATCCTTAACCGCTTGGACACATAAGCTTGTTTTCACGATAATTTAACGTAGGTAGACATAGGAATGACGTATGGCCCGTACCTGAGTTATTAAAAGAAAATGGTTTGAATATTTCAGTTTGTAATTTTTTTCTTTAATTTTTGGTAAAAAAAAATGTTTCTACTCATAACTTCATAATTTCATAACTCGTCATACTATGCATTAGCGTGGGCCGATTTGTTTTTCTTCAGAAATCCTTTTAAGGCTAGTGATGAAAAGTTGTCTATGTATCTAAAACATCAAAAAAATATAGTTAATAAAAACAAAAAATATCCTAAGGCTCCACCTGCCCTTTGAAGCTTGAGAAAATATCAAAATATTCCCATATTTTCAGTCTCTTTTAAAAATATTCTGGAATAGTTTGATGATGTTCATTTATGAGAACTAGTGTAATGAAGTAGATGTAACTAACATTAATTATTTTTGTAGTAATATGGGACTAAATCACGTCCGCCCGCAGTCCCCGACCCCTCCCGCAATAAGGGCACCGCGCAATACTGGCCGTTCTGTATTTGCGTTGGTCGACCAACAGCTCTCGAGGGGAGAGGTCACAAAAGTCAATAAAGAGAAACAGAAAAGATCTTACAAAATTAAATGAACAGGTGTTTGAAGAAGCTTTAGAATTTGTAGAAACTGTATCATTGTCTTCCACCTCAACATCAAAATCATCTTCTTCAGTCGCAAAATCAAGTAGACTACTTAAGACTAATATCACAGCCTTTCCCACAACCAACAAATCTCCGTCTTTAACAGTTCTCTCCAAGATCTGTGACAGGTTCGGGATATCGGATCAAGCTAGTGCAGCAATCGCTTCTGCCGTCTTAAATGATTTCAACATAATCACGCAGGTTAATACTAATAAAGTTATAGACAAAAATAGACTGCGTCGCGCACGTCTGCGTACCAGATTTGCACTCATGTAAGCATTGGCATAAAGTAAGTGGATTATTTTTTGATAGTCGAAAGGACAAGACTTTAGTTAATATAAAAAAGGACATAAATATTATATCAGCACGGTGGTTGAAGAACACGTATCATTAATCGTGGAACCAAGCTCTCATTCCTTGACGCACATTTTTTTTATTTTTTTTTTTTATTTATTTATTAATAAGAAAAAGATTTTACATACAGGTGGTTATATATTGACAAGTTATACAATTATACATAATTATTCTACTACTCCATAAGTTGAGCTCAAAGAGCTCGTGTTTATGGGAGGAGTATTTACAGCAAAAAATAAAGTTCTAATTAAATTTGTAATCAATAATCAAAAACTTATAAGATAAATACAAACATTATTACATAGGTTTACAATTTAGAAAGAAATTTTTATTGAAAGACAATAATACATATATATTTTTTTTACATTGAATAGTGCAGATTAAACTAAGCGTAAACTAAAAGTAAATTAAGGTTACAATATATCATTATCCAATTTCAGGGACTTAATTTGTTTTTTGTATTGTTCATATTTCAAAGTTTCGGTTATTACATTACCCCTAAGTCTGATATGCCTTCTTCATTGCATCTTTTACGGCCATTTGGTTATTAAATTAGATGGTACAACCACTGGACCTCGTGGTTTTTCCGGCCACTTAGGTTCGAATCTTCATAATTGCCATAATTTGCCGGTGCAATCTTTTTCAAAAATTGATGTGGACTGTTCGATAGACGTCCTGTTTTCGGTTTTAAGCACCGATCAAAATACTTGCTTGATATATTTCTCAAAGCATTTTCCAGCGGACGTTGTCATTCTGATATTGCCGGAAGAAACCCAGGATGTCGCAAGCACGGTGGCTTACCACAGCGAGTCGTATCCTGCGACTGCAGGTATATTGGAAGCCCAACGCCATCACAAATTTTGGTCATATTAGCTACGTTTATCATGAGGGCATACATTCCTTCGTGGTTTGACATAAAATAAGATGGTGCGAGGCATACTTTTAATATGATAAACTATTCGGGCTATCTTCCGGACAATAATTAATCCTGTGATACAGCGAAACGCCTGAAAATTCACTGTTATCAATGATAACCGATGAATCGCCTACCATCAAAGAGCTTGGAATAAGGCTTTTATTGAAAGCTAAAGAGTTATCTTTGACGGAACATCGAACATTAAAGTACCAAAATTGAATTTTAATGCACAATCCTATATTGATATGATATCTTGGCAAGAAACGCCAATCACATATCCTCCCATTTTGAAAAATGTCACGAGAGAAGAATTAGAGGAAATTAACCTAACTTTCGCTACATTTTGGTCAAATTTGACAGATTCCCCTGTCACACACAAGCGGTAGAACGCTGTGTGAAGGTTGTGACTGAAGCATTTTCTAAAGTGTGTGGCAAGAAGAATAGGGAAGGCCTTATCACCAAAAACCATAAACTCCTGAAAAAAATGCCAAAAATTGAAACAAAACGTGATTTTATACCAGAATAATTGATCAGATTTAATTCTTCAAAATTAATGTAATAATTGTGGCTGTGATTCTTAACGTTGTAAAGCTTTTAAAAGTAAATAAATTGTTACTGTGAATGTTTTAACTGTAACTCTTTCATTACCTAACTACTTTGGAATAATTCACAAAAAATGTTTTTTACTCATTTTTTGATCGCTTGGTGGAACCTTAGGATGATAACATTGTTAACATTAATTAACTTTTTTAATTTTTTATTAACATTAAAGACTTAAGACAACTTTATCGGTAGCGCTTATGGAAATAAGACAAATATTTTTTCGCCATACTGTTGCGGCCCACGCTACTATGCATCCAACCAAATTATCAACCTTACAAAAGATGGGAAATATCCAGGACTGTGTGACGCAATAATTATATCATGGTAGTCGAATAAAATTGGTGTTTCTAGCCTACAATTTTTTTTGTACTATTTTTTATATTTTCTACTGTTATTTGACAAAGTGTATCTAGTCAAATTCTCAGTACTTCTAGCATCAGGCCATTTCGTTAGTACCTACAACATTCGAGGAATATAAGAAGTCGTTGCGCTCCTTTAACAAATACGTATTAAAAAAAATGATATATATAAATATATTATGGTGGATGTACCGGTATGGTTCACATCATACTTTAAGACCGGCCTGAACATGGAAAATTCCATTCTCGCGCAGTTATTGACTTTATAATGAACGTAAGCAGATATATGTAAAACATACATGCGACAGAGAAAGGCGTGGGCGGGGGGCTATCTTTCTGTTCTGAAACTCGCTTATTGCGACGATTTCTGATCAACGTCAGGCTAAACGGTCTTTGGGTTTTTAATAGGATTTTCCAGTATTCTCCATAAATAGTGAATAAGATAAAAAATATTGTGCATCAAGAATCCACTGTGTATTGTAATTGGAATTTAATAACAGAACACTTAAATTTTTTTTGGGATGCGGGTATGGGTACTGTCGCACCTCCGCGATAGGTCACCCCAAGTGGTTCACTACATTTGGGTTCACTACTTAGCAGGGTTGTCCGGCCTCAAGGGAGTGAGGTTTGTCCGTGTTTGATGACGGATGCGTCTGCCCATCAGTTGAGCTGCGGGTCGGATTGGGAGAGACCCACCCAACACAATTATCTTTTCCTCTCACTCTTTTCCATAAAATACCCCCCACAAAGCACCTCCATAGATAACATAGGCCTTGATGTAAATTATAGTGGAGCTTATTTAAAATTAAAAAGACAGCAATGAAAGTAAGCAGATTATTTTGCTCGATTTTACTATTCGCTGTAAAAATGTTAACACAACTTTTTACTGCCCGGAGTTACAAAAAATACATTTTTCTGCACCGCTTTGATATAGCAGACGATTGCAACTCCAATCAAATTGAATGTATGAAAGGACCTGTAACTGTTAAATATAACATGCTGACATATTCACTGCTTGATGTACTATCGTTACATAAGTTCATTGTTTCACTTTCTAAGTACGGTTAACACAATTTTCTTATTATTTTTTTGAAGTAAGACTTATTTAGGGCATTACCAAGAGTAACCCAGATCTTTTTTGGACGGAAATAAATTTTAAACTGGAAATAATGACGTTCGATTTATATTTCATCATATTAACGTCTTAGATATGGCAACGAATAACAAAACGTCAAATCAAACTCAAATGTCAGACGTGATATGTTATCCTGTTTACTGATGTTTTAGGTAAGTTCAACGGGTTTTTGTTATGTTTTGTTGATTATTGTGATTTAACTAAAGATTGTAGATTTTATTTTATTTGGAAAACCAACAGTTATAACATTTTATAAAGTATAATAAAACATGGGTAAATCATTTAACCAATAATAGGTTTCCACTGAAGTATCTTAATTTTTTAGTGTAAACAAAGAAAAATAATTACATTAGCCTATGGGGATGGGATGGTGGGAGGGAAGGGAAAGGGATGGATCTATTCTGTATAATTAGTAGCGTGTATGTAAGTAGTTATAGTAATGTATCGAGAGATCGCCTATGTGACTTTAAGGAGTGTGGTGCAGAGTTAAAAATGTCAAATTGTGTATAGTATGTATTGAAAGTGTGTGATGCACGATAAATGAACATATTGGTTCGTCTTATTTATCTCTGTGATACTTGTGAATTCTAGCTATTGAACTAAAAAGTGGCAGAAGTGAGACAATAAAAATAGTGTTGTTTATAATTCAAATGCCTGAATCGCAGATTTTTTTTTACAAATTCGTCTATAAATAATTATTAACAAAAAAATAAACAACCTCATCTTGTTCCACCGCCTAAAAAGTGTAAGTTTTTATTTAGTTTTTAGACAAAGAAGTTTTACTTCAACCGCGCGTAAAGGTTAGACGCACTCAATTTTTTTTATTGAATACTTCAAATATCAGTTACAATTTTTTGTTAAATATATATATTTTTTTAAAAATATGATTACCGCACAAGAGTCCCAACTGCTCCCGTCTGGAGCCAGTGAGACTATGGCATCCCCAAATGGGGTATGTTGTGAGGCTGAAGGTAGTGAGAAGGGAGGGAAAGGAGAAGGGGAAGAGGTAAGGCAAAGGAAAGTAGCTGGCTATTCAGATTTGGTCACCAAACACGGCTAAAGCTATTTCAAGCAACGTTTCATTTATGAATGGTGGTCTCACACCAGGGCGATACCGAGAGTATCTTCCACTAGACAATAGACCTCATGAGATATAATTCCTGTTCTGGGGCAAATAATCACTGTATTATTGTGTCCTTTATATCACGGCGTAGCTATAGCATTCACACGGGGGAGGAGGGGTGTTCGACCCAAACCGGGTGGGGGGTTTGATCCCGGGAGGGAAGCAAAGGAGAAAGTGGGGGGTGGGATATTATAAGGGAAGTAATGGTGGGGGAGGGAGGGGGGGGGGGTTATGTATACCCTTGGTAGGTATTATACCTTTCGTTATGAGTAAATTCACTTGCGCGACAACCCCCCCCACCCTTCTCCTCCCCTCACCAGGCCCAACCCCAATAACTGTTTACCAGACTATCTACGTAGGTATGGCTATAATCACATAAATGTATTGTTGAGTGATGTATTACGTCTAAAATATAATATTTTTTACTCTCCTTTTCGTTTTTTTTTTAAATATATATTGTTGGTTCTAACCTTTTAGTATTTTAGTTTATATAAATTAAGTACCTACTTAGTTTCATATTTGCAAATCAACCTACAATCAATCCAGTTTTTTAATTAACGCCCATCGTTCACGTAGCTACTTACAAGCGACGCTACCGCTACCTGTCATACAATTTTGCTAGTGCAGCGCCTAGCGGCGATTTAAACACTAATAATAGTATTGAAAATACAGACGACCCGCGATCGCGTCGCTTGAACGTAGCTCCATGGAAGAACGGCGTTAGAGTAGAAAATATACAAAATGATACTAAAATATTTGTAGGGTAACAACACCAATTCAACTGTCAATGAATAATATTTTCTTGTGGAATTTTTTTAGCGATAAATGTAAGTAACTTTTTAAAAACTGTCTAACATAAATATTTTCAGGTTTATTTGAATAATAACAATTTTTACGCGCTTTATTTCAATATTTTCAAACACGGTTACATGTTTTAAGTATGATTTTATTTTATTTACATAGATATACAATATTGTTAGCTTACAAAGTCGTATCTTTTTTCGCAGGTAAATCAGAAAGTTCCATAAAGCGAATAATTGTCAAGATAGCGAAACAAATAGGGGTAAACTCGAAACTCCAGACAAAATAAGAAAGGGTCGCCCTCCGAAAGCTATAGATAGTTTTGACACCAGGGCTATTCGTCAGAAGGTAATTTTTTTTTAGGAAATAGGTAATAATCTAAAGCTCGGGCAACGCTGTCTACTTAATAATAATAAACACGTTCATTTGACAATAATTTTGCACATAGTTATTATACTTTTAAATGATTATATTGCCAAAATGTATTATATTATTCAGCTAGTGTTTAATTTTAGAATAAAGGAAAAGGATAATGTTAAAAAGTAAGAAGGTTTTATGTCCAGATTTTTTCCATTAGTTATTAATATATTAGGTCCTTATATATGAAATTGGCGTTTTGTATGGGAGGAACATATAGTCGATTTTATACTGTGCATACCAAACATAGACATTGAATATTCATATGTCTATGATACCAACGTATACTTAAATACAAAAAATTGACACTGTAAATTAATTCAATTTAAAGTGCTTTTTATTTTACTACAATATTGTTATTCTACATTGTGTTAACATAAAATTGCAACGGTATGATTATATCTATATGCAATTCTAATTTTGAGATCAGTGGGTATGTTACATTACAATAAAAATATATTTTTCCCACTTTTTTTTTACAAAATTGTAGGTTACATAGCTTTACATTTCCACCATGTGTTATATTTTTAGTATTGCCATCTGAACAACGATGGCGCTCTTCCATGCTTTCTACTCTTAATTGACAGAATTTATCTGTGAACTTTTCTGTCAGCAGTTGTCAAAGTTGATCAACTCAAACTGAAAAGTCAGCTGGCGGCATTTCAAGTCTCAAATCTTTGATGTCGAGCGAAATAAAAAACACATGAAACTTTTTCGGAAAATATATACATAAATAAATTATTAAAAAAAACTTTATGTGTCTCTGTCAGCCTACGATTATTGTGCATTATTTTCAGGTAGTGCTTCCAATTTTTCGATATGGCAACACAATACATTTATTAACGATGAGAAAAAGCTTTTCCGTTATTGGTTTATTTATTGCTTTTCCCGCGTAAAGCTACTAAGATTGCCTAGATGTAGGAGCTCCGCAGATAATAAAAGAAACATAAATATTTTTTTGTTGTTTATTTTTGGGATATTATGCCGTGTTACGCTAACTCCTTCTTTAGCTGACGTTTCGGACAATATTACAGTGTCCATCATCAGGGCAGATGTGTTGAAATAAAATCAATTAAACAACAAAAAAACTTTTGGCCGTGAAAATCTTAAATCATATTGAACATAAATAATATTTTGCTATATAATTAGTTACCTACCCTAAGTATTGGGCTTTGCGAAAATTTTCCTGAATAATGATAAATTATTTTCTTCGTTTTTAGTATCTTGAACATAAAAACTACTAATACTCAATCCGCCTATGTTAAAAGAGGTTAATTTTTACGTCCCTAACAAGTATACTCAAGGGAAATCCCATGCACTTTTTTATGCTTTGAAAGTGAGGACTTCTGCATATCAGAACGCGCCAATAAACAGAGCGACTCAACTGCGCATTGACCATCGACGTTTTCAATGTCACTTACCGACAGTTCAGCAACTATCTTTTAGCACATGTCACTAAGTAGTAAAACTGCCCTTGTGTACTTTGTAATTTATAATCTTCTCCATGATATATTGGTGTATAACTGTTTTATGGAGAACGTGAAAAAAAATTACTGTTCGCTTCCTGTATATAACTGTAAACTTTAAAACCCATGTTCACCTTATTGTAAAAGCCTTAATGTCGTTTAAATAAATAAATAAATTATTAAAGAAGCTTTCAAATTTTAATTTAAATAGATATCAGTAAATAAGGCAAGATGCCATTTTATTTCTTCTATATTATTCAAATATTAAAAAAAAACACAAGATTAAAAATGTAAGTGCTTAAACTCGGGCAAGGTCGGGTAGTAAAGTGCATATTAGTTTTTTAAAAGCTCTTATAGATCTGCGAAGCTGTATGCAAGTGGCCAAAAGGGGAACCAAATAACGAATATTATTATTTTGAAACCATATTGTTTGTATTCACAAAATCTTTGAGCGCTACGCCCCCGACTGCATATAGTAGTATAAGTTCATAGCTCTGTAAGTATGCATTGTAAGAATACAAAAATTCTGTTAAATAAGTACCTACTATTTCAACTATTTCTACAAAAGACTAGTTTTCATCATTGTAGAAAGCTTCCCACTAGAAAAGTACTTATCACGCCCACCCACGAGCTTTCGTCGTAGTTTTATACACTTTCTACATCGTACTATGTTGTTCGTAGCTCGTAGCATTGAAACAGGTTGCCTATCAGGCAGCGAGCGAGGCAGTCGACATTCAAACGTGCGCTGCGCCGGCGGGTGCCACGTCGAAAAACCCGGTCGCTAAATAAATGGCGTCACAATCGATTTTCCAGTAGAACCGCATACGGAATCAAGTACCTGACAGCTTAATTAGTGTTAAAAAATAATAACCCCGATCGATATTAATGGCAACACTTTAAGTTGGCATCAATGTGCTGAGAGAATTCCAAATTCAAACGTTCGACACTCCCTGTCAAACCGCGGGATAATATGGCGTCGCAGCAAGGTGAGCTTTTTTCCCATTTTACACTACTCATAATTAATTCGTTTATATTTTAATGCCAAACCTCATCGTTATAACATAATCACATTTGTATTGCTTCATCGCACGTCCGTGCTTCGTTTCAACGCGCTCGTTTAATTTCTCGTCACATTGTACCCGGATAATTTGACATTTTCGATAACATCTGTTTGCATGTGGGCGACTGATTACAATTCATATCCTTTGAAAGTAGTAAAACAACTACGGTTTGTTTGTTTATCGCTAATTACACGGAATAATGTAGCTAACTGTCGGTTTAAATGCATTTTTATAACAATGTTAATATTTTTTAAGTTTCTAGGAAAAATAAGCTCTGTTCTAAAATAAAATATTATAATATACTCGGTTTTCCTCGTGTTTACACAACCTTATTTTAATAAGTTTTAAATTAACAAATGATACTGCTTATCACTTAAAATCACATATTATTTTGTTATTTATTACAAAAAATAACTGTTTAAATAATTTATTTCAAATGTTCAATATTTTATTTAAAAGCATGAAAACTCTCAAGGTCTATAAATAGCTTATTGAAATATAAAAGAAAATATAAATTATTCGTCGTTGCATTTCCAAATGGCTATATGATGTAAATGTTTTAATTTTTTTCCCCCTACCTGTTGCTAAGGTGTGGTGGGAAATCGAGAAAGTACCTACCCGTGTAACCTTCAATTTCTCGAGTTTTCCAGTGGACAATTTTAAACGTGTTATTTTGTTTCCGTGCAATAATTATTGTAACGGTTATGTTTGAAGTATTTTTTTATCTAAGCGTAGCGAAATACTGTTTTAACTCGACCGTTTGGCATTTCATCTGCCTATAAATTTGTTCGTTCTGATACTTGATGCATTTGACTAACTTTGAGTGAGTTTTTCAAAAAAATTTTACCAACCTACCTAAAGAATGTTTAAAAAAGGAATCGCCATTGAGATAGTGAAGTTTCTTTGAATAAATTGCATAATTCCTCATTTGAAATAATAAAAGTTTAATAAAAGAACTACATACTTACAAATCTTAAGACTTCAGAGGAAATTTTCGTCTAATTTAAATAAGAGAAAATTGGAAACATACTTTTGGATGCGAGTCCCGCTGTTCACAGAACTACTAGTTTTATCGTACCTATCGCCATTTGCAGTTTTAGAGTTGCTTTTTATTTTCGACTGTCAAAATTACTGGAAAATCATATTCAGGAAGCTAAATATTTTAGGAAGGATCGAATTAGCTCAGTGGTTAGGCTAAGTTCCTGGATTCAATTCCTAGATGCAACTGATTTTTCTGTTTAAAATTTTCATTCGAGAGTCGCTAATATCGTCTTCAATGATTAAATATTATATTTTGAGGTTTTACGCAATAAGTTATTTAAAAAATCGTCACCTTGGTTGGATAAAGTTCTAACTACGTCTTACGATGGAGAGGACTTTGGCACCTAAGATCATGTTCTTAGGTGTCAAATTCCTTACCATTGTGAAGTGAAGTTAGAACCCTATCCAAATAAGGTGACGAAATAACAAAATATTTTATTTCAAATATTGAATAATACTTCACAATACCTCTAAGCAATGGCAATGGTATGAAAATATTGAAATCCCCCTGATACCTAAGTAAAGGTTCCGTCGAAATTTCAGAAGGCGTACTTACCGCGCGTCAAGGCGTTAAAACGCCCGGATGAATAACGCTGCGTTACTGAACACGTCGAAGCCGTTCAAATAGAAAGTACGCGACGTTACAGCGCGCCGCGGCGCTTTAGTACTGACGCCGTGACGCCGCGATAAGTACGCCCCCTGTTTGACGGAGCCTGTAGGTACTCTGTGTTCCGCGTGACTGAAAAATAGATGTCATCCACAGAATTTAGCTCTGTTTAATTTGTTTCGACGAGTTATTTGATGCGTCTATTATGACATTTTTAAAGGGCAGCTCATTTCAATTAGATTTCTTTCTCTGTAGTGGACATGTCATTCGCATTAGAACTTTTAATACTTTTTTTATGAAAACGTTTTCCAAGAGATTTGATAGAAAAAATACATTTGAAAAGCGGACAATGAGCTAGATATGATTGGGAACCTCTCTTCTAAATAAATATAAAAAACACTGAATTAAAGACTAGGTCCATCTTTGTACTTTTTTCGATATTTTTCATTATTTATTTCATTCATTCCAGATTGCAATCTTTTTGTCCAATTTATTCTCTCCAACTAACTAACTTTTTTATTTTTACGACAAATTCCTCTAAGTATATATATTTATCTAATTGAACTCCAGTAATAATTTTCTAACTCTCATTATCTCCCTAGAAGTTTTATCTCAAATATTCTTCTTTCCACCCATTGATTAAAAATTCTTTCTCCGTTTTATAAATGAAACACATTCAAATAATAAATAAAAATAATTAATTTAAATGCATTCGCTCACAGAGCAACTGAAAAATAAAGTTTGCAAAAGCTATCCTGTGTAATTTCAATGCGATGGTCCGCACACTACACAAATTCTTAAAAACCCTTTGTCAACGGCAACGCAACCAGTCACTCGCAACTCGCTGTTCTAGTCGATAGTCGCCGGCGTGTTTCAGTTGCCAGGTTGCCTGGTTGCTATCGTTTCGCCTCACGAGATGTCAGTTTTCGAGTAATTTGCGATATGTCCGATGCAGTTTTCAACCAGTTTTAGTTTGGTTTCGGTTTCTCCATGAGTATTAATCTCTCCTGAATCTTAGAAGATAATAATAATGTACCTGCCCCAAATCCATAACATAAATATTTATGCTCTACCGCCTGCGTGGTCGAGGGGTGAGGCTCTCGATTGCCAATCCGAAGGAAGCGGGTTCGAATCCGGCGTGCGCAGATCCATTTTATTAGATTAATTTGTGCTATTTCACAATCAATTAATTAAAAATAATATATAGTAGATATATTTGCGGCACGTTCCAGAGTGGAAGATACTCTCAGTATCTCCCTGGTGTAAGAACACCATTCAGAATAGAAGCGTTGCTTGTAACGGCTTTAGCCGTGTTTGGTGACCATATCTGGATAGGTACTTCCCCACCTTTCTCTTCCCTATCTCCTTCTTCTCTCCATTACCTTCAGCCTCACTACATACCCCAAATGGGGATGCCATTGTTTCACTGGCTCCAGATGGGAGCAGTTGGAACTCTTGTCCGGTATTCATATAAAATAAAAGGTACCAACTTACAAAAAACAATGATAGGGAAGTAGGTACTTATGGGACTAAAGTAACTATGATCATATGTTCAAATACCCCCAGCATTTCGGATAATATTATTAATTACTAACTTCGCCAACTTAATATTTATTCACCAGATTTACAGGAACGGGTTTAGTTTTTCCCATAGGAAAAACTAAACCCTTTCATACACTTTTCCATATAAATGATCATCTAGTAAATCCACGTTATGCAAGTGTATTATATAAGTATAATTAATACAAAACAATACAAGAACAACACGTTAATCTACCAAACTATTAAATGGGAATATAATTCACCGTCTCCAGATATTTTCATATCAGAGGGTTCGGCTCTGTGGAATTCCTAATTTGACCGATAAATCCTACTGATCCCTCAATATAAATATTTAAAAAATCTTTCGTAATTCTACATGTATTTAAAATGACTGATTTTTGCATTTTTATATACAAATTCTTTGACAAATCTAATATGCCTAAATTTTTAATAAGAGAGCTAGGTATAATGCCAGTAGCCGAAATAATAAAAGGTAATATTTTTATAGTCTGAGAATGCCAAATTCTTTTAATTTCATTTCCTAAATCTGTATACTTTCTTATTTTTTCAGAAACAGATTTTTGAATATTACAGGAATTTGGAATAGCTACATCAATAATATAAGTTATTTTTTTAATTTTGTCATGTAAAACTATATCAGGTCTATTATGACCAATTGGTCTGTCTGTTAGTATAGTTTTATCATAGTAAATTTTAAAGAAATTATTTTCTAAAAATGAATTTGGTTCGTATTCATAATATGGTACTATATTATGACAGTCAATCAAGTTATGTTTAATTACCAAACTTTGGTGAATTATTTTTAAAACCTGATTGTGCCTAAATGTATACTCAGACGGCGCTAATATAGAACATCCTGATATAATGTGTTCTATAGTTTCCGGAAAAGCCATACATTTTCTACATAAATCATCAATTTGATTTGGATCTTTGATTATATGCTTCCTATAATTTTTGGTATTAATTACTCTATCTTGAATAGCAAGCATAAAACCTTCTATTTCTGCGCTCAACTCTCCAATACTCAACCATTTGTTTGACGAAAGTTTGTCAACATACGTTTGGTTGAGATAATTGAAGTGTTTTGCGTGAATAATTTTATTTGACCAGGAATCTAATAATTCCTGGTTGGTATTTATAAAAATGTTGGCATTCTCGTCGTATAAATTTAAAGGTGAAATATTTCTGTCTGCCTTGCAAATTATTTTATGCAGCTCTGAGCTATTAGCTTTTCTATGAAAAAATTTTCTTAACATTTCTACCTGATTTTGTTTTAAAGAAGTTATTTTGACTATACCTCTACCTCCTAAATTTCTAGGTAAATTAATTCGTTCTATAGCTGAATTTGGATGATGACAATTAAACTTTGTTAACGTAGTTCTAATTAATCGTTCTAAGCTATCTAAATCTGTATTAGACCATTTAATTATACCAAATGAGTACGTTAATAGAGGTATTTATTGCCCAACTATTTATTGCCTTTACTAAATTTTTAGCAGATAGATTGCATTTTAAAATTTTTCATATCCTAGTTTTAAATTTAATCCTAATATCATTTTTAATTGGTATGATCTAATCTATTCGATTGCGGGTATCCTAAGTATTTATAAACCTCATCCCCTTTCATACTTTTAATTTTGAAATTTCTAAATATACCCTCATCTCCATCTATAATTTTGCCTTTCTCTATATGGATCGTTCTACATTTATCTAGACCAAAAGTCATTTTAATATCATCTGAAAAAAATTTAACTACCTTAATCATTTTCTCTAAATTTGATTCAGAATTTGAAAATAATTTTATATCATCCATATATAATAGATGCGAAATTGTACTACTCTCTCCTGTATTTCCCTTAATTTTTATTCCAAAAAATTAAGGGAAATAAAAAATAAAAATTACATTATTATTATTATTTTAAAATAATATTATTATTATTATTATTTTAAAACTTGCGGCTTTGTTGATAAGGAGTATTGAACGAACTAGCCCTGGGGATTTATTCCGATCTCTTAAGTCCGGTCTCTTGCGACAAAATGTTTAACAAAACATCCGACAAAAGCAAAAACATGATTTTTTTTATTTTTTTTAAAGTTAATACCTCACAAGAGTCCCAACTGCTCCCGTCTGGAGCCAGTGAGAGTATGGTATCCCCAATTGGGGTATGTTATGAGGCTGAAGGTAAGTGGGGAAGGAGACGAGCAAGAGGAAGGTGGGGAAGTACCTGGCTATTCAGATCTAGTCACTAAACACGGCTAAAGTCATTCCAAGCAACGTTTCAATTCTGAACGGTGGTCTCACACCAGGGCGATACCAAGAGTATCTTCCACTCTGAAACGTGCCGCAAATATAATATATATTATTTTAAATAATTAATTGTGAAATAACACAAATCAATAAAATAAAATTTATTTGCGCACGCCGGGTTCGAACCCGCAACCTTCGAAACGGAAGTCCAACGCCCTACCGAAGAAGGGCAAAAATTAGGGCAGGACCACAACGTTTTTTGTTTCTATCAGCCACGGAAAATGAAAATTTTGTGGCATAGTGCTTTCTCTTTCTAATAATTTTAAGATCATATTTCTCACCACGGTAAGCGATAAACAACAATTTCTATGAGACCTTAGAGCTGTTCCCAAAAGCGAACAAATTAGCATTAAGGGATTAAGATGATGAATTGGATAAGAGTTATTGGTAGGTAGAATCAATTTGATTTCTATGTTTTTCAAATAGTTCGTTCTTATATTACTTATTTTTTACTCTACCTACTCTTCGTTTTTTGGTTTCTTCGTCAATAAATATTTTCATCAGCACCCCAAAGATAGGAAAAAATGATAGCCAAAAAAATAAGCCTTTAACAATTCCCTTAAAATTATGATCACGTTTCTTTCTCTCACGTTTCAATCCCAAGTATTTTATTGGTCTAAAGAAATGTGTAGGAGTAGGAAGAGAGACCAGTAACTGTACTGTTAGATACCCGGCCCCAGCTGCTGTTGATACATACTACTCCTGCTGGGCTATCTCGTTCCTTCCACGAACTTTTATCCCCAGAGAACGTTACGTAGACTTCTTGAAAATACTAAACTTGTATGATTGGTTCCACATTTTACGTGCCCTCAAACGAAGTTCCAACGTTCCGACGGAATGTTTCAAGGATTGGAGTTGACATGTGCCACTTATCCTTGTGCACACCTCGTAAATATGACGACGTTACCTGCAGATTTATTTATTTTTTGAAGATCTGTTTCATGATCCGAGTTTGTGGTATTTGAGAAATTTAAAACCTCTTACAAGGATTCAAGCAAATTATATATTATTAATACGCTAACATCTGTCGTACACACTCGCTCAACGTACGGGATACAAATGGAAGTGCTGCCATCTGTAATATTCTTATAGAACTATTGAAGTTTTCATACAATAGTTTTCTCGCGAAAGCGGTTTTTTACCTGCTAGTCTTTATTATTAAAATTTGAATAGTTTTAGTATCTTCTATTTAAAAACTTTGAGAGATTGGTTTAAGAATTATCTTGGTAAAAAAATTTGTAGTTTTTAGAATACACGTTGAGTATGTATATGTTTTCGAAGAAATTTACCTACGAGGATTATTTTAAAGCACGATCAAAATAAGTAGTTTTTTATTCGGGTTTTGAATTCCTGGTGTCTAGGAATCATCCAAGAATCATGTTCAACATATTAATCGTTTTGTAATACAAGTTTTGAGTTCGTGGTATCCTAGAAACGTATACATGAGTTGTAATGCAAGATCTTGTTCAAAATATTAAATACTTTTTGAAAGTATGACAACATGTTCTTTAGCGGTAGGTTACAAGTTGTATGTTCCTGATATCTTAGAAACTTTGATACCAGGATTTTGAACCCGCAATTAGACGGTTAACGGGGTTTATTGTAAAGTGGATTTTTCTTTTTATCATATTGCTCCTGCAGGAAGTTGCATTCTGAGGATAACATCTTCATTAGACGGGGGAGTTTATTAAAGCCATCAGAATAGCCATGAGAGCCTCCAAATGGATAAGGATTTTCAATCCCACCAGGACTCTGAAGTCCCTCTCCTTAAAGATCACATCGCGGAAACATTTTATTCATACAAAACATTTTATTCCCACCCATTAAAGCACGGCCATCAACTGCCTCGCTCAGTACGATAAAAACTTAAAAACCACAAACTAATAACTCAAACAAATCCTTTATAAAGTCTAAATCTCCCCGTTGCAGCCTTGTTTTTTTTAACACAACTTAACTTACTTCTATTTTTCCAACAACCATTTTTTAAACTCATGATGAAAGAGAAATGGACCTTTTTGGCCCAGAGCTCTGAATGCGAGTATATCAAAAAGTTAAAAAGGTGTATAACAAATCTTTGCATAATACATGCCAACTATGCAGGTACATCCACAATTCGAAAAAATCCGCGTAGGCTGCCATTAGATTCCTGAATCCGGATTATCGTTCCCTGCGTAGTATCTACTTACTAATAATAACTAATAAGGTCAAAAGTTATTAGAACTGGGAAAATAATCATACACAGATAGAAATACGAAACGAATGAAGCAGACCCTTTACGATAAAAATAATTTTATCGGCTACAGAAATTTTGAAAATCATTTTAAATTTCTTGTTTCATAGATATTGGGGTTTCGAGGATTACATTTCATTTTAGTCGTTGAATAGATATTACTGTAAGGTCGGGAATTATGGAAATTTCATAAAACGTCCGAATTAGAAGCAAATCGGAAAAATGTTGAGAATTTAAAGTTTTAAGTCGAAAGCGATAAATAAGTTTGGGTTTATTTAGGTAGATAGGTACATATATTTAATTATAAAGCAATGTGTATTTTTCATTTATTGTTTTTGTGTTTAATTCGTAGAACTCCATTTGAATTTAAAAATTAATTCAAATTAAATTTAATAATGTTTATTATTTCGTTCTGCAAGTGTTTAAGTTTTTTATTATTGTGACAGCTGTTTCGGCCAGAAGGCCATTTTCAAACTGTGGTTGTTGCATAATTAGGCGAATTAATTATACGATTGTAAATATTAATTTTGAAAGTGAATAAATTGATTTATTATCGGTTAAACCGATTTCCTGGGAAAATAATATTAATATAATAATAAAAAATTTAAAAAAAGCAATTAATAAAATTTAAAAAAAGGAATGTGTACTTAACTGAAATAAGAAGTCAATTTTACGATTACCTATAAAAGGTAAAAAAATAAATTTATTTGACCTTTTAAATCTGACTCCGAATTATACCATCTCAAAATTTATAAAAAATACTTTTATTTTTCAAGTTTTTATATAGGTTCCATCTGATTTGTTCTGATTTGGTTAAGATCTGATTTGTTTTAATGCTTTGAAGCAATAGGCAAAAGCTATTTACAATACTTTTTACTTTCATAATAGTTTTAAATGCACCTACCTAGTACATAAACGAAAATGCCATTGGAATCATAAATAACTAGATGTTATCCTGATTTATTTTTGGTTTATTATGTCGTTTTACGATACCTCCATCTGTAACCAACGTTTCGTACAGAATTATGGTGTCCATCATAAGGACAGCTGTGAAATCGAAGATTGTCGTGAAATGTGTGCCTATGTATGTAGATGCGGAGTATTGCGGAGGTCAAATAGCGCGTTTAATCACAGGAGACCATATTTGTCCCAGCTCACATAGGTCTCATATAAATTGTTGTGTCTTCCTTATTATCATAGGGAGGAGTATGATCTAAAACACTTGTCTTGTTTGAATACTACTATTATAGACATTAGACGTCGAGAGTATAGAGTAGTATTATAGAGCTGCACTACACTGAACAGACGACACACATCCACAAGAATCAGCAGAATAAGAGCATTTGGTGTAATTAAAAAAACTTTATTGGTTTTAATAACTTAAATGTGATTTTAAAGACATCAAGCACCCGATACTCAAAAAAAAAAATCTTCATACATGCCCGCAGGCCTCGCGTATGCCCGCGTGCCCCGGGTTGGCCAGGGCTGATCTAAACGGCATTGGAAAGAGAATACAACATGCTATATATATATATATATATATATATATTCAAACCTAAAAGTAAATCACAAAATAATTCATTCATCCTTTATAAAAAATTCCAAACTAAATTTGAAAATAAAAATTAAACTTAACGAATTTATTTTGACATAAATATTTACAGAAACGACAAAAAAGTGAGTTGACAATAACTTTTAGAATTCATTTGTTTAATAAAATATCTGAGAGTTATTATTTTTTTAAGTTTTCAGTAATTCTAGTTAAAAACGTACGGTGAGCAATTTTTGAAACTTTTAAAGTTTGCGTTCAAAATTTCTATATTTAAAAATGTACATGGTTATTTCTAATAATAAAAAAACACCTTTCGAAAACAGAATTTAGTATTCGGATTTGTTCACAAATATTAAATTTATTTGAATTTTATTGCAAGGCGGAAATATTTTTAACTTCTGACAAAATACGCACAATTTTTGAAAGAGTTCGTTCTAAGAAGTTGTCAGAACTATATGGTCACTTGAGGTAAAGAGTTAGAGAAAATGAGCTACGAAAAACATTGTTTTTTTTTTTTAATATTCGAATTTCAATTGAAAATGGTATGTCACATAAATATAGGGAATCAGTGAATTTGATTTTATATTTGTCTGATTTGCCTTTATAGAAAGCATTAAAAAAATCTGAGTTTTATTTAAAAAGAATCTTTAATTATAAATAAAACCAGCAAACTTATTCTGACTCAGCAAAAACCTCGAATGTTGAGCTCACTCTTGTAAATATTATGTATAAAAGAGTAAATAAAATTAATACAAATATTTTTTTTCATGTCACATGTGACTATTCTTCCGATACAAAATTATGTAGGAACACAAATTTAGCAACTAGAAATTTATAATTGCTCCAACTCAAACGTACAGCTTCACTCGGTGTATGAGTATGGCTTCCTTTGATGAATCTGCAACTTGTTATTTAGTTTATCGTTGCATTCTGATCACTTCTGAACACAAAACTGGTTAAAACTAAATCTGTATGCGGGGAATTAAAACTACACTCAGAACATGAAAATGGTTTTTCTTTGATTCTGGCAGCACATACGTAGTCTGCAACTAAAATTTAGTAATTGCACTTAGAATAAGAAAATGGTTTCCTTCGAGATGTATCAGCAGATAAATCCACAAATGGAATTTAACCATTACATTCTGAACACAAAATTGGTTTTAAATAAAGAGTGAACCTGCTTGCGAGTTTCCAACTTTAATTAGTATTACTCTCATAATAAGTGTAAATTGCGCCCGCAGATTAATCCGCTACTGGAATTTTGACAGATCATTCGAAACATGAAACTGGTTTTATCTTAAGCGTGAATCTGCATGCGAGCCCAGCTTTATTGATACTACATCCAGTACACAAAAATGGTTTTCCTTCGATGATTGCACTTGGAGCACATCGATGGTTTCCTTCAAAATGCGTCAGCAGATGAATCCGCGATAGGAATTTGCATTAGCAACACAAGAAAGGTTTTAATTTAGAAATGGATCTGCGCAGGAGAAATTATATTGTATTTGGAACATGTTATTGGCTTACCTGCATTTTTGAGCAAATTTATTGACTGCAATAAAATGTTTATAATTTTATATTTATTTAACTATTTACAATAATTTATATGGAATGATTTTTTAAAAGTTTTTTTATGGCAGAAGTGTGGCAATATATAAAGTAAGCACATATTTTTTTTTACTTCCTGATAGAGTTCTCATAAATACAGAGATATATTTTCAATAATAATTTCCCCATCAATAAGAAATAAAAATAAAACTCAAAAAAGATGTTGGAAAACGTATGGTACCTACATATATTTTCTATAAAAATATGTGCATACGTAAGCACATACCTGTCAGGTATGTAAAAACTTTTTCTGGCTTTAGTAATAATAACTTAAAAATGTAGCTGAAACACCGTGAAAGAAAACCTTTCTCGCTTTCTGAGTGTATTTTTTTTTGGTTTCACCAATAGTGCTCGCGGGCCGCACCAAAAAGTTTCGTGGGCCCCAGTTTCCCTACCCCTGATCTAAAGTGTTAACAAGAGTCTACTTATCAATTTAATTAGCATTTAAAATCAAATGAACACTTCACTCCAAAGCAATGTTCCGCTCTAAAGTTTTCTTTTAAACGTGACTACAAAGATATTGTCAGGGACACAAAGTTGGCTTTCATTCAATAAATAATATTTGAATTACATTATAAACTTGCAATAAGTAAAACTTAATTTTAGAACAAAAATATATCACGCTTTAAATTTCGGCTGACTAAGTATGGCCGAATTTTCTGTCGTAACTAACCAAATGACTTACGACGCCCCGCTACGTGAAAATCCCTTTGAAATATCCCAAGTGCCCTTCAACCTAGCTAAGGCACTGTAGCACTTAGAAACAACCTCGGAATATTACAAAAAGGTCCGTTTAACCCAAATTTATCCATTAGGCTTAAATTCAATGCTTTTATCTACCATATTATTATTCTATCCGAATTTTACTTTTGGGAGATAGGTTAACAATTTGCGAAGGTTTTAAAATATTGCCTTTATTATAACTAAAATGAATAATTATAATCTTAAATTGTGCATTTTGAAAATTGGAATTTGAAACAATGGATTATTTATTTTAGTTTTTTTTTTTTACATTAACTTAACACAAGCGGTCCCGAGTAGAATAATTTCCCTCAAGGCCTATATCATAGCTGTGGGGAGGGTCCTTTTGAGGAGAAGAAGGAGTGAACATGGGTCTTGAAGATACCCATGTTGCAGGAGGGATGAAACACAGAGGCCGGTAAATCGTTCCACAGCCGAGCTGCTGAACTCAAGAAAGAGTAGTAGAAGCGACCTGTTCTCGCGTGACAAATGTCAACCGTGTACATATGTTGGGCGCGCATTTGGCGTGTTTTCCGACTATGCATCGGTGCCGAGGGGATCGATGATCCTATTTCCTCGGAGCATCTTCTATTGAAATACCGGTAGAACAAGAACAGCATTCCCACTCGACGCCTGTATTCTAAAGATTGAAAGAAGTTCAATTGAAATTGAAAGAATCTATCAAACGGATCTAGCAAATTAGAGGTAATTTTTTTAGTCATGGCACCGCATAATTGCCGCGATAGGTACTTGTACATTTTACCTACATGGATTTCTCAAAATATTATACATTCTAAAGCACGTCAGAAAATAACTGCACTCGGTGTGCAGTTGAAAGTTGTCATTAAATACGGACTATCGTTACTTTGTTCCGCGATGTGATCATAAAAATCCTTCTTTTTCCGTAAGTAACGTGTGGCGATACACAATTCATTGATAACGTGGAAAGACTATATATACAATGCTAAGGTGGCAAGACAATACATTGATAACGTGGCAAGACTATATATTGGTAAGGTGGCAAGACAATACATTGATAACGTGGCAAGCCTATACATTGGTAAGGTGGCAATACAATACATCGATAACGTGGCAAGACTGTACAAAATTAACTTGAGATATAAAATGATTATTTTTTTTTATGTGAATACCTCAAAAGAGTCCAAACTGCTCCCATATGGAGCCAGTGAGACTACGGCATCCCCTATTAGGGTTGTGAGGCTGAAGGTAAGTGGGGAGGGGAAGGAGATTTTCTATATGCCTTTGTGTTGGTTTTACTAAATAAGTTATTCTCTTTTTTTCTATATTGTGGTAACTTGTTATATGTGATCTTTAGTATTATATTAATATTGTTAAAGTGACCTACTGACAAACTGCTTTGGCAGTTTAACGGGTGCTTAAAAGGAGAAAACATTATCAAAGTGAAGAAAACTATACAACAGGCTGCTTTCATAGAAAAAAAAATGGTTGTGTTTTGTACGGCATGGATGTTATGAAGAAAAAATCTTGTGTTAAGACTCAGCTTTATTCGTCATTTGATTACCATGTGATCTAAAAGCATTTATCAGAATAAGGAAGTTGAGTCCTTTTTTAAAAAAAAAATGTATCATAGTTCACATTCAAACTTAAATACTAGTATTTTTTTTTTAAAGTCCGTTTTCATAATCAAATTAATTCTACAAGTTAGAATTTTCCGCGAAAACGCCGGCTAAGAGTATAATACCATGCGTGAGAGTTCGTGACGTCATCCGGTCCTTGATTGTGTGAAATATAAAATAAAATATTTACAAAATCGGGTCACGCTTAATATGGAAGAAAAAAATAAAAGAAAAAAGTTGTAGTAGTTAGATATTAACTAGGACTAATCAATTCATTTACCGGAGTTTCGAAATAAGTGCATTTTAATGGTTATTTTTTAAATTTAAAAACACGAACACATTTTTCAACGAAACTTGCAACAGTTCCTAACATATCGGTCGGTGAAAAATGACATTTTGCGTTTTTAAATTTAAAAAATAAATGCACTTGTTTCGAAATTCCGGTAAATGAATTGATTAGTACTTGTTAATATCTAACTACTACAACTTTTTAAATGGATTTTTTTCGTCCATATTAAGCGTGTCCCGGTTTGTAAATATTTTCCCTTAATTTTCACACAAACAAGATACCGGATGACGTGAGACGACGTCACACACTCTCCCGTTTCTTACCGGCCGTTTTCGCGGGCTTTAATAAAATTCAAACTTGTAGAATTAATTTAATTATGAAAACGAACTTCAAAAAAAAAAATACCGGTATTTAAGTTTGCATGTCATCTACATGAACATTGTTTTTATAAGTCAAAATATTTTTCACACAACTTCCCTATTATAGTTTACTTTCTAGAATTACACCAACATGACGTTTTTGATGTTTTAATTTCAAGGTATCCATGTTTTTGTTCTTTCTCTTGAAAGCGTGATGTATGAACATATAAAACACCAATCAATAACTTGTTATTTTGAAAGTCGTTCATGTTGTTTATATTTGATGGGTACAGATCCCTCTCATTCGATTTGGAATAGTACAATTCAGCGAAATCACTCTATAACTTTGAGTAAATCAGTAACTTTGACTAACTTGAATCGACTTCAACTCTAACAACATCTACAACATAGTTACAACATGCCTTAAAGCATGCAACATGCCTTAAAGCTAAGCATAGACTTCCACATGAATAAGTTCCAACAGCTAAACATCATTGTAGACTAGAGTTCAAAGCTAAACCCAAAAACACTTCAGAAAGCAAACATATAAAATAGTAATTGAGTTGAAAACCTATTATACTTATATAAAATTTTATAATAAGTACTTATTACTTATGTAATTAGAAATATTTTTTACCTCTGTAAAATATAATAATTTTAACAGTATTATTACTATTACATCTGTGTTATAAATTAAATAGTTATGGTCCGAGATGAGAACCCTGTGGTATATCGCAATATCGCAGTAACCTTTAAAATACTCGATTAACTTTGACAAAACTATGGTACATGTAATTTCATCGTTCATCTTCTTTATAAGGCCTCATAGCCGTAGAGCAAACTCTTTGATATAATTAATAATAATGTATATTTGTTAGAACAGAATTTAATTTAATCTCATTTAGCTAATGTGCCAAAATATCAATTTATTTGGAGACAAAACTTCGCAGTTTCCGCCGCTTAAAACAACTCTGTTTAGGCACTTGCCCTTTGAAAGTTAAAATATTAAATTATACGCTTACGTACATAATATTACCATATTATATCAAGCAATTAGTAATACCCGTAAGTACTAATTGGTTGGTATGCTATTCAAAGTATAGGGTAATAATAATTCGTTGAAAGGTTGTTTTCATTGAATTGACACTGAATAAAGGTATGTTATTTGATTAGTTTGAAAATGTTAATTATATTTACTTTTACTATTTATTTTATTTGCGTACTTTCATTAAATTATAAAATTGGAGATTATTGTGACTAATTTGAAAGAGGTTGATGTGATGAAAGGGATGAACTAATATGTCCCTAACAAGCATACTCGTAGGAGATAACATGCACTTTATTGTGCTCCGAAAGCAATCAGAATGCGTCAACCAACTGAGCGACTCAACTGCTCACCGATTCTGCATTGACCATCGACATTTTCAACTTCACTTACCGAAAATTCATTAACTATCTTTTGACACATGTCACAAAATAGTAAAACTGCCCCGTACATTTTTTATTTTGAATCTTCTCTTGAATGATCCATTGGTTTATGACCGTTTTACGGAGAACATAAAAAAAATGAAAATAAAGGTACTGCTGGTACATCAATTAGGTACATGTATTATGTAATGACAAAAACCTTGCAAACTCATCATTGGTTTCTAGAAATACGTCGAATTTCATTTCAACCGTGTTCAGGTTCCTCCTCCCACGCTGAATTCAGAGTTCAGGCACGCATTTGCACGACTCGCTCGACATTACAACTCGTTGTTGCGATGTACCCGAGTTTGAGAAGTTTTTGAATGCAAATTAGGTAATGTATATATTAATAGTTAATAATATAAGTAAAACAGTTTGAAACTTTTTTCATTTAATTTATTTGGGACCTTAGCCGGTTTCAGCCTGTTAATGCTATAATTCACAGCTAACCACATCCCCTCCCCCGTACGGTATGTATGTATACCGTAGTGAAACAATTGTACCTACCAGTCTGAAGATGGGGTCAGATTTATCTAGGTTTTGGCGGCGGATGCTCCTGCCCACCTTTTGCATTTTTCACCGACCGCTATGTTAGGAACTGTTGCAAGTTTTGGTGAAAAATGACATTTCGTGTTTTTAAATTTAAAACATAAATGCACTTGTTTAGAAATTCCTGTAACTGAATTGATTAGTACTAGTTAATATCTAACTAGGTAGGTACTACAACTTTTTAAATTATTGTTTTTCGTCCATATTAAGCGTAACCCAGTTTTGTAAATATTTTACCTTATATTTCTCACAAACAAGGGACCAGATGACGTCACACACTCCCCCGCCTCTTACCGGGCGTTTTCGCGGGTTTAATAAAGTCCAAACTTGTAGAATTAATTTAATTATGAAAACGAATTAAAAAAAGAATGAAAAAAAATAAATACTAATATTTAACTTTTTCGTTGTTTGTTTTTGGGGTGTTATGTGTTGCGTGTTGCGCTACCTCCTTCTTTAGCCGACGTTTCGGCCAGCGTTGCAGTGTCCATCATCAGGGCAGATCCGGCAGTGTCGTTGTCCGAAACGTCGGCTAAAGAAGGAGGTAGCGAAACACGGCATAACACCCCAAAAACAAACAACGAAAATGCTTTTGGCCGTGAAAATCTAAAAACGTATCTGACTAGTATTTAAGTTTGCATGTGAACATTGATAAAAAAAATTAAAAAAGGACCTGTCTTATTGCTTTATTATTGTCTTTTCTTTCTTTCTTCTCTTTCTCTGTACACTTACTAAGTTTTATATTTAATTTTGATTATTGCTGTTTCTGTTTTTTTTCTACTAGCATCTCCGCCTAGTAATAACTAAACCTTGTTATCGCATGCTGTGAACATTTTAAATTGGAGTGTTAATATCTGTGCACATTCCAACGGCAATATAATTAATATAATAATTGTAAATGTTTCAAACAATAAATTAAGTTACTTTGGAAGAATATTGAATTCTTAATTGAGGGTAGGTTAGTTTCTATTGCTAATGTTTTTATTTTGTGTCTAGATGCGGCCGTGGTCGACTTCAAGGAGCGCCTCATAGGGAATGTGAAGCGAGAAGTGAAGCAGGTGATGGAGGAAGCGGTGACGCGGAGGGGGGTGCGCGAGGACTCGGGTGCCGTGACGTCACTGTGCGCCGCCGTAGAGGCCTGCCTGGGCCAGGGTCTGAGGCGCAGGGCCCTGGGCCTCTTCAAAACCTCGTCCACAACTGCGCTGCTACACAAAGTGGCAAAGGTGAGTGACCAAACTCTCTAATATGACATTTAATTTATAAGTTGAATTTCGGTGATATTTACTACAATAGAACTTAATTGACATGCTTGAGAGAAAATGTTCCTCTTCTACGGGAATACGCAAGTTTCGTAGTGATATTGTGTATTCACGTCGCAAACAACTGGTTGCCCACAGTCCGTACACGTCGTTACTGAAATCACGAGACCCGCCATCTCCCATAACGTAAATACTAGCATTCATAGCATTTATCCAGAACAAACGCATACAAAATGTCTGTCACAAGACTCAATAAAGATGAGACCATTATTTTAGCTAGACTTATACCCCCTTACTCATAATTCCGGTATCCGCCGACTCATCCTTGGTTTTGTAAAGTTGGCCCTAAACCTGGTTTAAAGCCGTTTCAACCATGCACACGCAGTGACAATAAGTCAAGTTGTTCACTGTTACGTCGTAATACGACGCGTATTAGGATTACTATGATTATGAGTAAGAGGGTGAATATTTATGAATTGCTCATTCCGACGTGAATGGTAACGACTTCGACTCACTGGTCGCGGGAGACTAGCGTCACCGTTGCGTTTACAAAATGTCGGCAACGTGTTCCTGTGTTCGAACCTACGCATAGATGTATAGCGGTAGTCGCCAAGATCCCTGTGGAAGAAGAGCCTAAGTGTTTATTTTGATTAATATTTATTGTGCAAAAACAAAGAGAATATTTTGTATTATGCAAAACTCTCGTAGAAGTCAGACCAAGTCATTTCGAATAATGTAGGTACCTAAATATTCCATTTGATGTGTTGAATTTTCAAAGATCTCAAAGTGACGGACTAACTTTACGGAGTTCAGTTTTGGGTTCAAGAACCTACTATTCCAATGGAGGAGTTACGTGAGTCTTCTTTCGATTTTCCCAGTTTTGCTGAATAAAAATATTTCGTTTTGCTTTTTCAAGTTTTATAGCTGAAAACCTTATTTTTTTCTTCTATTGCACGGGAAAAGCTAGCTGAAGATTAACCTTTTAAGGAAGAAGATTACTTTTGTCAGATTTATTCCATAATTTTTACTTTATATATAAAAATCTTGCATCACGATGTTTGTCCAAGATAAACTCCGAAACTACTTAACCGATTTTGATGAAATTTGGCTTACATAAAAGAAAGGACAGAATTTTTTTCTCGATATTTGACCTCAATATTAATTAATGCGAATAAAAATTTTGTTGTAGGACAATGCTTTGTAATTATTTGTAAGTGTCATAACCAATGGCGGTGTGAGTTAATTTATTGACACAACACTTGGTTATATAGGTTAGGTACCCATCCAGTAGATGGCGTTGTGTTTAGTTAGCCACAGCAACGCGTAGGAGTGTCAACTAGTATATAAATATATATATATATTTTTTGTAAGTCTTAGGTACAAAATAGTCAGCCAATTACTTTGTGCTCTGGAAATCTTTTTATAGAGCATGAGACTACCACTGTTTACACGGAAACCTGTGTATTAAAATCAACAAAGAAGACTGCAAATTATAAACCAAAAATACAACAATTTGTAAGATTATTTTAGGCCTTATATAGAAGATGTTATGTTGGTTTTGAGTCACGAGTCACACACAACCTTCAAATTTTCAGTAGTTTAGGTATGCCGACTATCTTTAAAAATCTTGGATTTTATTATTTATTAGATTTTTGGATACCGAGAACTTGACCACTCAGGAAAATGTGTTCGCTTTGGTTAAGATAATTTAGTTCAGATAAGTCGCAAATAAATTGTTGTATCCACCTTACTGTCATGGTGAGAAATATGATCTAAACGTTGTCGGAAAGAGAAAACACCACGCTTTACATTCTAATCTAGAGGTCATTTGGACGACTAGATCACTCTGGATCAGTGATACAGTTAAATGGTTGCAATGTCGAAAAGGTGGAAAGATAAAGACCTCGGCAGCATTCTCACGGAGACTCTTGACCCAGATGTTGAGGTTAAGTGTAGAATAGAAGCATCAAGAACTGAATTCAGTAGAATGAAATCCCGCTTCTGAAATGACAATATCAATTTAAAACTAAGGCGGAAAATGTTAAAATATTATGTGTGGTCGGTCTTGCTGTATGGATGTGAGACATGGAGTATGAAAGTAAATACCATGAACAGGTTAGAGGCTTTTGATATGTGGCTTCACCGGAGAACCACCTCACCTGCAAAGTCCCATGGACCGATATGATCACCAACATAGAAATTCTCAGGCGGGCTAGAACAGATAGATAATTATTATTTCTTATTATTATCATTAGCTCGCATTACTAAAAGCCAGGAAAATTTCATATCCGGGTCACATACTTCGAGGGGAGATATATCACTTACTCCAAATAATATTAAAAGGCAAGACAGAGGGTCGCTGAGGGCCTGGTAGGAGACAAATGTCTTGGCTGCGAAATGTGGACCGGTATTGGAGGAGCTTTTTCGGGCAGCGCAAGATAGAGACATATTCACCAGAGTGATCGCCAACGTCTGGGGGACCTGATAAGGCACACGAAGAAGATGAAGTAATTTTAGTTTCTTCTTTTTCTTTTCCGAAGTTTTAGCTCTGACTAATGTAGAAACAAATAATTTACTGACTTTTGTTTATAATGTATTCTGCATTTTCTTACTGTGTCTTCCATTGTTTTCATCTCAGAACATTTCTTTAGAAACCCCGTTGGCTTAATGTCTTCCGCCAGAAGACATTCCGCGTAAATACAAAAGACAGAAACTCATTTCAAATGTCACAAGTTACAGATCCAATTATAATTAATTGGATGCATCTAGGAATATTGCTTTGGAAGGAATCGTGGAGCCAGTGATGCAATGATTAATAACTGGTGGAGTTACTCGACGGTTTCTCCCAAGTTCACCTCATTTTCTTGAAACAAATTTGATCTGGAATAATAAAGCATCTCTTAATAATATTTTTTGAAATTAATATTACGTGAAATATTTTTTATAAAATGACGTTTCAAACGGAAAAAATATTAGCGTTCTCATTGAAATTTCAGCGAGAAAAATCTGTTCAAATTTCACGATGGAAAGAGCTTACTTACGCTGTGAAAGTTTAAACTGCTTTGAAATATAAAAACCTAACTTAAAAAAAAGATTTTCTCGATTTCAAACGTTCGTCTTGTCTCAAGTCATAAGAGCTGTAAATTTAAAATAAAATAAAAATTTATGTGTTTATTTCGTCATTAATCACTACTCATAAATAGTCAATTCATTCAATTTGGAAGGCGGGTATGGGTACCGCCGCCCCGGGAACCATTTATTGGATAATCAACACCTCTGCCGTAGGTCACCGCAAGTGGTTCGCTACGTTTGGTGACTTAGCAGGGGTGCCCGAGTTCATGGTGTGAGGTTTTTCCGGGTCTTGTCCCATCAATTGCGTGGCAGACCAGATCGGGAGAGATTGGTTGAGGGAGGCCATTTGACTTCTCCAGCAGGGTTCTCTCACCTTGCACCGTATTCGGAGGGATGGAATCATTCGTCCGTCATTCCTGGACACACTGACCCCCAGATTCCTACCCACCCCTAACATCTTTTCCTTCCCAGAACATCCTCTCCTTCCTTTCCCAAAAAGAACCCCCCAACCAGCATTCCCAAAGATGACTTAGGCCCCGAGGGGAATTATTTTCTTCAGGGCCTCCCGTGTGGAGCTAATGCAAAAAAACAATCTCACCCCCTTTTCTTATGAATCTAATAAATTAATGTGAATAAATTTTCACGAATCTAGGAAAAAACCGATTTTTTCACAAATAAATATGATTTCGTAGAATTTATAGAAGTTGAAAACCTTTCCTATATTTCGGCCTGGCAAAATTGTGAATTTATTTTCTGTATTCCGCATGAAATAATACATTTATTACATCCACAATCATTCCTGTCAATCGGAACTTCCGCTTTGTTACGGAGTAGTATATTCCTGTACCTGTATTTGGATTAAATTCCAAATGGACATTCTGGTAGTTGCGGAAAACATTGAAATACAGACAGTGGTTTCGAATCCGTTGTTTTAATAGACATTTCATTTCTGCTGTGTTATTTTGAGTCACATAAATCATTCCGCGTATTATTTTTCTCAAAGGGGGATGGGGTGGTGGATAGAGTCCTTCACCTTGTTTAGAAGCTGAAGTGTGCAAAATTTCATCAATATAGAAATAAAACTGTAGATTTGTATTAAAACCAAATCCACACCGAGATAGTTCTGAGTGGAAGATACTTTCAGTGTCGCCCTGGTGTAAGATTGGATGGATTTAGCCGTGTTTAGTGACTAGATCTGGATAGACAGGTACTTCCCCACCTTCCTCTTCCCCATCTCTTTCCCTTGCCCATTTACCTTCAGCCTCACAACATACCCCAATTGGGGATGCCATAGTCTCACTGGCGAATTAAGAGGAAACCGGCCGGCGTTTACCACACAGACGTATTTTCCAATTTCCTCTCTGGATTTTGATAATACAGTAGAAAAAAAATTAAAACATGAAAGTTATTTGTTTATTATCTCACATATGAATAATGCGGATTTTTTTATTTTTAAATCATTCCACTCAAATGACGTCCTTCTAGCCGCAAACATTCAATATTTCCTTCATGTTGATCGAATAATCGCGAAATACGCCTCAAAATACGAAATACGAAATGATCGCGGAAATACGCCTCAACCGCAAAATAGCGGCGCGGTCCCGTCCACTGACTCATGGATACTAAACAACCCGCAACACTTTTTATGATATAACCGTTAATCGTAAATCGAAAATATTCGTTATAGTTATAAGAATAGTGTAGATAAGCTATTGGAGGATGGTGAGAAACCTCCTTAACATAATATCATCGACCACCAGCGTGTCGGTTCGTTTTGTCTTTTTTGGTTTTATTTCTTCTTATCATGGAATTAGGACCGTCAATTTAAAATTGCCTAGTTTGAACGCCAACAACAAACGTTTAGTATACAAACTAGACAATGTTTTTAAAAACATGCAAAATGTACAGACAAAGAATATTTTCTTCTAGTATATATAGTTGGTAAAAAAATCTTAAAAATAGGCTTAGTTTTGGAGAAGAAAATTGAGGAATACAAAACGTTTTTTTACGAATTTATTTAGGTATTATCAGCCTGAGGTGCAGTTATAATAAATACATGAAATCACTTCACCTTTTATCTCGCCCTCATTCTCAACATTCACCCTTCACCTCAAAGAGGGTTGATCCAATATACCCCGCTGGAGTTGCTTACACACTGGCAATCAAGTATCTTTGTGATCAACGAGTCTAACTTCACGGTTCAGCGAATGCTCAATGCTCACCCATTAAATCCTACCACGCAATAGAGAACGGAGCCGCACAATCAAATCTGGGTGAGTTATTTAATCAACTAATTAAATTATCCCTATTTCTCAGATTCAATTAATAAATTAAAAAAAAGTAATCTGTATAAAGACGGATACGTTTTTAGATTTTCACGGCCAAAAGCATTTTCGTTGTTTGTTTTTGGGGTGTTATGCCGTGTTGTGCTACCTCCTTCTTTAGCCGACGTTTCGGACAGCGTTGTAGTGTCCATAATCAGGGCAGATCCGGCAGATCCGTCGATGTGAATTTGTAGTGTGTGCTTATTTACTTGGAAGCGATACCGTGTCGTCAACTTCATTTCAGAAGAAAGTGAACTACTTTGAAAGGGAAATTTCGTGAAAGCGCAGTATTTACGTTAGCCTAGGGCCCGTCCATGAAGCTGACGACACGGTATCGCTTCCAAGTAAATAAGCACACACTTAACACTACAAATTCACGTCGACGGATCTGCCGGATCTGCCCTGATGATGAACACTGCATCGCTGTCCGAAACGTAGAAGGAGGAGGTAGCACAATACGGCATAACACCCTAAAAACAAACAACGAAAATGTATAAAGACGATTTACTTACGTTCATTTTTCCGAAATTAGCTCTACACAGGAAGTCCTGAGGAAAATAATTCCCTTCATCTTTGGGAATGTTGTGTTGAGGTGGAGAGTCATTTTAAAAAAAGGAAGGAGAGGAAGTTCTGGGAAGGAAACAGGTAGAAATCTGAGGGTCATTTGTTCAAGAGTAACGGACGTACGAATGCAACCGTATCGCTTCGATACAAGGCTATGTTCCGAGAAAGTTCTGCTGGAGAGATGAAAAGGTGTCCCTCGACCAGTCTTTCCCTGCTCGGTGGGCAGACATATCCACCGCAAAGACCCGGACAAACCTCACCCCACGAACCCGGGCTCTCCTGCTAAGTCACCAAATGTAGCGAACCACTTGGGTTGACTTGTGGCAGAGGTGTTGGTTATCCAATAAATGGTTCCCGAGGCAGCGGTACCCATACTTACCTTCCAAATTTATAAGTGATAAGTGATGTACGTGAAGTAGGTTTAATAAAATATATATATGTAAAACATGGGTTACAATTATATATATATGTATTTACAAAATATAATATTTAAGGTCATGATTGGTCATGTATACCTTATCAGAAAAGAGGAGCTCTTGTGCCTGATAAGGGAGCCACGGTTCTTACTTAGGTTTTATATTTTGTACAACATATTTATTTGTTAATGTAAGATTTTTTGAAAAATGGTTTAATTTCATTTATTTATTTTGATTGATTGAAAATACACTGCAATTCAGAAGGAAGAATAATGTGACCGAATATTTTATTGTTTCGTGCAAATTATTTAGTTAGATTTTTGAAAACACCAACACATTAAATTTGAATAAAGACATATTATATAAAATCCGGATTCGGGAATTATAACTCTGTTTGATGGTGTTGCCTAAAGTTGGCAACTAATCTTCCCCGATTTTGCTTAGAAAATGTTATTTGAATGTTGAACGCTGCCGGCACCTAACCAAATATTATTCAGTGTTGCCACAACTTCTGCTACTAATTGGCTTCGAGCAAACAGCTTGACTTTGGACTAAGTCAAATTGGAAAACAAGTTACTCAATCGCTCCAAGGGAAACTTCTCTCATGTACGTATAATGTATGTTTGTTATTATTAACCTAGCTTCATTCAACAATATTTACTTTGCTAATCAATCGATATGGAAACCAACTACTATCATTATAACATAACTAGCTTCTGCCCGTGACTTCGTCTGCATAGGATTAGTACTTCGAGTAATCTATTTCTTTTCCTAGGTCCCATTCACGTTTATACCAAAATTCTTAACCTATTTATTTAAAATATCTATATATTTTTTTTTGTGTATAAGGCAATTCACCCTAAGAAATATATATTCTTGATTCGATTCAAAGTATTAGGCGAGTACTTCAAATAAATAAAACAATATAAATATTTTCTAAAATATAATTTTGGTTTAACAATCATTGTTTTGAAAAATGTCATTCTCAAATTTTGACATTTTCTATTAAACAATAATTATTATTAAATTAAAACAAATAACTTTTTTTTTTTAAAAGAAAGACAAACATTCCCGGGTTACGAATAACCCAACAACATTTGAAAATCTCGTACTACCACCACACTCAGCGGAAGATGTTGCTTGTGTTGTGATGGAGGACTTAGCCAGCCGAGGAATCAAACATGGAACGCCTGGGTGGGACCCAAACGCGATGCCCATTCAACCACTGACCGGTCTTTGTTTAAACCACTAATATAATCACAATTACCTACATGTTTCAAAACCGATGGTTTCTTCGTCAGGGTAGTAATGACATTAGCAAAATAAACAAACAAGTATAGACTAAAAAGAACAGATTAAAAAGAACTATGGACAAAAATATAATAGAGAGAGGTGATTAATTAATTAAAAAATATCTTAAAAAACAATTATTTAAAATGAAATATAAACATTATTTTAAAATATGAAAAATTACGTTATGTAAATTATCAAAACATAATAAAAATGTTTAAACAGCAAAAATAAATTATTTTAAATATAATTATTAATAAGAAAATAAATTTAAGAGATGGCTATTTTTTTAAAATATTTGGTTATTAATAATATTTAATTTACTATTAACACTTTTTCTAATTTCTAAAATTTCTAAGTTTTGTTGCTAATTGTAAATCTGTTGTTTTTGTGTGTAAAATTTTTAACCCTTTATTTATATCAAAAGAATGATTTGTTTCTAAAATGTGGTTGGCAAATTCAGAATAATTATTATTATTCAAACACCTTAGATGTTTTAATAAATATTATTTTCAATATATTGAAAATAAATAACTAGCTTTATGAATTATAGCCTATATGTTATTCTAATGTATGAGTTATATTATTGTAAAGTTTCATTAAAATCCATTTAGTAGTTTTTGCGTGAAAGAGTAACAAACATACATACATCCATAAAAACTTTCGCGTTTATAATATTAGTAAGATATTCAAGTACCTAATGGGTCACTGAATTAATAGCGATAAGTAAATTATTAGCACCTCGTTCCGAAGTAACTAACCATGTACAAATTGCAAGTGCGCCTAATGGTTTGGTAGCCTCAAAATACCTGAAAAACCCTTAACTCTGTGCAGAAACGGAAACCCCGTATGATAGATTATCCTATATTAACAAACGGATTGCAATCTTTAGAGCACAGGTGTCGGGTGAGAATGCTGTCATTGTTCTACTGGTATTTTAATGGAAGATGCTCCGAGAAACTAGTATCATCGATCCCCTCGGCACCGGTGCATGTGTGCACGCTGTGTGTGTCGAAAGTGTTATTTTTTTTTTCATTAGTTCCATACAGGAGACCCTGAGGAAATAAAATCCCTAGGGCATATGTCATCTCGGAAGGAGGAAGAAGACGAAAGGATGGGAAGTCCTGGAAAGGAAAACGGTTTAAGGGGTGGGCAGGAATCTGGGGATTAATATGTCCAGGAGTGATGGACGTGTGAAGCCATCCCTCCTACTGCGGTGCAATGGGTTGAGAGGGTCCGGCTGGAGAGATCAAAAGGTCTCTCTCAACCAGTCTCTCCCGATCCGGCTTGCCACGCAGTTGGTAGGCAGACGCATCTGCCACTAAGTCCCGGACAAACCTAACCCCATGAACACAGACACGCCTGCTAAGTCACCAAACGTAGCAAAACACTTGTGGTGACATTTGGCAGAGGTGTTGGTTGTGATTTATTATAAATTATAACATTAATTCCACCAATTTAAATTAATTTCCCTATAATCAGACTAGATGGTAAAAGCAAAGCCATTAGTGCTTAACTGCTTATGTACCTAAATTAAATAGGTGGGTGAGTACTTTTTACTATGGCAACAAATCGTAAAAAAACAAATTAAAAAATTCCAACAGTTTAAAGCTTTTACCGGAACGCATGGTTTGAAAGCGGCAACAAAGCGTTTCCTCTCCCGTCGGCGTTATTCGCGTTTGAATTGAGAACGTTTTTCTTTTCCTCGAAAGCGGGGCTGACAGTTATACATTAATATTTAAGGCAACACTTGGTAGTGAGATAGGGCGGGAAAATCCCAGGTTTGACGGGCATGGCTTTAATTTTTTATAGAAAATGTGTCGCCAATTTGTTGTCACAATTGCGTAGATTTAACTCGTCTATCCAGTCATTTTGAGAGAGCAACAATTTACTTCAGAACATAATGCTTAGATTAGGTTACGTTAAGTTTATTCAGTAATTTTATAACAGCACAAATGAATTTACGAATATTGGGTTAGTTGTCATCAAGGACAAAAAAAAATAGGGATGGCAGCTAATATTTAGGCATACGTTCAAAATATGTTGTTGTTAAGAATGTATCGAGGCGCTTATGTTAGTCAGTATGATTTCGACTTGTTTAGTAGGATCGGGACGTGTAGCTATTGTATTATTAAAATAGGTATAACTCCATTTCCAAAAAATACCATAATAGTTTTGTCTACCTCGGGAGTAAAATAACATGGGACGGTCGGTCTAAGAGCGAGGTCGACAGCCGTATACACCAGGTTAGGCTTGCATTTAATAAAATATCGAAAATAATAGAATCGAAAAATATAGACCTCAAACTGAGAATATTCCTCATATATGGAGACCTATGTATGGAGTATCTTGATGTATAGCCGCGAAACATGGTGCCTATCCGAAAGAGATAAACGGAGACTAGAGGCTTTTGAGATGAGGTCCTATAGAAGACTATTAGGAATTTCCTGGAAAGACCACATTACAAATGAGGAGGTTCTCCAAAGAATCGAAGGAAGAAGGGACCTGCTCAGGACCTTTTCCGAAAGGCGTGCAAGATGGATCTGCCATATAATACGACAAAAAAGGCCTCTTGCATGCCATAATGGAGGGTATGACCGAGGGGACAAACTCTGGGGGACGTCCACGCCGAGAGTACCTGGAGGACCTGCTGGTGGCAGGGTGGAAAATTCAGATCTAAGGCTAATCCAAATAAGTTTCAAATGCTGTTGCTTGTATTAAATATTAATTACAAAACAAATGCAGCCAATAATTCGCCAATTAACTGTGCTCTTTATACATTCAATGATATTTGCCAAAGTCTAGCATCGAAATTTTCCCGGATTCACTGCCCAAATTTAAAAGGAGCAAAGCCTAAAAAGTTAAGTCGTTTATTTTACGTCCGTCTCTTATTTCACTTATGTCTATTTATAATGTAATAAGCCTTAAAAAGTTAAGTCGTTTATTTTACATCTGTCTCTTATTTCACGTAGGTATGTCTACTTAAAATGTAATAAGCCTAAAAAAGTTAAGTCGTTTATTTTACATCTGTCTCTTATTTCACGTAGGTATGTCTACTTAAAATGTAATAAGCCTAAAAAAGTTAAGTCGTTTATTTTACGTCTGTTTCTTATTTCACGTATGTCTATATATAATATAATAAGCCTAAAAAAGTTAGATCATTTATTTTACGTCTGTTTCTTATTTCACTTATGTCTATATATAATATAATAAGCCTAAAAAAGTTAGATCGTTTATTTTACGTCTGTCTCTACATGTAGCTACTTCAGATTTTCAAGGTCCATCGCACTTAATCGATAAAGTGCAGAAAATTTGGTATAAAAATATCATGCTAAACGGGTTATCCAACCAAGGTCCATTAAAATACCAAATACACCGGGTTTTTTTCATGATCACATTGTAAAGAAAATCCTTTTTCTTACCTGTCAGGAACAAACCGCTTGTCCAGTACACTCGATTTCAACGTGTTTCTAGACTATGGAATTTTATTATTCAATACTGTTCATTCTGCAATAAGGTATTTTTATTGCTCGGTCCAAAGGCGTGGTGAAGTTCTAGAGCGTACACGGGGATTATTTTGTTCGTTAGGCCCGAGGGAGTGAAAATATTACTATTTTTATTTTCCTCTGACCTGCTTACTCGTCTAAGCATACTTGCCCGAGGCGAGGGTTTTATTTTTATTTTTATGTGACCGCCACACAAGACAGCCTCAATTGGGAATGTTGTGAGGAAGACTAGGTGGAGAGATGGGGAAGAGGGTGGTTGGAAAGCACCCTTTCAGATAAAATTACCAAGCGTTTAAGCCTTTTGGATTATGACTTGTGTTGACAATATCGATCGAATTACAGCCTTGAAGGTTGCATGGAGTATGAAGAATGTATGTACGACTATTATCTTAGCTATAGCAGTCATTTTGTTTGTACGATGCGAGATAACTCTCAAATTTTAGAAGCTTTGGGTACACCCCATGAATCATAAATTCTGATTTTATTCTAGGAATACCATAAAAATGAAATAGATTTTTTTTATTTTTTACATTAACTCCACACAGGAGGCCCTGAGTAAAATAATTTCCCTCAGGGCCTATGTCATCTTTGGAGATGCTGTGTGGAGGGTGTTTTTAAGAAAAGGAAGGAGAAGAAGTTCTGGGAAGGAAAAGGGTATAAGGGTTGGGTAGGAATCTGACGTTCAGTGTGTCCAGATCATCCGCCGCCAAGACCTAGACAAACCTCAGCCCATAAACCCGGGCACCCCTGCTAAGTCACCAAACGTAGCGAACCACTTGGGGTGACCTATGGCAGAGGTGTTGGTTATCCAATAAATGGTTCCCGGGGCGGCGGTACCCATTACCGCCTCCCAAATTATATAATAGATAAACTGGTTGTCTGAATACTGATTTTATTTTAGGAATACCATAAAAATGAAATAGATAAATTCGTTGTCTGAATACTGATTTTATTCTAGGAATAACATAAAAATGAAGTGGATAAACTGGTTGTCTGAATTAGTGGAAATTCACGATTGATGAGCTCAATAATTTTCCCAGTCTCTTCTGTTTGGAATTACTAGGCAAATGTAACATTTATCAGCTAGCAGCGTCATTTCCATCTTGAAGGATGTAGTTTTAAAATACGTGTTAAACTGCAAAAAGACAAGACGTTGTAGGTACTTAGGTAGATACATATGTGTATTATTTTTTCAACGCTGACTTGAGTGATTATAATAGTCTCGGCGAGAAATTATCGTTCTAGTATTTTCGGTCTTTTTCGTTTTCATACAAGAAATGAGAGAAGGAAGATGATCGCCGTCGATGTACATATACGAACGTTGGTATAAATTACTGACCATATTTGGAATTCAATAAGATAATTTTAATTTAATTAATAAGTAAATTATTTTTCAAGCACAAATTATTAAAAAAAAATACTCGTACATTATATTTTATAAACAGTCCTGGAATCGCTCTTTTGTGTCCGTAAATAGTTGAGTTAGTGACAAAATTAATATAAAAATGAAGTCACAAAATTATGATTATTCACGAAGAAAAAGAAAAACAAACATTCCCGGGTTACGAATAATCTGAAAATATTTGAAAATTTTCTGCTACCACCACGGAAATGTTGCTTGGTTATGATTATGATATGCGGCGATTCTATTCAGCCACTGATCTTTCGTATCTACGACAATACGAACGTATTGCATTAGAGATATCTAACATAATTATCATTGATAAGTTGTAGTACTTTCGTACACAATATAATAACTGCCCATGCTTTAAGCGGACTAATGAGGCGGCATGAGAATTTTTTTTTTGAAGTAAAATTTCTTTACGCACGCTTGACTTGGGGGTAAGCTGGCGAGTGCGTTACGAAAAATGTAATGCATTACGGACGAGGCGAACGGGCTGTATCACACTGTAGAAGCAAGAGAGAGAGCAGTGCGCGCACATTTTCTTTCTCTCTTCCTCTCATAGCCAATGCATGAAGATTATTCGTTCTTGAACAATTTTATAAATACTGTAGGAGCAAAAGAGAGTTTTTCAAAAATTCATTATCTATAGAAGTTTTACTTCAGTCGTGTGGTCTAAAGTACTTTTTTAATAAGGACATTCTTTTGGGTATCTCGGGTTTTTGGGTATAATATAATTTTGGGTTTCGGGTATTTAGGTATAATAGGATTTTTCGTGGATACAGAAAACATACAGGAAAAAATACAGATACAGATATCAATTCATAATTCATAAAAACAAAAACTAGAGAACTCACCTGCATCATACTATTTCTCACTAATTGACTCAAACAGCAGATAAAACAAATACAAATATTTTTTACTTATAAATAATAGAGAAAAAATATATAAATGAGAATATTATTTCACAATTAGAGATATGTGCAATATCCTTATAAAAGTAGATAAATTTAATTTTTACGAATTTAGTCGAAACTCAACAATGTTCCAAAATATTAAAAAAATCCCGAAACTAATTGAGGAAAAATATAACTGGCTTGAGTTGATCAAATTTAAAATGTTATAATGTGAAAAAACAGATCCTGTTTGTATTACAAATCAAATGACCCCCAGAACTTGAGTTGATAAAATTTAAAATGTTGTATTTAATCTAAAACAAACAGATCCTTTTTGTATTACAAATCAAATGACTATCAGAATAATAATTTCTTTGCAATTACTTCTCGTTTATTTAGTATTGATCTTACCTCCTTCAACGTCAAGAGTTGGTTCTTCTTTGTAAGTGTCAAGCACTTCACAGCAATTTATTTTCCTGGACCAATTGCCCCGGCCATAAACTTGTAGCGGACGGTGCTGAGAAGAATCTAGCTAGAGTGTAACAGAACCAATTGGAATTGAATGCCTCGCCATAGACTTTATAACCAGAGTGAGTCCATAAAATACGCCATTACTCTTTGTTCGTCTTATGTTCGAACACGGAAAGAAATGGTGAATTGCTTGTTCTTACAGTCAACCCCTAAATTATACAATGGGGATATTTATTTTTAACGATCTTAAAAATATCGTTATGCAACAAGGCTGAAGAAAAATGATGTAAGTAGGTCCTACATAGGTGCCTACAAAAGAATCCTAAGTCTTGTGGAATACTTTGTATGCCGGCATCTCGACCCCTCCAGCGAAAATGCGAGCATAAATAGCCTCGTCCAGTTTGACGAATGTTCCTACTGCCTCATAAAATATACAAAAAAACCTTAACAATTCCTTCGGAAATATCAACCCCTGTAGACGTGTAGACTGTCGGCAGTCATCCCCCTAATTAATATGTTATATTTTGTATGTAGTAATTCCCCTAATTAGTATGTAGTATCTAATATTGTCTCATAACAGAACATTAATTTAAGGCAGAAAGAGCAGGTGTGCTAGCACGGTCGCTCGATATGAAGTTACCGACCGATTGTCGGTAACTTCTCATCGTTCCCTAGGACAACTGCAGATCTCAAACGTACAAACGACAGTTGATATCGAATATATTAAGGACACTTAGTCATTGTGAACTGTAACCTATTCGTTTGCGATTTGCAGTTGTCGTAGGGAACGATGAGAAGTTACCGATAGTTATCCTACCGATCGTTATAGAGCAAGCGTGCTAGGGCCTCTGGGGTCTCATTGGATAGAGATACTCTGTATTCCAATTTAAAAACAAAGTTAATTGTACAGTCTCGGTAATAATTTTCCACTGAAACTTTTGTAAGACCTTTTTGATGCGTGAATTTTGCAATTTCTTGAAGACTCAAAGATGTTTTTTTTTTAGATTAATTCCACACAGGAAGCCAAGAGTAAAATAATTTCCCCCCAAGGGCAGGGTTCCCAGGGTTGGTGGGGAAAGGTCTTTTAAAGGAAAGGATGGAGAGGAAGTTCCGAGAAAGAAAAGGGTAAGAGGGAAGATCCGGCGGTCCGGGTCTCTCGTGACCTGAACAAACCTCACCCCGTGAACCCGGGCACCCCTGCTTAATCACTAAACGTAGCGATCCACTTGAGGTGATCTATGGCAGTGGTGTTAGTTTTTCAATACATGGTTCCCGGGGTGGTGGTACCCATACCCACCTCCCAAATTGAAAAAGGTTGCAAAAATATCTCTTTAAAAGTTTTTTCTACCCTATTTTGAACAATATACCTATCTAAGTTCAAAGGTTTCATCAGGTTCACAGTTTCTTTAATCTTGCTTCAGTTCAAAAACTTCCGAGAATGACTCATATGGAATACCCTTAAGGAATTTTCAAGAATGGGGCAAAGTTACTTGCTTTGTCCAAATTCTCAAAAGATTTTCCGTAAATTCTACTAAGAAATCTAATACACATAAATACAACATGATACACTCCACTCAAATCAAAGGCTTTTAAAACACGATAAAGACACATTTAAGGTAGATTCAGACTGAACGACGTACGTACGCATCGCTACGCCAAACAATGCTTAGCAACCCATTCATTTTCTATGAAAATTGCCACAGACATCGCACGTCGCGATGCGTGTGGCCAATGTGATTCTAAAACATAAATTTTCATTGAAAATCTATGGTTGCTAAGTAGCCCAGATATTGTTAGGCGTAGCGATGCATACGTACGTCGACCCAGTCTGAATCTACCATTAAAAAACGACCCAATCCTTCTGCATAAAAGCAATTTTTACGGTAGTTGGCAAATGAAATAAATAGTATTGGAAATATAATCTATATTTCCTGAATTCTTTTTTGAATGTTTTCACAAAGGAAATCAAGTTGCGATAGTCGTTTGATTTGTGATATAAACAGGATCTGTTTGTTTCACATTATAACATTTTAAATTTGATCAACCCAAGCCAGTGATACATTTCCTCAAGTCAATAAATTGATTGTTTTCGGGAAATTTCTAACATTCTGGTACTTTGTTAGGTTTAAACAACATTTGTGAAAATATAGTTATGAACTAACTATATAATCTTGTCCTGTTATTAATATTTATTGGTGTCCTCATTTCAACTCTCATTGTTTACAAATTGAAAATATTCTAAATAAATTTTTACGTTTTATTAATTTTAAAATTAGTATTCCTATTATTGAAATCAATTATGTCAATGTACGCAGTAAACTTAACTTATCGAAATTACCAGGAAGGCGAATAATATTTGATCTCCTTCTAATATATAAAATTGTTCATTCAAGGTTGGACTGCCCGGACGCTATAAAATTACTATCTATACATATATCCCCAAAACATACCAGACGGAATATTATATTCTACAACATAACTTCGCTATGAATTATGTGTTAGAAAGAGTTATTGAGTGTATACAATATATTTTTTTTATGAATGTAAACAATTATTTTCTTAATAATTAATTTAATTTTTGTAATAATCCATTAAGTTAAAAGAACCCATTGACAAACTACTTAAAAGTATATTTTTGAAATTAGCTATCACTTTGTGGTTATCCATTTTATAATTAAATGAAACAATATATCTTAGTTACAACCACTTATTTATTTAGTTACACGCCGACCGGTTTCGGAACAACCGTTCCTTCTTCAGGGCAAACATATAATGATGACAATTTACAAAATATTGTGTGGGTACAATTTATCAGTAGGTGTTGTGGTAGGGGTGGGGGCGTGGCTAGGAATTGATGAAGAGTAAGTGGGGACAGAATGGACACCGAATGGGAAGAGATTTAATATTGGGCTATAGGTTAATATTTTTTGTTTATTGATAATCGACTCATTATTTTTAAGGGATTTTTTTATTTCTAGAGCTTCTAAGTTATCTAAGCGTTTTCCTTTATTATTAATGTGAAGAATATTTATCCCTGTATTTTTTTCAAAACTATTGTTATTTTCAATTATATGGTTAGCGAAATCGGAAAAATTATTATTATTAAGACACCTTAAGTGTTCTTATTAAACCAGCTTTTTATACAAGATATATATTAAACCAGCTTTTTATACAAGAAATAATATCGGTAACTTTTTGAGGAACGCTAAAGATAAAGACCATAAATTAACTAATTCCGGAATATATAAACTCAAATGTAATGACTGTTCCTCATTTTATATCGGGAAAACAACGCGTAATTTCGAAATTAGAATCAAAGAACACTTAAGGTGTCTTAATAATAATAATTTTTCCGATTTCGCTAACCATATAATTGAAAATAACCATAGTTTTGAAAAAAATACAGGGATAAATATTCTTCACATTAATAATAAAGGAAAACGCTTAGATAACTTAAAAGCTCTAGAAATAAAAAAATCCCTTAAAAATAATGAGTCGATTATCAATAAACAAAAAATATTAACCTATAGCCCAATATTAAATCTCTTCCCATTCGGTGTCCATTCTGTCCCCACTTACTCTTCATCAATTCCTAGCCACGCCCCCACCCCTACCACAACACCTACTGATAAATTGTACCCACACAATATTTTGTAAATTGTCATCATTATATGTTTGCCCTGAAGAAGGAACGGTTGTTCCGAAACCGGTCGGCGTGTAACTAAATAAATAAGTGGTTGTAACTAAGATATATTGTTTCATTTAATTACTTAAAAGTAGTTTATTGGGACTTTTTCTCTGTTTTTGTATTATGTTTTTATTTGATATGTATGTATTATTCTTTGTTTTAAATATTTCTTTAAATAAAAAAAAAAAAAAAATACATAGGTTGGGCAACGAACTAACCGATGTCGAAGATATATTTAATTTAAACTTCGTCACATTTAAAGCCAAATTAGTCCACCGCTTTTTAAATGTAAATAATGAATGAGTAATCATTTCATTTTATTTCGATTTTCTTTTGTTTCTTTTCTTTTGTTTGTTTTTATTCTAAAGTCATCCATGTGGATTTAGCTTTAGATATATTCTTATTAATTTATCACATCGTGTTTATGCTTTATTTATATACTTTGTAATTTTTTTTATGTATGTTATACTGTTGTTATAAATGAAATTTGTATTCGATATGTAAAAGCCCAATAGGGCGTCAAAAAATAAATAAATAAATATCGCACAAAGGTCCCATCGCTCCCAATTGTCCGGATCTATGACTTCCCTGATCGCCATATAATGGAAGTGTCTATTCGGATCATGCCCCCTAGCACACTCGATCTATAACGATTGATAGGATAACTTCGGTAACTTCTCATTGTTCCCTAGGACAGCTGCAGATCGCCAACATACAAACAATAGTTAATGTCGAATATATTAAGGACACTTAGTCATTGTGAACTGTCACTTATTCGTTATCAATTTGCAGTCATGCTAGGGAACGATGAGAAGGTACCGAAAGTTATCCTATCAATCGTTATCGATCGAGTGTGCTATATAGGGGCCAGAGGCCCTAGCATGCTTGCTCTATAACGATCGATAGAATAACTATCGGTAACTTCTCATCGTTCCGTACGACAACTGCAGATCGCAAACGAATAGGTGATAGTTCACAATGACTAAGTGTCCTTAATATATTCGATATCAACTGTCGTTTGTACGTTTGAGATCTGCAGTTGTCCTAGGGAACGAACTTCATATCGAGCGACTGTGCTAGCACACCTGGTCACCAAATGCGGTCAAATTGAAATCAACGTTTCGATTCTGAATGGTGGTCTTTCACCAGGACGATTCTGAGACCTACCACTCTGAAATGTCTATCTACATCTCATATCATCTCTCCGCGTTATTTTGAGGAATTTGCTTTATACCTATACTGTGGAAGTTCCTACCCTAAATTCATCAAAAAATAAATACCTTGTAAATGAACTCACAAACATTAATTTAAACCGAGGTTAACGATGTGACAAATAAATCTGGCTATATTTATTTGTAACACAAAAGAGAATTTAAAATTAAAAGCGGGTTTTGAAGCCGTTTAATAATTTATCAGTCAGTAATAAAACGCGGTCCGAAGCTTTCAGATATTAATTACACAGCCCGAATAAACAAATATGACCAGCAGCCATTCCGAGTAGCTGACTTTGTATTGAACCTGTCACAAACGAACCAATCGTTGAGAATTCGGGGAAATACAAATAATATGAAAAATCCCCTTGTTCAAATGTTAAATTTTGTAGTGAATTTCATCACAATTCTTCGAAAACTCGTTTTATTACTCGTATGGAATTCGTATTCACAAAGGGAAAATTTTTATCCCCTCATTTAGGTTTTTTATTTCCCTTTTTGATATAGCTACATATTTCTCTCTGCGTGTTTTTATGAATATAGTATTGTGCATACGTGTATTAGCCGCGCAGTTTAGTTGTTAAGAACAGTTCACGGCGAGTTCATTTAAAACGAGTTCAACCTAACCTAACCTCTCGTTGTCGATGAATTTGCTTTCGATGAATTGATTTTCGATGAACTCGTCGGTTACCGTTAAGATGATCCACTAGTCCTTGACTCATTCGGAATCAATCGGAGCGAACGATTTTTGGGCGTTTACCAATAAAAACCCTAATCTCTAGCAAACAACAGTGTTTTGTTATTCCGCAAGTATATTTTTAAAGATCGAAGCGCCGCGTAGACTAAGGCATGTCCGTTGCCCCCGGACTCTGGGCGTAGACTGAGCGACGGGCTAAAATCCTTCTGTACATGGCATAAGGATGAAATTCGTACTTACAAATTCGTTGGGTACCGCCTATTTTTATTCACTGAAAAGAAACGTCGCCAAAATGCACGTTTTATTTCATTTTGTGAAGTTCAGATACAAATATTAAAATGTTTTCCGATCACTCTATAAGAAACTTAATTAGCTACATTATTTAATAAAACAACACCAGAAAAAGGATTTGTAAGTAGGAGATTTTTCACTTTTAACCATTTTTTATAGGTCAGACACATAATTTTTTTCTTAGCTTATTAAAAAGCTTATCAAAAAAATACTTGATCACTTCAAAGGCCAAAATGTGTTCTACTCACAGTATTTAATTGAAGCATCTATATTATTTCTAAGCTATCAAATTTTCAAAACTAATACACAAGATTTTGTAAGATTTTTCATTTTTCCGCATGTCTTCACCTTAATATAATATAATAACAGCACATACTTTGGATTGTGTGCATTGGTGCATTATGTATACCTACACTTCTGACAGCAATGTCTTTGAGAAAAGTCAGTGAGAAACAGCCATTTTTCTTGCTCACTGCTATTTAATGTTATTAGCGAGAAAGAGAAAACAAGTACGAGCATTTGTATTTATACTTGTATAGGAATACATTTTTCTAAAAGTTTTTACAGTATAATCTTTTTTATTCATTGGTTCGAAAAAAACTGATGCAACTGAAAGTCTTTCTTTTATTATTTTTTGTTTGTTTTTAAATGAGTACTTAAGTTAAGAGAATGTGAAATGTAAATTTCTTTTAACTTAATAAATGAAAAAAAAAATGAGTCTAAAATCTAAAAAACTTTTATGAGAAGTAATTATTATAAACCTAAATTCTATTACATTTGTTAGTTAGAATCTTCCTTCCTATTATTATTGATATTAGGTAGCAATAATTAATAATAGCAAACCATCCTGAATATTAAGCAGACTGCAGACCAAACCAATTCTGTCATTGATTATTACATCATTAAAATTTCACCAAAACATTGGATAAACGAGGGTTCGTAACACATACATAAATTTAATACAGCACATCAAATAAGTAACCTAATAACTGGTACAAAACATGATAATTGCCAATAACTAAATTTGCACTTATATGTAAATGAGTTTCTATTGCCATTCAGTAGACAGTAGGTAATATTAGATTTTTGTTTAGAATATATTGTTAGGTTATTATAAGAGTATTAACATTCTAGATATACATACATATATGATATGAATTTATTAGGTTTCCTTCTACGCCAACAATATAGGCCTGATTAAATTACAGTGCTGTCCTATCTTGAAACCTTGCAACCACTGTTTTCGCTCATTGTAGTCGTAATTAGAAAACTATCCTCACCCCCATCGAAGTATATTAATACGGTAATGCCCGTACGGTTCAAATTAAGGAACCCGACTCCGACTAAATCTCCAACGCCACACTGTACGGAAACCGTTCTGACCCGTCCGTGAACGTGCCTTTTTCCACGGAGCTGCTGCCGTAATATGCACACTTATCACTCGCTCACATGCGATTTGAAAACGGATGTGGCGCCATCTATAATACTATATTTAAGGAAAAAAGTATGAAGAAAAAGAAACATTTTTCGCTTTCATTCAATAATAAGAAGATTTATGTTGGGGTGAAGAGTGTTCCTCTCATTATTCACGGTCTTAATGTAAGAATGTCTACTATTACATATCTGCCTATTAAATATAAGTATTCTGTAGAGTTAATAGCAGTTAGTTTTTTAAAAGGGAGATGCCTTATAAATAGTCACCAACACTTAAACTGGGCGAAGCAGAACGAAAAGCCGCCCGCAGGGCCTAGCAGCAAAAAACCCGCGGAGCGGGTGTTTCACTGCTTTTTTGATTAAATGTACTATGTTTGCCTAAATGAAAGTATCATAATAAAAAAAATATATTGGATTAAAACGCAGCGGTGGTTGCAATATTCTGCCTACCTATAAAAAAAAAATCAGTAATAATAATAGCATAAAATACAAAATAACAAAAATATGTATATTTAGAAACTATCCACCTGACTATCTACCACTGCGTTTACAATAAGAATAATTCTGTGAAGTCATCGCTAAACACAGCTAAACATGGCTGCTCCGCTGCGTAAGCAATGTGTAAAACTCTCCATCTACTCCTTGCAACTGAAACATCAGTTTAGTCGTAAAATCTATTCGTAAGGTTTTTGTTTTACATATTACTTACATCACGTTTATTAGTAAAGCTGTCGATGTTTAGAGGATGCTTAAACTGGTGTTGCTAAACCCATTGACAATTTTAATGAAGATGGGAAATATTTTTATTTCAAATATTTTCTTTTCAATTCAGTTTACCGATGATTTGTTCAATTTATTATTCAACGATTCTTTTCCACTTCTGAATTTAACGTGAAAAATAATTTTACCAAGGTTGCCTCTCTGTGAACATAAAATAGGTAGTCGATAAAATAAATGAAATATAACAAGATGTCGAATTTTCAAAAGAATTGTTATTTAACTGGCAAAAACAGGCACGAATTCGTCGGTCAAAATATCTAACGGCTACAAACAATTGTGCAGAGAAAACACTCGGAATTCAAAAATAACAAATTGCGAAACAAAATTTAAAACAAGACGTGTAAAAAATAGCTCGCGCCAAAAGTCGCGTAAAAATAACAATACATAATTGTAAAATGATACATACCCAAATCTTCTTACTAATATTATAAACGTGAAAGTTTGTATGGATGTATGTGTGTTTGTTACTCTTTCACGCAAAATTTACTGAATGGATTTTAATGAAACTTTTCAATTATAAAGCTCATACATCAGAATGACATATAGGCTATAATTTATAAATCTAGCTATTAATTTTCAATATATTAAAAATAATAATATTTTTTAATAGAAAATGTCAAAATTTGAGAATGACATTTTGCAAAACAATGATTGTTAAATCAAAATTCTATTTTAGAAAATATTTAAATTAGGGAATTTATTTGAAGTACTCGCCTAATACTTTGAATCGAATCAAGAATTATAGATATTTTAAATAAATAGGTTAAGAATTTTGGTATAAATGTAGAAGGGACCTAAGAAAAGAAAATAGATTACTCGAAGTACTAATCCTATGCAGACGAAGTCGCGGGCAGAAGCTAGTAATACATATATGCATATTTATTGCAATAATTTTTTTGATGACAAATGAAGTACATTAGTATCTATATATTAGGACAGTTTCGTTCACTTAAAATTATTTTTGTATTGTTTACAAGTTCGAAAGTGCATAAATGTATTGAAAATGTTGATCAACCTGCAATGTATTTATTTATATATTGGATAAATAAGAACAAAAACAAGAACATTCACATCACATTTCTATAGTATTTTCAATGCTGACAGAAGTTGAAACAACCCAATTTTTCGGTGAATGACGATTTGAAGGAAATTCAAATTTGAAGGGAATTCCGAAACAACTGGTCCTATGGAATTTTCGATAAAATTTCTTCTGACGGATGTTGAAACAACCCAATTTTTCGGTGAATGTCGATTTGAAGGAAATTCAAACGTGAAATTTTCCGAAACAACTGGTCCTTAGTGAATGCGATTATTTTCATTCTGTTTTCATCTATTCCCACAAAAAGTCAATCGGTAAGCTGAACTTGTAACTTGAATCAATTCAATGGGCATACATTATTTTTTATCATTCTTTTCAAGAATGTTCTCCGCTACATTACACTGGTTTTAATGAATTCAAATTTTACCCGAGTTTTCTTCAGAATTGGTCGTATTGAAATTCTTTGTGCTGTTGTGATATAAGGCTTGACTGGAGATAAAGTCAACATAAAAAGTGATGTACAAAATGAATATTATATTGTAAATGGAATGTTTTTACGTACAAAGAATTTTTTACAAAATATTTTTTTCTGCTACGCTGAATAAATTTCGCATAAAAGACGCTCTCAATTGAATCAATTTGGTTTATTATCATTATTTAAAAACAAAATATTTGCTTAAATTTTTGTTTATGGCTTGTGTTTGAACGCCTTAAAATGCGGAACTTTTAATACATATTTTTTAAAAATAATTTTCAATGGAGAAATTTTTTCGCAAGCTTGCAGTGCCATTTCGACAAACACGCCAGCCGGTTTTTTACACGTCAAGTGTTATTTTTACAGAACGGGTATTTTATTAACACGCTAGGCGTTTTTTTTACCCGCTGATAAACATAATCTAACCCAGGTCAGTAGGGCAATATTTACGCCATGTTGAATTTAGGCGTGGAAAAGCCTTACGCGTTTTTTATAGTCAACAAGAACTGCCGTGCCAATAATGGCCGACAGGACAACAAATGTAATCAAGATACATGTCTTTATATCAACTTATGCAGTTGTGCTATGATATAGTATCTGTCGGGACCAATGAAATTCTCAATTTTTTAGGATTTTATAGTTATTATTTATTTTTCCATAAGTGTACATTAACATAAAAATAAACATAAATACGCATCTCACAATGCAGGACATTAAATACTGATATCACTGAAGGCGTTTCACGTTGAAAGACGGCTGCTTCCTCCCGAATAAGGTTTTTCCATGGAAATAAAAAAATGTTTTTTTTTTGCAAAATGCAAGTGCGTAGGAATTCCAAACAAATGGAAACGACCGACTCCTTCCCACTCCCAACATAACACAAATATACACGTACTAGCTTCTGCCCGCGACTTTGTCTGCGCGGATTAGTACTTCGAGTAATCTATTTTCTTTTCCTAGGTCCCATCTACGTTTATACCAAAATTATTAACCTCTTTATTTAAAATATCTGTAATTCTTGATTCGATTCAAAACATTAGGTGAGTAATAATTCAAATAAATTCACTAATTTAAATATTTTCTAAAATAGAATTTTGTTTTAATAATCATTGTTTTGCAAAAAAGTCATTCTCAAATTTGGACAAATTATAACAAACAATAATTATCGTTATTAATATATTGAAAATAAATAGCTAGCTTTAGAAATTATAGCCAATATGTTATTCTGATGAATGAGCTATATTATTGTAAAGTTTCATTAAAATCCATTCAGTAAATTTTGCGTGAAAGTGTAACAAACACACATGCATCCATACAAACTTTTGCGTTCATAAAATTAGTAAGATATATGGCCGCAGTTTGGTGTCGGGCTGATGATGATGCAGCAAAAATATACATGCAATTTTAGCTGGGTTTTTAGGTAACAATTTTTTTCCTACCGAGAAAATATAAGGTCTTTAGCCAGGTAATATTATAAACAACCGCGAGGTAAAAATTGCGAGGCGCGTTTGACGCCGTTCTATTTGTTTAAAGAACATAAACTTTAAAATCAGTCAATTTAAATGATTCACCACTTATAGAAAATAAGTGTCTAGAAAATGAAAAGGGATTTTATTAGACCACGTAGAGCCTTCTGCAGTTACGGTTTTAAAGTCGTGGTTTCAATTCCATTGAAATCCGCTTTGCATTATTACAGTTCTAATATCCAACGATTCTGGATTTCTGTAGATATAACTTTTGTTTTTGGATTATTATGTTTACTCCGAGAAGTATCCAGCTTTTATTGGAGGTGCATAAGTTTTATCCTCACAAAAATATTACGATCTGTTTGTTCATTCCGGGCTGAAAAAAGCTATATTTAGAAGTCATTAATTTTTTGAAACTGAAATATATATTACTAGCTTCTGCCCGCGACTTCGTCTGCGTAGGATTAGTACTTCGAGTAATCTATTTTCTTTTCCGTGGTCCCATCTACGTTTGTACCAAAATTCTTAACCTATGTATTTAAAATATCTATAATTCTTGATTCGATTCAAAGTATTAGGCGAGAACTTCAAATAAATTCAATAATTAAAAAAAATTCAAAAATAGAATTTTGATTTAACAATCATTGTTTTGCAAAATGTCATTCTCAAATTTTGACATTTTCTATTAAACAATAATTATTATTTTCAATATATTGAAAATAAATAGCTAGCGTTATAAATTATAGCCTATATGTTATGCTGATGTATGAGCTATATTATTGTAAAGTTTCATTAAAATCCATTCAGTAAATTTTGCGTGAAAGTGTAACAAACACACATGCATCCATACAAACTTTTGCGTTCATAAAATTAGTAAGATATATGGCCGCAGTTTGGTGTCGGGCTGATGATGATGCAGCAAAAATATACATGCAATTTTAGCTGGGTTTTTAGGTAACAATTTTTTTCCTACCGAGAAAATATAAGGTCTTTAGCCAGGTAATATTATAAACAACCGCGAGGTAAAAATTGCGAGGCGCGTTTGACGCCGTTCTATTTGTTTAAAGAACATAAACTTTAAAATCAGTCAATTTAAATGATTCACCACTTATAGAAAATAAGTGTCTAGAAAATGAAAAGGGATTTTATTAGACCACGTAGAGCCTTCTGCAGTTACGGTTTTAAAGTCGTGGTTTCAATTACATTGAAATCCGCTTTGCATTATTACAGTTCTAATATCCAACGATTCTGGATTTCTGTAGATATAACTTTTGTTTTCGGATTATTATGTTTACTCCGAGAAGTATCCAGCTTTTATTGGAGGTGCATAAGTTTTATCCTCACAAAAATATTACGATCTGTTTGTTCATTCCGGGCTGAAAAAAGCTATATTAAGAAGTCATTAATTTTTTGAAACTGAAATATATATTACTAGCTTCTGCCCGCGACTTCGTCTGCGTAGGATTAGTACTTCGAGTAATCTATTTTCTTTTCCGTGGTCCCATCTACGTTTGTACCAAAATTCTTAACCTATGTATTTAAAATATCTATAATTCTTGATTCGATTCAAAGTATTAGGCGAGAACTTCAAATAAATTCAATAATTAAAAAAAATTCAAAAATAGAATTTTGATTTAACAATCATTGTTTTGCAAAATGTCATTCTCAAATTTTGACATTTTCTATTAAACAATAATTATTATTTTCAATATATTGAAAATAAATAGCTAGCGTTATAAATTATAGCCTATATGTTATGCTGATGTATGAGCTATATCTATTATTGTATAGTTTATTTTGCGTGAAAGAGTAACAAACATACATACATCCATACAAACTTTCGCGTTTATAATATTAGTAAGATTACAAAGTTTTTCTGTGTCTAGATTGACTAGGCTCGATCAAATAAAATGGAATTCATTTCGCTTAGCCTTTTTTGGTCGTTTTATTTGGAGGTGTTAGCAGCTGTGGAAAGGTTGGTACTGGTAAAAATCAAAAGAAAGTTGGGATAATTCGATTTATGAAAAGACGTTAGGTGAAATGTCATTAAGGTAAAACGCCGCCCGTTAAGGTGATATTATTATGTTACGTCAAATCAGTGAACCTAATGATGGCGTCACGACGCTGATGTGATAAGATTGTCAGATAAAACGACGGGCTTGTAAAATAAAGGTAACGCTAATATAAATAAAAAATCTCGAGGCAACTGAAACCTGTCTCATGTTTCTTCGTATTCGTGTATGGAGTTTTCTAATTAATGACTTCAGAAATAGTTGAGGGAGGGAGTGAGGGAACATCTTTTGTATTTTACTGGGATTAATAAATGTTAAAAAGTTATATCTTTAAGCCGACTTACTCTTACTTTTTGGAGCAGAGAGAACTCAAAATGCAAGTTTTTGATTAGTTTTCCAACTCCACTTACTAAATACGCCAGGGTGGATCTAATACTCAAAAGGCAGCCAGCAAACATAACCAAGGAGCCCCTGGGGGGAGGAGAGAGGTAACTAAAAGTCTTTAATTTGGGGGCACATTTTGAAATACACATACAGAAAAAACATTAAACATAATTTAATTTTATTGAGGGGTTCGTGCAAGCCATTGCTATGATACCTAATCGTAATTTGTTTTGTTAAAAATTATTTAAAAAATTCAAAACAACGTTATTATTATTTTGAATTGTGGTTTACCGATATATTTTGCACTTGGAAAGGTCAAATAAAAATTTAATTTAAATACATTTACCGCACATTAGTCTCAGTTTCTTGACAGCTTGTAGTATCCACGCTCATGCGAACTTGGGCTAAAAAGGCAGTATCCAGCATAACCGCCATCTTAAATCGGAAACGGAATGTAACAAATAAATATACAGGGTGTAACAGGACGAACCCAAAAGATTTTATCCAGCGATTCCTGAGCCTATTTGGAATAATAAATGTATTTGTTATTTTAAAAACACGTGCACCATGCGCGCGTTAAATAATAATTGGATATTAATGATAAATTAAAACACTTTGTTTTTACCACGATAATCTTTATTTTAAGACATCGACATGTTTCGAGAACGATGTGTTAAAATAAAGATTATCGTGGTAAAAACAAAGTGTTTTAATTTGTCATTAATAAAATAATGCCATAAAAATTTGAAGAAATAATTGGATAATTTGTATAGCCCCGTTTTTGTGAGAAATCACCTCAAGGGCGCTGTAAAGGTTAATAATACAATTTAAGCATAATTTGTGTATTAATAAAATAAAGTAATATTTTCCCCCTTGTTTTGTAACTGATATTATTTTCAAATCAAATACAATCGACTAACACTTTTACCTCTCCAATTATTATCATCAACGACAGATAATTTCATATCTGATATTTAGGCCATTAGTATCGGCAATTGATTGAGGGAAATATTATGTCACCGACACAAAAACAGTCGACCCTTTGTTTGTTCAGCAAAAACTTTTTTCTATACGGAGAAAAATATTATTCTAAAATACGATCATTTTATTCGTAAAAACGGTTAAAAACGGGACTTAAGTTCTTACGAACAAATTAACAGGCACGTTTTTAGATTTTCACGGCCAAAACAACACAACACGGCATAACACCCCAAAAACAAACAACGAAAAAAAAAAAAAAAATTAACATTCTTTCAATGTTTATTGGCTGGAAAATGTAAGAATAATTTTTTGGTATACGTACGAAATTACGTATACCAACAAATTATTCTTATATGTTCCCGCCAATAAACATTGAAAACCTGTTAATTGGTTCGTAAGAACTTCAGTCCTGTTTTTAATCGTTTTTACGAATAAAATGATCGTATTTTAGAATAACATTTTTCTCCGTGTATAACCATTCACGGCAACAAATTTACTATACAAGGCGTACACATAAAAAAAAACAGAATTTAAACATAAATATTTAAATGCGTGAATTTATACGATGATATTATTTAAATGCTTTTCAATAAAAGTAAATATAGAAAAAAAATGCTTGAAGTTAAATATATATTTGTATGCTATAATTTAAACATAATTGCTTGAATTTCAATATTTGACACGTTAACATTAGTGCTTGTTATTAAGGATAAACAATATTTAAATATTGGTTAGCTTCGAATAAGCCAACATTTTCTATTTTACGTTTTATCTCTGAAAAGTAATATATTTGTGATTATCTATGCCCCGCGATAAATCACTTCATCTCCGTAAGATTTTCACCCTCGACTGTGATCAGAAACGGATGGTCCGTTTGATAGATTCTCCCGTTTTAACAAACGGATTGCAATCTTTAGAGCACAGGCGTCGGATGGGAATGCTGTCCTTCGGTGTTTATGGAAGATGCTCCGAGGAACTAAAGTCATTGATCACTGAACACTGTTAATTTGTTCGTAAGTACTTCAGTCCCGTTTTTAACCGTTTTTACAAATAAAATGATCGTATTTTAGAATAACATTTTTCTCTGTGCATGTTCACTCCTTCCTCTCCTCAAAAAGACCCTCCATCCAGCATCTTCAAAGATGACATAGGCCCTTAAGGATTTTTTTCCCTCAGGGCCTCCTGTGTGGAGTTAATATAAAAATAAATGTCAATCGTACCTCTTTTCGACAGGACCGCTTATTCATCATTCATTCATTTTTGTTGTCCTGTAAAATTAACTTTTTTGACTTACGACACTTTTCTATTGGATGAGCGATATTTGGAAGTCGTTCAGAATGCTATTCTCGAAAGAGCTCGCGGTATTAGAATTTTATTTTGTTTTTTTCGGTAAACAGATGGTTTCGGTAAAGTGACGAATATTTTGTGTGGATTGAATAGAAAGTCCAATAAGAATAGGTAGAGGAATGGGGTTTTTCATCGGGGAAGGGCGGGAAGATCCTTGGCTCTGAGCCCAGAGGTGTAGAGGTGCCTCTGGGGGAGGCGTAAATAATGAAATTCCAGCCAGGACAAATAGAAATGTACCTATAAAATGTATTTGGGTTTCTTTACACACAAAAATAAGAGTATATTATTTAACCGTTCCTAGTACTGGAAAAGGCCCTGAATATGGCCCTATAGAAATACCACAATTTGAAATTTAAAACATTCCTTAATATACTTATATTTATTTTTCATAATCATATCTGATATTTTTCAACAAAAATCTTCTCCATATCTTGATCCTTTCCACTCCCTTCGGACTGCAAAAGATACACCGTATAGGTATATCAAGTATGCGGTATCCATAAAAATAACCCAGGAAATGCCTCGTGGGAGTGTTTCATACCCCCGATTTGGGCCTTTATTTCTTTACAAAACTGCGTTTTCGAATTTTAAATGAGATGGGGAATACGATTTAAGGCGAATGTAAGTGAGACAGAAAATTTAACATTTTTTGTTGTCATTCAATTTTGTACGAAGGTACTTCTAGTATTGAATTCTTTATTCTTTGACGCTATTGCATAGTAAAAGTACCATGAACCTACATAAAAAATTATTTGAATGAAATTATAACAATAAATTCAGACCTAAAACGTTGCTTCTACAGAAATTTGAAAATTTTTGATTCACAATCTTCACATCTTATTGTTAGCTTCAGGCAGGCAGGTAGGTACCATAATAAAAAAAATCGAATTGAAAGTTTTTTAATATTTCTATTTTTGAAACTGATAATTTGTGGTGGAATTCCATTATAAGGCGCTCTGCTGACGAGGCAACTGAAACCAAACTAAAACTGGCTGGTTTCTATGTCTTGATTGGTCAAAAAGCTTGTTTAACCATAGACGAAGAACAATCAGCTGACAGCTGGTAACTAGCAACGGCCGGCCACAGCAATCAGCAGTGCGAGTCGCGAGTCACCGCTTGCGTTACCATTGACAACGGGTTTTTGAGTGATTGTGTAGTGTGCGGGCCATCACATTGTCATACAAAGACAATTGCCAGTTGACAGTTTTCAGTTGCCCCAGTGAGCGGATCGCCTAATAGTATAATAAAACAAATTTAAAACTTTTTACACTTTTAATTTATTGACAGTAACCGGTTTCAGCTGTGTTTCAACCGGTTTCACCAGTCTGAAGATGGCTTTCACAAGCTGAAACCGGTTGCGGTCAATAAATTAAAAGAGAAAAAGTTTTAAATTTGTTTTATTATACGAATTGAAAGTCCAAATAAACACGAAGGTTTCACATTTGAAAAACGATTCTTCACTGAACCATTAAAACGGCCACACTCTTGTAACGGAAAAGGAACGTAAAAATAAATTTGAATGAATGAAATACAAAATGGTTGAATTAAAACGGGAATTCGTCAGGCTCAGTACGTTACCACAAAATATTAACTCAGTACTTCAGGTGTTCTCTCTGATTCGGGATCAATGTCTCAAGGTCAGACCTGGCTACAAATCGAAGCTATCCCAATATTGATATCATTGGAAACCATTTGATTAATGCGCTTGTTGATTCAGCTGTCTGCTTCATATAGGTCACGATCGCGTAAAATTAAATCAAAGCGGGATAAATTAAATTGGCACATTGAAATAGTTTAAAACTGAATAAATATGTTGATGGACCATTGAAAATAATGATTCGCATTGTTATTTGACTTTCCCGTATTAGATTACTGTTTGTCTATTTAAGTAAACTCGCTTTATAGACTCGACAAAGTCTAATCTTCATCTTTATCTTTATGAATAAAAATCTCGTGACACAATGTTCGTCCGAGGTAAACTCCGAAACTGCTTAACCGATTTTGATGAAATTAGCATACTGTGTGTAATTTTGTCCAACTTAAAAGTTACGATAGTTTTTAACTCGATTATTGGCATCAATATTTATTATTGCGAATAAATGTTTTTTGAATGAAAATATTTGTAAGTTATCAGGTTAAAATAACTCAGGTACGGGACATACGTCATTCCTATGTCTACCTACGTTAAATTATCGTGAAAACAAGCTTATGTGTCCAAGCGGTTAATAGGTTTCTGACAGATTGCGGTATGGGTTAATTTGCATTTTTTGTGACCTAGGTAACGGCGTTATTTCGATTTCACGTCAGTCTATTCACGTTATGTATGTTTACGACATAACCGAGTTTCTTGAATTTTTCGTGTTTTATCATTTGTATAATTATACTATGTTGTTGTATATCGTTTATATGTTATTATATTCAACGATAAAATAATAACACACAATTTTTAAGCAAAAAAAAATTTGTGTTGGTTTTCATACCACTTGAATATAACAAAAGAAAACGTTACGATAAATTCAAAAACGTGTAAGTATTTCTTGCTTGCTTTTCATTTTTATGTTAATTAAATTATTATTTTTTTAATCAATCATTTTAATTTTAATTGTTGCATTTGTATATTTCAGTAAAATCCCGCGATAAAAAAACTAACCTCAACAATGCGACACAAACGTGTTGAGAGAGCTAATCAATCGGCAGAACAAACCGCGGCAAGCATCGACTTGATGGCCTCCGTGGTCGAGGGGACGCTCTAATGCGAATCCTGACGTGTGCAAGTAAATTGTAAAGTTTTATTGAATTAACTGGTGCTGTTTCACAAATAATTCATTACAAATAATATATAGTTTATTTTTGCCACGTTTCAGAGTGGTAGATACTCTCGATATCGCCCTGGTGAAACAACACCATTCAGAATTGATACGTTGCTCGAAATGCCTTTATCAGTATTAGGTGACCAGATCTGAATAGCCAGGTACTTCCCAACCTTTCTCTTGCTCATCTCCTCCCCATCTCCACCACCTTCAGCCTTACAGTATACTGCAATTGGGGATGCCATAGTCTAACTGGCTCCATCAGAAGGTTGGGAGCAGTTGGAGTCTTGTGTGGTGTTCACTTAAAAATTGCCTGTGAATTTTTATTTGATTTATTAGAATACTAATTTCGGTTGTGTGTCTGAAAATCTAGTTCAATGAACTCTAGAAATCGTATTTGCTTTGAATTTAAGTGTCATCATTTTCAAAATTGGAAGTGTTTGTTTGGAGAATTGAAACATATGATAAAGTACCTACCTTTAACGAAAATTATTTTAAACGCCATATCAAAAATTGGAACTTATTTTTCGAGAATTCAGACTTTCCGTGTTTTTCACGAGTCTGTGATAGTACAAAAAACACGTTATTTTTATATGATTATTTTCATCATGTTTTCATATACGATAATCCGACTCTTACAAATGTGTTGACCCTGAGTTTTTTTTTTAATCTGGAGTGCTACTTGCTTCTAATAAGTATAATATTAACGTTGTTTTGCGGTCATGCAACACTTCCCCGAAATTCTTTTTATAGCCTAATTGTTTTTTGTTTTTATTGACCGCCCTCCTTAATTTTCCAATTTTGTCCCTGCAAAAGGTTCTAACAGGTTATATAATATATTTTGTTCAAACGCGTTCCGATAACGTTGTTAGATTTGTAGGGATAAGTTAGAATTTTCCCTTTTGGTATAGAAACGAGTATGAACCGTGGTTTTCTTAAAGTGAGAGCATATTGAGCCAGTGGGATATTAGCATTCCTAATTTGGGGTATGTTATGAGGCTGAGTTAAGTGGGGAGTGGATGAATATGTGGATATAGGAGGAAGGTTGTATCTTAAATATTATGAAGAGGGTATTACCAGAGAATACCAGAAATTGGTCCTTTTCAAATCAAATTCTAGACGTATTGACTCTTTTTTACAAAAAAACATAAATTGATTTTGAAAGATTAGTGTTTTATCTGGTACACGCAGTTTTAAAATTTTGAAAAGCTAAGTGTATTTTTTATGGTTATATTGTTGGTCGTTGGCAGTTTTGTTCAATTTTAAAACGATAGATTCTATTAAACAACACAAATTTCAAATCATATAATCATACAACAAAATAAATCAATACATAATCTAGTCAATACAGTTTTCTGAATTTGTGTTAAATTAAAATCATTAAAAAATTAATCCGAGAACGTGTTTTGCGACGAAAATACCTCAGTTTCACAAATTATTTAAGCTCTTACAAACTAAAATATTAGAATTTTTTTTACATACTTATTTTGTTTAGACATTATTAAAAAATCATAAATAGTTATGATCAAAAAACACTTACAATAAGTACAAGATATTTAATAATTTATCATCGTGGGTTTTGAGCATTTTTATTGCATACTTGAATGTAGGTACATATTAAAGCATGTTTTGAATTTAAAATATTTGATACGGGGAATAATCGAACTTTCTCATTGTAATCTCTCTGTACAGTTGCAAGCATTTTTAGACTTTTATTCTCAGCCGCTGGTCAATCGCTCTTAATATGATTCGGTTGTATCGTACCTTAAAAATCCAAAACCCCCCGCAACCGACGATATAGCCAACACATGAAAGGTCTGCTTTGTTTCTCTTAGAAGGTTTTGTTTCGCCGTCCGAGAATTTCTCCCACAAATAACTAGGATTAGTCCTACAAATAATAGAGAAAGTATTTGAAGACCGTGGGAAGTTGATATATATAAACCTTAATAATATAAAATGGTCAAAATGACTTTGAATAAAATATTAAATTTTGAATTCAATTTACGATTTAACTCGGGACGACAGTCTTTTTTAAGGGTCTTCTTAAGGAAAGCAAGTTCTGAGAAGGAAAAATATATGAGGGGTGTGTAGGAATCTATGAGTTTCGTCCCACTGCGGTGCAAGGCAATGGGTTGAGAGAGACCGGCTGGATAGGTCAAAGAGTCTCCCTCACGGCATCTTCCGCTACGTAATTAAGACGATAGACTTCGCTTTTCGGCCCATACAAAAAGGACGCCCGGGAAAAAACACTTTTCTACATCGAAAATTGCACAAAATAAATATATATATTTTTTTTATACTGCCTTCTAGAGGGTGAAAACTATGTCGGTATGTTTTCGAATTTTCGATGCGTTTCGAATTAACGTAAACATTCACTGTCAAACATGTACGATTTATCAAAAAATATTATTTAAGGAAAAAGTGCTGCTAACTCAACTCCCATAAAGAATTATAAAATTATAAAAAGATAACGACGTAGCTTCTGCTTTCTAGAAAATATATATTTTTTAAAATTTCAATTTCGTGAAAGTTTTGGTGTAGAAAAGTGTATTCTCCATAAACCCCTTTTCGAGCGATTTCTGTAGGTAAATTTGAGCGTTGTCTCATTCGCACATTTCGCATTCGCATGTATTGTAAGTGTGCGTGAGCTTATTGTGAGCGGGACAGAATGACAGACGCGGGTGTTCCGCGTGTCGTTCAAAGTCTAGCCTCTTAATGAGCTGACTCATCCATTGCCAATACCTGTAGGCCTAGGGCTCTAACAAACCTCACCGGGTGAACCCAGGAACTCTTGTCGCTAAACAAAGCAAATCACTTGTAGGTATATTCTGTAAATACAATTCATTATACTTCGTTTTAAAATTTTGATACATGTATCAAGTTTACAAACGGTGTTCATTTGAAAGGTAAATAAATTTTTGGTCTCTCTAACTTTTCGACAAAAAAACATATTATAGTAAAAAAAAAACGGCAATATTTGTTTTTAAAAACAATGTTATCCTGAGGCAATATTAAAGATACTTTCAGTTTCACAAATCCTGCAGTTATGATACAAAATAATATCCCGCGATTTTTTGCGGGTCTGCGCTAGCATTACACAAACGAGTATAAATTTTTAGATGATCTAGTAAAATATAAAGTTAGTTATTGGTATGGTCGGCTGAAAATGCGTGTTTAGTTTTTTTGAATATTTTTGTTCAAAATGTCAATTATTTGCCCAACTCGTTTTATGAATTATGGAAGCCTTGCTGTATTTTTAAAAGGTTTTTCCCATTTCCTGCGGTTTTATTTAGAATCACCCATTTCCGTTTGTAGTGAGAAAAGATGTCCGCGGGGAGTGCTTTGGAGCATCTGTCTTATTTCCGAATTTCTTTTTAAATGTCAATCACTCTAATGGAGACCAATCGCGGAATTCATCAATCTGTAAACATGTTTTATCTGTTTACGGCAAATAAATACTTGCGAAAAAATATTTTATAAAAGGCATCTGTTTACGGGAAATACCTTTTATAAAATGTTTTTACGCGAGGGGGGGGGGGGGGGGCCTTGGAGCTCTCGTTTCAGGTTGAGGTTTTGATGATTCATAAAATTACAATCAAAGGTATAATTAATTATTATGTTAACTTATTTGATTTTATTACGAAAAAGGATATCATCACAATTTTTTTCCACACTTGGTTGTCTTGGTCATTTTCTGAGGGGTAAATATGCCTTATAATATTATGAGTTATAATCTACCTGTCTTCCATAGTCGAGGGGGTAAGGTCCTCGACTCTCAATCCGAAGGTCTTGAACGGCTTTGAACCCGGCGTGCGCAAATACATTTTATTTAATTAATTTGTGTTATTTTTCACAATTAATTAATTAAAAATAATATATATTATATTTGCGGCACGTTCCAGAGTTCTGCCTGGTGTAAGATCGTTCAGTTCTGCCTGTTGAAAGGTGTATCGCCCTGGTGTAAGACCAACAATCGTTGCTTGAAATTGCTTCACCGTGTTTGGTGACCAGATCTGAATAGCCAGGTACTTCCCCACCTTCCTCTTCCCCAACTTACTCCCCTCCCCTCTGTCTTCAGCCTCACAACAATCCCAATTGGGGATTACATAGTCTCACTGGCTCTGGCAAAAAAAAATAAAGAAAAGTACCCAGAAAGTCATATTACGAATTTTACAGTCCGCTAACCACAGGCGTTAATAATTATGTGCTTAATATGCGTACCATGCAACATTGGCAACTCGTTTGGGTCCCACCCAGTCCACCAACACGTCTCAAGCACATTTTCCGCTTACTGTGGTAATAGTAGGAATTTTTCAAATATTGTGAGGTTATTCGTAACCCGGGAATATTTGTCTTTCTATTTAATAAAAAATATAAACGTAGGTACTTGAAATTTTGTCTAAAAAAGAAATAAACGGCTACGCGGTCGCTTTTATAGAAAACGTAGTTTTGGATTTGAGGCCAAAATACAAAACCAAACTGAAAAATTATTTTTGTTATAAAAAAGGTAGGTCAAATGTCGATCTCTGTCAGGACCTACTTTTTTCTTTTAAATGATGACGTAAAGGTAATTAAAGAAATCAGTTTTGGTTCATTTTGGAAGCAACTTTGGAATTTTTTGTGAGTTATTTATAATTATTTAAAAAAAAAATCGTCTATTCCTTGGTTTTAATTTTTTTGGGTAGTAATTTTAATATGTAAACGACAAGTTATGTTTCAATGTAAATAGGTAATTTGTAATTTAAATTTACATCCATCAAAATTGTTTCTATAAAAAAACAATATTTTAAATTTTATACGTCATCATATTTGTAAAAAAAATATAGTAATTTTTTTTTAAATTTTTACATTTACTCGCAAATAATTGTCCGAGTTGCCTCTAAAATCATAAAATATTAAAATCTTTAATAGCCTAAATTTTATAAATTAAAGCAAAAATAAATAAAGTAGCTCCTGTCCGAGATCGACATTTAACATAACTTTTGATTACAAAAATTATTTTTCAGTTTGGTTGGGTATTTTGGCCAGAAATCCAAAACTACGTTTTGTATGAAACCGGCCGCGCACCCAATAGCCTTAAATGACATTTGTTCATAGAATTTATGAAGAAAGTACTTTTCGGTATTGACGTAAGTAGTATATTTATCCAACTTAACCTTTTCGCTAAGGATTTGCTACGTCAGGTCGAGTCCTCGGGGGGCACTTCGAGTGGCGTAACTCTTGCCCCTCATTATCTCCCTTCCGCCCAACCGCCGCCCCTGCCCGCCCACTCCACCCACTCCGCCCATGAGTCGCGCCCGCCCCAGCGGCCCACTCGAAGTCCATTCATTACAAGGTTATTATAATTTTCTGCAGGAGCTTTTAATCAGGAGCTTCCGGGTGCACGTTTTGGCACTAAACAAGGGTGAATTAGATATTACTAATTTCTAATGGCAGAGCCAAACGAGCCTGTATAACGAATATGTTGAAATGAGATTATTCCAATTTTCAATTTGGGAGGCCGGTATGGGTACCGCCGCCCCGGAAACCATTTATTGGATAACCAACACTTCTGTCATAGGTCACCCCAAGCGTTTCGCTACGTTTGGTGACTTATCAGGGGTTTGGTGACTTATCAGGAGAGACAGGTTACGTTAAAACAAGTCGAGTGTCACGCACGTGCATGGGAGCACCGTGATCAATGCTGCTAGCTCCTTAAAATACCTGTAGAACAGACTCAGAATTCCTACAATGCGTCTGTGCTTTAGAGACGTCAATCGGTCTGTTAACAACGAATAATCAATCAGATCTTTGCCAATAGGTTTATCAAGTATTTTTGGGTTCCAGCCCAGAAGTGGCTCTAAATTCAAATGTTGGGATACTTGAGATTTTTACTCGGTTAGCAGCTGATCTCTATTGAAGAATCTGAATATTTAGTTTCTTGGAAGGCAGTTTTGCTCGGGCTTCTATGGAGCCTGATACTTGAGCCGGTTTGATATACTTACTCCAAGCATTTCAATGGGGAAGAAGAGGCAAAATATAATTATTTATTTCCTAGGAATCTGTACAGCATATTGTACATGTACAAGTACAATGCATAAACATACAATAGATCGCGATATTAAGAGAAAATAAAAATGTATAGCCAATTAACTAACCCGCCCACTCGTTGTTGTGGCTAACGAAACACAACGCCACCTACTGGATGGTTACCTAACCTAGATAACCAAGTGTTGTGTCAATAAATTAACTCACACCGCCATTTGTCACCGAAACTTGTGGAACTTACAAATAATTTCAAATCATTGTTCCATAACAAACATTAAATTCTCATTAATAAATATTGAGGTCAATAATCGAGATAAAACTACCCTACCCTTTAAGTTGCACCAAAATACACACAGTACGCGTAATTTCATCAAAATCGGTTAAGTAGTTTCGGAGTTTGTCTTGGACAAACATCGCGTGTTTTTTTTATATATAAAGAAGAAAAGAAGGCATCTAGTACGGATTTGTGCTACTTTATTTATTTGTGTTTTGAATTATAAAAAAGCCAATTAAAAAATTCAATTATTCGTGATTTTAAAGGAAACTATGACAATAATTTGTGAATAAGGAAATGATAATTATTTAAAAGAATATATTATTATTCTATTTACTATATAAATGTGGTGAATTATAAAATGAATGGTTGAAAAAAAAAAATTCATGGGTATAAATTTAAATTACAAACGACCTATTTACGTTGGAACACATAATTATCATATATAAATTTTTATTTCTGCCTTTTTGTGATTAAAAAAAAATCGATAATGTAGATTATTTTTTTAATAATTACAATTAAATCACAAAAAAGGCGAAAGTTGCCTTTTAAATCGCGCAAAATATATTTTAATTTATTAACCAAATAAAAAAGGGAACATTCCTTACTAGATAGTTGCTTTTAATTTTCAAATTCTAGAAGAATTGACTCTTTTTTACAAAAAAACATAAATTGATTTTGAAAGATTGTTATTTTATCTGGTAAACGCATTTTTTAAATTTTGAAAAACTAAGTTTATTTTTAATATACCGTTGGTCGTTGGCAGATTTGTTCAATTTTCAAACGACATATTGCATTATACAACACAAATTTCAAATTATATAATCATACAACAAAATAAATCAATACATAATCTAGTAAACACATTTTTCAGAATTTTAATTTTAATTAAATTAAAATCATTCAAAAATAAATCCGAGAACGTGTTTTGTGGCGAAAATACCTCCGTTTTTCTATTTATTTAAGGTCTTAGATATTATTGAAAAATCATAAGTACTTGATCAAAAATACTTACAAGAACTACACGATATTTAATAATTTATCATTGTGCGTTTTGAGCATTTTTATTGCTTACTTGAATGTAGGTATATATTGAAGGAAGTTTTGAATTAAATAAATCGTTACTAAATTTTTATTTTAAAAATTTGATCCGGGGAATAATCGATCTTTCTCATTGGAACCTCCCTGTACAGTTGCAAGCATTTTTATACTTTTATTCTCAGCCGCTGGTAAATGGCTCATACACAAACATGAAATACTAATAATTATTGTACTCGCCCTTTTTTTCTTACCCGGGTTTCCCGCCCTATTCCCTTTTTCTGATTAATTATTTTCTTAAGCCGCTGAATATCTTTCTTTCCATTAGGGAATTGAATTAATTCATCTTTACCATTGAGCCGGAGACCGGAGATATTCTCCAACCCCTTTACCGCTAGTACCTACCTATGACTGGTATTATACCTTCATCGTATTCTTGGCCGAGCCCGATTACTTAGGTATCTGCTTACAAATTATATTCTAAATCGATACCTTTGTACATTTCTACAATCCTTTTTATTACGAATGTCGAAATAAAAGCTAAGCTTGTTTTCACGAATGCAGCATTTTTATGAGAAAAATTAATGTGTTTTTTTTTTACATTACGGTAGGATATCGTGTTTTGTTTTAGAAGGAGAACTGATAAGTTAAATCTGTTTAAAAGTTAAAATCTCAATCATATTATATTATTTGATTTTTACTATTGTTTATCATTTCTGAACAAATTCCATAAGCTGGTTGAATTCCCAAACGATCCGTGACAAAGTTGAATCATTACCCGAGGCTTTATTCTGTTCGGGCAAACAGTGGGGAAGTATGCTCATCAAAATGCCGGACAGCACATAATATGGGAGAAAGAGGGTGGGGGAGTGTGTAAGGGGGTGGCAAATGGGAGCTGGACAATATGAGCCTGTAACAATAAACCATAGCGTCACACAATTTTTAAAATTCTTTTAATGATGGTGTGAAGAAACCGCCGGGGCGCTTTGATACGGATTAGATGAAATATGTGGAAGAAGCTTTTGACTCGGAACAATAAAAAATAATATAAACAAGGGAGATGCGCCATGAAGCATTATTGAATTTAAACTTTCTTTACGCACGCTTGACTCGGGGGTAAGCTGGCGAATGCGTGACGATAGCGTTTCGAAAAATGTAATCAGGCGAGGCGAACGGGCTGTATCACACTGTAGGAGCAAGAGAGAGCAGTGCGCGCGCACATTTTCTTTCTCTCTTCCTCTCATAGCCAGTGCATGAAGATTATTCGTAATTTCATTTCGTTCTTGAACAATTTTATAAATACTGTATGAGCGAGAGAGAGCAGTGCGCGTGCACATTTTCTTTATCTCTAAAAGTTTTACTTCAGTTGTGTTGTCTAAAGCACACTCGTTTAAATTTAAAAAAAAAAACGGCTAAAACACAACATTGAGGCAGTTAGAAATATATTTAGGGCTGTCGCGGACTTTATTATTAACAATTTAATCAATTATATGATTACTTTAAAAATATAAACGTCACAAATAGAATCGAGGCAACGTATTATCGAGAACAGTAACATTCGATAAAAGTGTTTAATTTCTTCCTAGAGAAACAACTTAGTTACGCAAGAGATGCGACAGAATTCGATGGGTAGTTTGTATTATGAAATTACTAATACGTGGTGTTACTTTTGGAATTAAATAAGGTATGGAAGGGCTAGTCTATAGTTATTATATCGATGTATCCAATACAACAACGTTAAATCAATTAACTCAATAAAAATTGCTATTATTAGGTGCTTTAGTATAAAATACAGATTCCATGTCTAATCGGACTATGAGATCTCAGCGTTTGAATTCCCATAGTAAATTTATTCAGAGAAGATACTTCCTCACATGATAATTCATCACATCATAACTTACATTAACCTAACCTAACCTAACCTTACCTAACTTAACCTTACCTAACCTAACCTAACCTAAGGTTAAAAACCCCAATTATCAGTTTTCGACGCTTCGAGACATGATGAATTATCATGTGAGGAATTAACATCCGACGAAAAGTTTGTACTCAATATTCATACACTTAAAAAGTTTCCACTGAACATTCTGGTCACCATAATACAATATGTACAAAAAAACAGTCAATTTAGCCTGAATAACCACGAGGGTTTCACAATAAATTGACATTTTTATCTACGTCAAATAACTCGTCCATCTATTATTTGTATTAAAACAAACAAAAAAAAAACTGTCGTACATTATTTTATGATTGATTGTTCATGAAATATGTTATGCGTGGGATTATTATTTGTTCAAATATCCATTCATCTTCTTCCTTTGTTACATTTTTAACGAACGCCCGTTGTAAGGCAATTTCGCAAAAGGCTTGATTATATTATTATTATGTGTGTTCTGTTTTTTGTTTGTTTTAACTAGTTTTATTCAACAAAACCCTCATCATAATATGGATAACACGCTGGTTTTGGTACCCGGCTTTCCCTATAATTTGGATTTTGTATGAATTAACTTAATATTCACTTATAATTACATAAACAAGTTAATACCCGCGAGAAATATATTACTTTTTTGGATCGGGCGTACGCTATGCATTCAATATTTATTGTGATCCATTAATATTAATCAAATATAGTGATATTTATTGGACGTTTAGGCTAGCGTATTACAATATTTATCAAATACCGCGATATTTATTGATCGTTTAGGCTAGCGTATTACAATATTTATCAAATATATTGATATTTATTGAACGTTTATGTATTATATAATTATCAAATATCGTGATATTTATTGAACGTTTAGGCAAGCGTATTACAATATTTAGCAAATATCGTGATATTTATTGAACGTTTAGGTTAGCGTATTACAATATTTATCAAATACCGTGATATTTATTGGACGTTTAGGCTAGCGTATTACAATATTTATCAAATACCGTGATATTTATTGAACGTTTAGGCTAGCGTATTACAATATTTAGCAAATATCGTGATATTTATTGAACGTTTAGGTTAGCGTATTACAATATTTATCAAATACCGTGATATTTATTGGACGTTTAGGCTAGCGTATTACAATATTTAGCAAATATCGTGATATTTATTGAACGTTTAGGTTAGCGTATTACAATATTTATCAAATACCGTGATATTTATTGGACGTTTAGGCTAGCGTATTACAATATTTATCAAATACCGTGATATTTATTGAACGTTTAGGCTAGCGTATTACAATATTTAGCAAATATCGTGATATTTATTGAACGTTTAGGCTAGCATATTACAATATTTATCAAATACCGTGATATTTATTGAACGTTTAGGCTAGCGTATTACAATATTTATCAAATATCGGGATATTTATTGGACGTTTTGGCTAGCGTATTACAATTTTTATTAAATATAGTGATATTTATTGAACGTTTAGGTTAGCGTATTACAATATTTATCAAATATCGTGATATTTATTGAACGTTTAGGCTAGCGTATTACAATATTTATCAAATATCGGGATATTTATTGGACGTTTTGGCTAGCGTATTACAATTTTTATTAAATATAGTGATATTTATTGAACGTTTAGGTTAGCGTATTACAATATTTATCAAATATCGTGATATTTATTGAACGTTTAGGTTAGCGTATTACAATATTTAACACTTATCACAGGTGTCTAGATTTCTGAATTCCGTGTCATGAATCCACGGATCGTGATAAATATATTTATTGAACGTTTACAATATTTATCAAATATCGTGATATTTATTGAACGTTTAGGCTAGCGTATTACAATATTTATCAAATATCGTGATATTTATTGAACGTTTAGGCTAACGTATTACAATATTTATCACTTATCAAATGTCTAGATTTCCGAATTCCGTATCGTGAACCCGTGAATGGATCGTGATAAATATAGATGCGTAGGCTACACGTTCAATATTTATCACGATCCGAAATTCAAATCAGTCGATATTTGAATCTAAAATCCTTTGATTCATAATATTATGATCCTTCGATACGCTAGCCTACACGTTCAATAAATATGACATGATAAATATTGAACGTGTAGCCTACGTCTCATACATACATAAAACACAATTATTAGAATATTATTATTCTCTCGCCTACGTTAGGGATATAACTGTATTAAACGAATAAAATAATCTTAGATAATTTCATTTGTACTGTAAAGCAAACATAATAGTAACTAAGGTTGAGTTTTTGAAGAGTAAAATTGCATTGTTCCATAGTTCATGATGGGATTGATTTTTATGAATTTTGAATAATCGGTGTGACGGCTTTCATTATATGTTTATTTAATTTTTAATTTAGTATTTCAAAACTTCATAGTTTATTTTTTATAATTGTATAAAATCGGCATAATGCCCAAAATTTACTTGCATGGATGTCTGGAGTAATAAAAAAAAATTATATTAAATTAAACAATAAACTACAGATTATAATAAGATGGTTAAAATGCAGATTACATATAAGTACTTAACAATTTATTATTGGCACATGTGATTATAACACACTGATTTTGTTCTTAACTGTTTGACTTAAAATAATGGGATTCATCTCATTCTCAATTTCATATTATAATTAATCGGGTCATTAAAATGTATACTTCATTATTAGACCAGTGTGTAGTATTGTTCGTAATGTTTTTGATAAAGGAGATAAATATCATGTAATTGTGTGGTAAGCTAATGTAAAAAAATATTTTATCATCCTTATTGATTTTTTTGACGGTGTGTTATCAACGGATGCGTGCTGTAAATGATGTTGCCATCTGTAAATAATTGTGTTGACCTAGAAGTTTCAGATTTCAGATCCGTGATTTGTACAAAATTTGTCTAAATTTCGTTAGCTCGTCACTGAAGGTAAATACCGAATTTCTCGTTTATGGCTAAGATGAAATCATTTAGCAAGTAAAGTTACATCTGCTGGATTGTTTTCGATTGAGAGTTTGACGTAGGTAATGTTCGTGCCCGCACAATGTTACTTGGGTGAAACTGCCCGAACCCATTTGCTACTTTCTGTTCACAATAAAAAAAAGTTTTGCGGGCTCTGTTTTTCTAGTCCTGATTTATGTTTATCTTCCCGAAAGGTTGGACGGTGGATATATAGCAGTCCTATGAGCCGGGCCGGACCGTGAAAGCCTAAGATATAAAGTATCGGGGATTTGCTCTTAGAAATTGTTCGCCATTTTACTGAAATTGCTTAAAAAACACGCGCGACTCGTGGTCGAACCCCAGTTAAAGCACCTGAACTAAAAAGTTATTTATTTTATTACAACGACGTGCTAGTATGAAAGAAATCTAACGAGAGAGCGAGTTAGAAACGACTATAAAAAAGTGTGAAAAGGTATTAAAAGAGATGAGTTTTTTAAATAGCCCCTGACTTAACCTAACCTAGCCCATAACCTAACCTAACCTAGCCCATAACCTAACCTAACCTAACGTAACTATTTTTTTTGTTTTTTTTTATATTTTTTATTTAGTGACAATAAAAATTAAAATACAATATAAATTAAGAATACAATATGAAGTATTTTATCCTCAGTCCTCCTCACTAGGTATTCCTGTTCCGAGGTGGACTGCAGGTTGTTGTATAATAAAACAAAAAGTGTTTATGTTTATTATCTGTAGGTTGCGTTGGGGTTACATACTAATTTTAATTAGTTCCTCACTTTCATGTTTAGTTAGCCATAATTTGATGTCCTTTTTAAATTTTTGTATATCCATGGTATTTTTAATTTCAATCGGAAGGGCATTATATAATTTTGTAGCATGGAAATAATGTTTTTTCTGGCCGAAAGCTGTATGTTTGTATTATGTTGACTAGGTTCAGGATTTCGCAACGGATAATGTTATTTCCGTTGCGAAAAAAGACTGACAAATACACAGCAATTCAATTTGATAAAACATTTTAATTGTTTAATGAGAAATTAAATTACGAAAACAGGAAGATGAAATCTACTGATAATCAAAATTAAATAATGATATTTATTACCAATCTTTTTGAATATCGGAAGAAGCTGGGTAATAAAGGGTAGTAAAAACTAATAAACTTAAACCGGTAAACTTCAATAAATTGTTGACCTTTGATTTCGACTCGAGTTTGTGATTTGAATTTTCGTACGCTTGAAAAAAAATTTCAACTTATTGTGAGAACTGATTGATTTTGTTTTGGTTCTGATTGATAATAATCGAGATATTCATTTTCGAATAATGTAGTTGTCGATAACTCACCTAACGTCAACAAATTTTTGGCCATCTTTAAAAAAATCATTTCAAGTGTTTGAGGGGATGGGATGAGAGTGAGGTGAAACCAATTTGTATTTTTCATTCTTCTCTTTCTGGGGCTCTCTCCAATCTGGGGTTGAGTGTTGTAGAGGAACGTAATCTATATCTAAATGTGACAAAGAGACACTTAAGAAAGAATGAGAGAGCGGGATAGTGAAAATGCTACAGGTAAATTACTACCTATTAACTATTATATATTGTTAGGAATAAAAAAAACGGAAAGTAAATATTTATTATGAAACATATTGTCTCCACGGTAAATGACAATAATATCAAGATTACGTCGAGCAGTTCAAATTCCAAGCCATTTTCCAGCCGTTGGCTGTTTAGTTGATAGTTCGGGACAATGTAGCCAACTGACCGGTGTCGGTAGTCACAGTCAATACTTTCTTTACCGACCGCAGGGGCCGTAGTAGTTTCCCAGTTGGCCGCCAGAGGCGCTTGCAGTACCTCTGGCGGCAATATTTAAATACGTCGCTAGCAATATATAATATACTCGTAAGTATCAAACTATAGTATTTTTTCATTAGTTCTGAATTTTTTAACTAAATATTTTAATTTTCTGTTCATAAAAAATTATCGTTAGATTTTTCCAATGAAACGAAGTTCTCAGCAATTATCTATGCAATGAAATTATTACTTTTGAATACAATTAGTATGATCTATTAAAATACGTAGGTAATTAAGTTTTGCTCGAACAACGTACTCGTGACTCCAGTTTATGGCAGGGAAATGAACTTATGCAAATTCTAGAATGTAATATTCTTAATGTATCCGTTTGTCGTAATTTAGGAAGCAGTTAACTTAATATAAATGAAACTTTTTACTGCCTATCTAACTTACTTTGTTTTAACCCCTCGTTTCTAGACAATATAACTTTACGTTAGTTACAAAATCTGTCACATTAGAGATTTATTTTGAAATATTCCTGCTTGACGTATAATGGTGAACTTTTAAATGCAAAGAGAAAGCTTCATGCTATCTCTTTCATAACGGAGAATATCATAATATATTATGATTTACCATTAAAGGAAAATAAGAGAGTTTTATAAGGATGTATTAGTAGGTCATAGATACAGCATAACGTGACTCAACGGCTTTTGATGTTTCTTGTCACTACGTGGCCGAGTGGTTTTCAGTCTCCTGTTTTGTAAGGTACTTACGAGTTTATATTATGCTGTTTGACTTTGATAATAAACCGTTTTGCGTTTTCATGTTCTCCGTTTCGAATAGCCTTGTAGTGTCCATTATCAGGGCAGATGTCACAGTACAGGCCAAAATAAGAAGCCTTTATGCCGTGGTTTTTTATAGTAAACGCCAAATACTATAGCCCACCTGAAGTCGATACAGAAATCGTCGCAATGCGCGAGTTTAAGTTTCGAAAAGCGGCATGCCTATCTCTGTCGTACGTATGTTTTACGTATCTTTCTATTTCCCTTACGGTCATTGTAAAGTTTGTAAAGTGACTGTACCAGCGCAAGAATGGATCGTATCAGAGCCCTTAGCACACTCGATCGATAACGATTGATAGGATAACTTTCGGTAACTTCTCATCGTTCCCTAGGACAACTGCAGATCGTTAACATACAAACAACAGTTGAAGTCGAATATATTAATGGCACTTAGTCATTGTGAACTGTCACTTATTCGTTGGCGATTTGTAGTCATGTTACGGAACGAGGAGAAGTTACCGAAAGATATCCTATCAATCGTTATCGATCGAGTGTGGTAGGGGGCCTGGGGGCCTACTCTCTATCTCTCACAACGTCCGTACGGCTGGTTTAGCTACGTCACTAACGAGTATTAACCTTCCTATTACCGTGCTAAAAACTTCTTCGCGCTCCGGTGCTTAACACTAACCAAATATTTATGTATTGTATTTATTTAATCCACAATATAAATGTATTGCGGACGAATACCTAAAGTATGAACTCTGTGTTTAGTATATTTAAAGAGATATTTCAGAAAGTACATACCGTCTCAGCTTTGTTGATAGCTCCGGCAAGAAAGGTTAAACCATAAACGTGCTGGTTTGTCAAAACAGAAAGATAGAGAGTAAGCCCCCTGGTCGGCATTTAAATTAGGCGCGTACTGTAATTGCGACTATTTTCCAGGTGGCTAGCGTAGGTATGTATTTAAATACCTGCTTACAAACTTTATAGAACGAGATTTTTTTTAAATTTTAGTTTTCTTGTAAAATAAGAGAAAATGTGAAACATATTTTTTTGGTCGCGAGTTCTACTTTTCACAGAACTACTAGTATAGTATCCAGGGAATGTGTACCTGCTTCGTTCGTTCAGAACGTCCCATTTTGCTTGCTACAAATTTTGAAACTTAATTACTGAATAAATCTTAAGCTTCTTTACGAAAATTGGTGAAATATTATAACAAGTAGAAACAATAATAGAATATGGAGTTTTTATTTATTTATTTAGGAGAAAATATTTTAGGAGAAGATATTTTCTAAAATTTTTCTCTTTTAATTTTGTTACTACGTGAGATATTCGGACCATTGCAATTGTAAAGTTTGAAGATTACTGGAAACATCGCTAACTATGGCAACTTTTCTTGGAACTTTTGACAAGCTCATTAAACTTTACGGGCGAACCGAATCTCTGGGTTGGGAAAATGATCCGCAAAAAAACTTCATCTTCTGTTTCTTTTTTGAACGAACGGAGTTTCTACGTAATTATTCTAAGGGGCTGTCAACTTTTAAGTACTTTTAATAATTTACACATCATTTATTTTTAATTAGGAAATTTTGCATTTTAGAAATTTATGATATTAATGGCCAAATTCGTAAAATATAAAATCACTTCATTTTTAATATAATTTAAAAAAAAATGAGGTTGGTACTTTTAGCCCGCTATTTACTGGCGGAAATGCTGACCGTTATGCCTTGATCTGACTAGGAGAGTATTTTAAACGAGTAGCGGATACATTAGTAACTAAACGTGTCCGAACACCACAATTTTAGTAGAGTAGGCTAGTCAGCTCTTTAGTAGATTGAATCCATTTGGTTCTATTTATTCGGCGAGTAGAGACCCCCTCCACGCGTCCCTGTGTACTGTAATGCGCAGTTCATTCGTAGACGCAAACACGCGCAATATGTCGTCACGTTGGAGCAAAAATGCTACTCTAAAATTCATTATTTTGGCGGCTATTAATCTATTTTCGTGGCCATAGTTTATTTATTTTCATCTCACTAATTTATTCTTCCACCTCTTCTAAAATAAACATTACAATCAGCTTAATTAGCGTAATTACTTTATTGCGTTGCAGGCCGTCATGTCGCGACGCGTCGTTTACTAATGAACTCTGCTTGACAGCAGTGCGAACACTTTTTTGGTGAGTCAAGTAGCGAGTTACTCGCCACTCGACTTACTACTTGTCAGGTCAGAACAAGGCATTAGATCCGCTCCTGGGTATCTAGCACGGTCGATCGATAATGTCGATAACTTGACATCGTTCTGAAGAAAAAAAATGGAAAAAATCTGAAAAAAATTTTCTGCCCACACAAAAAAAATCATACCTCTGAATTTGAATAAGGAGACAACCAAATGGTGACATTATAGTTCTATGTAGCCAATGAATTCACCTTTCTTTTGATTAATATCCCATATTCGTAGGATTTATAAAAAAAATATTATAAAATTGTTAACTTTAAAATATTTTAAAGAATCTAGAGAATATTTGCCATATTTTGGCGGCAAAGCAATCCGTGGTTTTGGAAATATTGCCGTATTGTGGCAAAAAGCGTTCGAGTGGTTAAATGGTTTATAATATGTTCACGATTTTATGTTCAGTATTTTTTTCTACAGCTGTATGTTTCTGAAATAAACTTAAATAAAAAAAAAATTGTCTTGGTAACAAATACTTCAACAATATGAATGTTTTTGACAACAATTTGAACTTGGCAAACTTCAAACGCCATATGTGCCAACCTACTATTTCTACCTACATCATAAACTATATCCTAATACCATCAAATAATAAAAACGAATGATTTAAGAACAGACGATTATTTTTGAACGTCTGCAGTGAGGAACTAATCGACAGTTCACTGAGAGATTTGAAATGTCCCCTGAGTATGAAATGAGACATTAAAGTTCTGCTCGGTAAATACAATATTACACTTGCTAATGTAGGTACTTACGAAGGCATCATTAAACTCTTCTTCAAGGTCTCTTCAAGACCCATGTTCACACCTTCCTCTCCCAAAAAAACCCTCCACGCAGCATCTCCAAAGATGACATAAGCCCTGAGAGAAATTATTCAGGGCCTTCAGGGCCTCCTGGGTGGAGTTACTGTAAAAAAAACGTATGCTCGGGTCATTGACAAGCAAAGTTATCCAATATCCAATTTATGTGCTAAATGATAAGCTGATCGATCTACCAATGTATTTTTCTGTTTATTTTAATGGTATTTCAATATTGCTGAGAAGTTATAAAAATCATGCTAGTTTCCCAAACTATATATTGATGTTGGTATTAATTTACTAATTTGTTGGACAAAATTGAAAGTTTTCTTCATGTATTAATGACAATATACAAGTTTATTCTAAAACCAAATTAGCTTCATAAAAAGGTAAAACACGCCTAACGCTTCAATTAAGCTTTCTAATATGTAGGCTAAAACCAAAAGTTGTCGTTAAAACCCTCGTTAAATAATTGTCCCTTCTGGTTCAAATATGTATCGTCCCGTTGAGCAAATTATCAAAATTCCCAAAGCTTTAGACAAACTTTCGCCATCGGTTAACTAAAATAAACGGGTCGTTGGTATTATATTTTTAAATGTAATTTAATAATAAATTTCCCTGAATTCATTGCTCAAAGTTAAACCATGTTCACGAATCGGATTTGTAAAAGGAAAATTTGAAAAGTACTATTAAATATGGACGTGCTAAAGTTCCTGATTTAGAGTTGGGGTGGAATGAAAAACGTTTTTCTGACGATCTGATAGAAATGAGAACATTACCCGCTCGATATTTTCCATTGTCCTCGCAATGTTTTGTTCGAGCAGCCTTACAAATAAAACATACCTTCGAAAATTCAAGATAGTCGGCTTTTTCTCGCGAGTACTTTTTGAAATAATATATCTTTTGATACTTGAACAACGAGGCGTATTATAAAATATCTTAAATATTTACAAATATATAAAACATCCGAAGTTTTAAGTAAAAGTAAACTTAGTTATAAATATTTTTATTAGCTGGGTATTAACGGACCGCATTGTTCGTGACGGCGATATTTCGGGCGACAACAAAGGGCCGCTGGTCGAGTTCTAGTTGAGCATGTTCACGCTGTCGGTATTTTGGACGAAAACAAAGGGCCGCTGGTCGAGTACTGGTTGAGCATATTCACGCTGTCGGTATTTTGGGCGAAAACAAAGGGCCGCTGGTCGAGTACTGGTTGAGCATGTTCATGCTGTCGATATTTTTAGCGACAATAAAGGGCCGCTGGTCGAGTTCTAGTTGAGCATGTGCATGCTGTCGGTAGTTTGGGCGAAAACAAAGGGCCGCTGGTCGAGTACTGGTTGAGCATGTTCATGCTGTCGGTTTTTTTGGGCGAAAACAAAGGGCCGGTGGTCGAGTACTAGATGAGCATGTCCATGCTGTCGGTATTTTGGGCGAAAACAAAGGGCCGGTGGTCGAGTACTAGATGAGCATGTCCATGCTGTCGGTATTTTGGGCGTAAACAAAGGGCCTCTGGTCGAGTACTGGTTGAGCACTGGTTGAGCATGTCTGTGCAGTCGGTATTTCGGACGAACACCTAAAGGTATGTATTAGGGTGCTTCAAAAACGTATGAAATATATTTTCTAATGGGCACCCTTTCATACGTTTCCAAATGTCTTAAAATTTACACAGTTTTTTTAAAGTTTTTTTTATTGGAATTTTAGGGGTTGGAATTAGCTGGGTATTAACGGACCGCATTGTTCGTGACGGCGATATTTCAGGCGACAACAAAGGGCCGCTGGTCGAGTTCTAGTTGAGCATGTTCATGCTGTCGGTATTTTGGACGAAAACAAAGGGCCGCTGGTCGAGTACTGGTTGAGCATATTCACGCTGTCGGTATTTTGGGCGAAAACAAAGGTACGCTGGTCGAGTACCGGTTTAGCAAGTTCATGTTCATGCTGTAGGCATTTTGGGCGTAAACAAAAGGCCACTGGTCGAGTACTGGTTGAGTATATTCATGCTGTCGGCATTTTGGGCGAAAACAAAGGTACGCTGGTCGAGTACCGGTTTAGCAAGTTCATGTTCATGCTGTAGGCATTTTGGGCGTAAACAAAAGGCCACTGGTCGAGTACTGGTTGAGTATATTCATGCTGTCGGTATTTTGGGCGAAAACAAAGGTACGCTGGTCCAGTACCGGTTTAGCATGTTCACGTTCATGCTGTAGGCATTTTGGGAGTAAACAAAAAGCCACTGGTCGAGTACTGGTTTAGCAAGTTCATGTTGATGCTGTCGGTATTTTGGGAGTAAACAAAAAGCCACTGGTCGAGTACTGGTTTAGCATGTTCATGTTCATGCTGTAGGCATTTTGGGAGTAAATAAAAAGCCACTGGTCGAGTACTGGTTTAGCAAGTTCATGTTGATGCTGTCGGTATTTTGGAAGTAAACAAAGGACTGCTGGGCGAGTACTGGTTGGGCACTGGTTGAGCATGTCTGTGCTGCCGGTATTTCGGACGAACACCGAAAGGTATATATTAGGGTGCTTCAGAAACGTATGAAACATATTTTCTAATGGGCAACTTTTCATACGTTGACGGCCGGCGTAGTCCAGCGGTAGGGCGTTGGACTCCCATTCAGAAGGCCGCGGGTTTGAACCAGGTGTGCGCAAATAAATTTTATGTAATTGATTTGTGATATTTCACAATTAATTAATTAAAATAATATATACTATATTTGCGGCACGTTCCAGAGTGGAAGATACTCTTAGTATCGCCCTGGTGTAAGACCACCATTCAGAATTGAAACGTTGCTTGAAATGGCTTTAGCCGTGTTTAGTGACTACATCTGAATAGCCAGGTACTTCCCCCCCTCCTCTTCCTCCTCTCCTTACCTTCCCCACTTACCTTCAGCCTCATAAAATACCCCAATTGGGGATGCCATAGTCTCGCTGGCTCCAGACGGGAGCAGTTGGGACTCTTGTGACGTATTCACTATAAAAAAAATATTTTAAAATTTACATCGTTTTTTTTAAAGTTTTTTTATTGGGGTTTTAGGGGTTGCTACTGGCCATGACAACGTAGCGGTTAGACTAAAAAGTATGCAAATTTAAAATAAATATATTATATGTTACACATACGCTTGTAGGTGCCATTTTACGACGATTGTAAATTCAGCCCAAGAACAAAAATTGCGTTCTTTACTAATTGCAATACTAACACGTTTGATTCCTATTGTTTACAATATTGCAAGGATCGGTAGAAGGTTGTGTTTAACCTATCTGTGGCTTAATTAATTTAATTCGGCATGCAGTGACATGTTTAGTCTGAAGCGTTCCAATCATTGCACGAAGTGTTTTTTTAACTTTTTTAAATTGAAAGCATTTACAAGGGTGCCCCGATAAAAAATACGAACTTTTATTTTTGAAGCAGCCTTGTGTATATTTTCATTCCATTCGTGAATCCTAGTGCAGACAATGTCGCTAATCTTGCAGCTTCCTACTTACTAAGTACGTAATAAAATAGTATATTATTCTGATATCTGAATAGCTGGGAGAGTTAGGTCAACTTAAATCCAACCCGTAACGTTGAAACTTTTACTGCTACGTCATGGCTACGAGATATTGAGTAATGAATTTAATAAATTATGTTTCTTTTGAAAACACTTGACGATGGGACACGATCTTTTAGTCGTTCTATGGAAATATTTTGTATTTCGGATATTTTCTCGAAAGTTTTCGTACGTCTCATTACTCAAAAGTGTCAAATTATGTGAGATTTAATAAGCAACCAGCAGCTGGTGCTTTATATTTTACAAATTTCTTCTATTTATGTGTTTTTATAACAGTTTGAAACAATAATAAAGAAAGCATTCGACACTGTGGTCCAGTGGAAAAGGCAACAGGACAATTTTTTTTCATAAATAAATTAATTTATCTGCTTAGTGAAAAAGATAACTTATTTACAAATCCTATACCGTTTCAGTGAAGTTAGCTTATGTTTGTGCAACCTAACTTAGCCTTAACCTGACCTATAGACTGCATTAAACTAGACTTTGCCGTCATAATATGTATCTTCCAATATCATTAATTAAAGAAAGTCTATAGTCTATGGACTGAAGGGGTAAATATAGGCTTTGTAATTAATTTTACAGAAATAAAAACTTCTTTTCTTCAAACACGGCATTTTTATTTTATGGCATCATTAAAAATAAACTGTTAAATTTAATTAATTAAATTAAATTGAATAAAAACCACCATGTTTTTTTATAGGCAGTGATTACTTACGTCATCAGGTTGAATTTATTAATTTAAAAAAAAAAGAAAGGCAAACATTCCCGTGTTACAAATAACCTAACATTCTTTGAAAATCTTCTACTACCACCACAGCAAGCGTAAAATGTTGCTTGTGTCTTGATGGAGGACTCAAAAGTGTAATATCTTGGGAGAAAAATTTGTTCCTCGCAGACCAACAAAGGGCAAAAAGCCATGAGTCTTGTGATCTGCCAGATAAATTGATTTTCTTTTTGACAAAAATGTTTTCATATCCTAATTTTAGGGAACCAATTATTTTGGTTTCGGTGACATTTTTTAACATTCACACACCCTGTCTTTTTTTCTTTCTTTATTTAAAAAGAAAGAAAAACATTCCCGGGTTAGGAATAACCTGGAAATATTAGAAAATATCCTACTTCCTCCACAGTAAGCGGGAGATGTTGCTTTGTGTCGTGATGGATGACTTAGCCAGCCGAGGAATTAAATACCCGACACCTGGGTGGGACCCAAACGCGATGCCAACTCAGCGACTGATATGAAACATGTTGGTTTTTTAAACGAAAAAAGTGTTCAAAACTAAGTGTTTATTAATTTTAAAAGGGTTTGCTATAATAGTCGTCACCGTTACTGACATGGTAAAGGCTTTGAAAATGCAGTTAGAAAAAATGTCAGCTGGCAATAAGACCAACGTTTTTACTACTTGCTACGAAATGAATAATAATATAACATTATTTTCGTATATCATTTTTTTCGTATTACGCAGCTATCATTTAACTTCGTATATTTCAAAAATATAAAAAAAAATTCTGGATAAAACCAAATACAGATCACGTATTGTATTCCAGCTGTAGCATTGCGTTATTGATTTTCAGCAAAATATTCGTACCCATTCCCAGCTGTTGGGGGAAACAATCTCAAGGACGCCATGTAGGGAAACCCAACATAGGTCTCTAGCATGGGGTACCTTATCACAGTGGGTATCTGCTGAATAGGTACTTGGGTACTTCACGTTCGAACCTATAAGGGACTAAAGAACGCATAAGATTCTAGGTTTGGGTTTTATGTCTGTGGAAGGAATATTCTCGGAAGAGGTATTTTTTGCAATGTTTCTGGCTTTTACCCTTCAAATGTATTCTAGGTGATCATTTAAAACCATTGAAAGAGGGAAAGCGAATTTATATTATATTAATTTTATTTAAATTATTATATCGAAGATTGGAATCAAATTCATTCAATTGTGTTAAATATATACTTGATTTCGTAATTTTGTTATTGAGCAGGAAAAGTGAATTTTAATGTTTTTTGCGTTGTAGGTATACCAGGTGTGCGACGTAATTAGATTTAGAAAGAATACAAATATTTAAGATTTTTACCGAGTTTTTCCGAACAACTAAAATACTTAGGGGTTTTCTTACCATCATCTATTATAGCTTTAATTATCCAAACTCTAGTTTATTTTCGATTAGCTTCTGCCTGCGACTTTGTCTGCGCAGGATTAGTATACTTCGAGTAGCCTATTTTCTTTTCCTAGGTCCCATCCATGTTTATACCAAAATTCTATTTATTTAAAATATCTATTCTTTATTCGATTCAAAGTATTAGGCGAGTACTTCAAATAAATTCAATAATTTAAATATTTTCTAAAATATAATTTTGTTTTAACAATCATTGTTGTGCAAAAAGTCATTCTCCAATTTTGACAGTTTCTATTAAACAATTTTTATAATTTATAATACATTGAAAATAGCTAGCGTTGTTATAAATAATAGCCTATATGTTATTCTGATGTATAAGCAACATTATTGTAAAGTTTCATTAAAATCCATTCAGTAGTTTTTGCGTGAAAGAGTAACAAACATACATACATCCATACAAACTTTAGGATTTATAATATTAGTAAGATTTACGATTTACGGTTTATTTATTTATAAGGTCGAAGTTTATTATTTGGTACTTGAACCTATGATTAGTGGCTATATATTGGATACGTTGCCCGAGTTTTCTAACTATTGCAAGTATTTTATTTTTATCTTTAATAATATTCGTTATGGTAAGGATAAGCTATTAAGAGGATGGTGGGAAACCCCCTTATTAGCATTTCATAAGTTATCAACACTTACTAGATAGAATATAAAAGAAATCCGATATTGACAATGGACGATATTAAGATTTTCTACACCACCTGGTGAAAAATATTTTACGGGTCCAGGATTGGGAACACGATCTTCTCCAAGCAGGGCCGGCTGACGCAAGTAAAAACCTCAAAGGAGCTGCTCTATTAGATGCTAAGTATTATTAGCGCCTTGGCTCTTTGGCTCCTTGGCGCCTTGACATGTCGGCGTCCGGAGAGGACTACTCAAATTGGGCCTGCACAGGGTCGGCCTTATCTCCAAGACCCACAACTCTATAAAATACAGGCTTTCTGAAACACCAGGGATAACTGGACCCGCTGCTTGTATTCTGTTTCATTTCCCACCGTTCCTTTCTTCATTTTATATTTAAAAAAACCCACCACATTTGAACAAAGTAAAGTACAAGCACTAAATATATTTTTTGCTAGATAGAATTGCGAATCTATGTCTGAATAGTTGTCTCAGTCTATGTGAAGAAATAAAAATACAATAGATTTTTAATGCGTTACAAATGCGGGGATTACGAGACGCGTGTCGTTTATTCGATTCCCCCAACACTTAACAGATGTCTCCAGATATATTTACGACGAGACAAAATAAATAAATAATTTCCTCCAGCAGGGAATCTGTCGAGGATTGGTTGGTTTTCGTGAAATAATCAAACACCCTCCTGGAAATATTTATTGGCCACCAATGAAATCATTTCTGTGTCCTTGTATAAAACAAATATGTATTATTCCTTTGAAAATTTTCGCTAACTTAACAAATATCTTCCTAGAATAGAATTCCGACGTTTATTTTTTCTGTTCAAAATTATGTTTGGTGATAATCTAGCTTACAAAATATTAAAATTTCGATCTTTGTCCATTAAACCTTAGAGTACCAAAATCTTAGCTGTAAAGCAAATTTTATATTTATAATCTTTACAATCAAGAACAAAAATCTGAGAATATTATTTTGGGATAGAAAGGAAAATAAACAAAACATTTATAGTTTGTCGCTTTTTATTTTGGAAAGCTGTTGTGAGTGTGTGTTTTTTAATACGTTTTCAAGATATTTGAAAGCAATTATTTCAAAGGTAGACATAAGAAAAAATACATTTTTTTAAACATTTATTTAAGCTAAATGCTTCCGCTTATGCATTCTTTAAAATTTGGTGTGTTTTTAGGAGTGGCATTGTGACTATTGGTTCTCGATTTGTTCACATTTTAATTATTATTCCATTCATTAGTCCAGTACATTGAAATTTAACATATTTGTCATAATAATAAATTATATCACATTATTTATCTAGCGCGCAAATTATTTTTCAAGCTTTTAAAAGATTTTTTATTATTTCTTCAAATTTTGCCAATCACTTTGTGGCACCATTTTATTAATGCAATAATTTAAAAAAACCTTTTTTACCACGATAATCTTTATTTAAAAAATCAACATGTTTCGAGAACGTTGTTCACTTCATCAGGACATTAAATGTACTAAAAACTAAATTATCAAGTATAGAAAGACAGGCGTGGGTAGAAATGGAAGTAGTGGGGGGAAAGAGGTGGAAAGGGGAGGTGCTTAGAAGATCAAAGACAAACATTACAATGGAAATATGTTTAAGATAGGGTTATTCGCAAAATTTATTTGATTATTAATAATAATACTTTTTATTACACTGTGGAAAAAACCCTTTACTTGGTGCAAAAATGTATCTATCCGTGCAGTAGTTTAACGGGCACACTTCCGAAGTGCACGTTTTAATGGCTTCTTTCTTGGAGAGTAATTTCAGAGAGAATGGTTTATCCATTTATTTCGTTTTACCGTTCAGCAGCCACCCTCACCCCTGCCCCCACTGATTGTAAAACGATACACTTGTATACTGTTTAAACGAAATACTTGTTTCTTGTGTCTACAAATATACCCTCGACAGCGGTCCGTAAATATTGTCTGTGAGATCGATGACATGATGATGTAAAGTGTTTTATTTCCGATTCGGCAAATGAGTGGGTGTACGAATGTCATGTTTCTAGTTCTGTTATCTTCGATTATTTTCTTTAATATATGGTATCAAGTCGGGCACTAGGTTCAAGGTCACCCATCTGACATCCAGGAGCTCTGTACGGTGAAATCGATAACTTTACAATATCGATCGTAAATTCTGATGATTTTATATCGATACCTCCGAATATCCGATAGCCGAACAGAGAATAAATAAGGAATCGATATATGTAGTATGTTACGAATTCACACCACGAAAGGTTAAACGCCAATAAATTATGTAAAAATATTAATAATTTGTAATACTATCCTAAATATGCATTGTGGCAGTCCACATTTACTTTTTGTTATGTTCTGCTTATTTGTGTCGTGGCTTACTAGCCCACGATGTCTTCTTATTAATAACAACGTAAGTTCGTTTACTCGTTTATTGCGAATGATCGTAAAATCAATGGTATTGTACGTAACGTCTGATCACAGGTATGCTCTATTTTGGTCTGGTGGCCGCGACGCGCTCCGACCGTGACTGTTTGCCAATGCGTTCATTCGGGAATCTTCGGCTGTGCCGATCATCCCCGAATGAATGTGGACTATTAAATAGGTATATGCTTATAGCTATACACTACACTTTTTGACACTAAACGGGGGTTAATTATTTAAATAGGTCTTTAATCACATTTCAAACATTTTTTCATTTCTCAAAGATAGAACGGAATAAATCAATTGCGTCTTGGATCTATATCTCATATAGCGTCCTAGATCTGTATGATATATAGATCCATATGTATGTCTATGCATCGCGTATACGACTTCTTTCATTTCTAAAAGCTTCGTTAGTTTAATACGTTCATTAAATTAGCCAGTAATTTTGCGTAACGAACGACACAATTCAAATTTAATACATTTTACAAATGATTACAGAGGTTTTCATAATAGTGAAAAAAAATGTTAGTATTCAGTAACAGGGTGTAAAAGGGTATTGAAAAAGGTTAGTAGTAGAATTTTGTGAACACCTCACTGCGAGAACCTGTGCTGAGGTTGTTGCATGTTTTGGTTTAAGTGATATTCTGTTGACTTAAGTAAAAACACGTGTTGTATATTGACAGTTAACCGAAACTTACCTGATACTATGGAGTCCGGGTTAAAATTAATCAATCGTCGGCAATGGCGGTTCGTGGTCTTTTTAACGGGGGGTTCAAAAATTCAAGAGAAGATATATCTACTCGAAATTTATTTACTAACTAAAGTTTTTGGGAGGGGTATTTACATACTATTGTTTTTAAATAACTTGACACTCCTCGACAAAATTATTAGATAACCAGAAAAGTTTTAGAGGAATTAAATTGTTTAATGATTTTTACAGCACTCAATGTACGTTGCAATTTTTTGTTTCAATAAGAAAAATAACGTAGAATGTAGAATATATAATTGATATTTTAAAACATAAAAAAACCAAAAATGAAGGTGGCACGAAATAAAATTAGAATTTTTCACTTATACAAAAAATCAATTACACACTTATACAAAAAAAATTCCAACCTTTTTTTCATTAGTATTAGCATTATTTTTTGTATATATCACACTGTATTCCGCCATTGTGAAAAAAATTGCGACAGAATATTCGCGACAATCGATAAACGCAACCGCTTTCAATTTGAAAGCCGAAACAATACTGGAGAAAGCTCAACACAAAATTGCATAACTAGCGACGTTTACCGAAACTTTAGTAAATGTACTCGTAACTAAGGGATATAAAAACTTATCTAAAAAAAATTAATACGAAAACAGAAGTCAAAATCGGTCTACTTACAAAATGAAATATTATCTTGTTTATATTAGTTTATATTCATGTTGTATAAACTACCTCAATAAATAATAATAAAAAAAAACGTCGTATGTAAATGTAACAGTAAATGATAGTACACAGGAGCTCTCAGTGGCAAGTAATAAGACCATACACGTGAATATATTGATATCGAAATAATTAAATCATATTAATAAAGTAAAGTAAATAATATTAAAACTCAAAATAAATAATAGTAGATATTCCTTTCATTGTAAAGTTCTATCAAATAAGATGTTTTGCGGTTGACTCTGCAGTTTTATACGCAAAAAAGTCCGGCTCACATAATAATATATTGAATTAGCCCACCTACCTCGAGTCTGTAGTTTTAATATTATGTGCTCTACTGAAGCGTCTAACATTTGCACATTGCCCACGCGAATATTTAATATTTTGAAAGGGGAATATACCAAGTTATCCAACATCGGATTTCCCCGCAAATGAAAGGTTTTAAAAGATCGGGAATGAAGCTTTAATTTCTTGATTGCATTGTCGAAAACTTTGTAACTAAAATGCATTTTCGGATTACTCGAATAATCTTTATAAATAAAAACTCATGTCACAATGTTCGTCCAAGGTAAATTCCGAAGCTACTTGATCGATTTTGATGAAATTTGGCTTACTGTGTGTAATTTGGTCCAACTTAAAAGATAGAATGGTTTTTTATCTCGATTATTGAAGTCAATATTTATAATGGCGAATTAACTGTTTTTTTATGGGACAATTATTTGAAATAATTTGTAAGTTCCCTCTGACAGATGGCGGTGTGAGTTAATTTATTGACACAACACTTGGTTATCTATGTTAGGTAACCATCAAGTAGATAGCGTTGTGTTTCTTTAGCCACAGCAACGCGTGGGACAATCAGCTAGTAATTTATAAATATATTTTCTTAATAACTGGAAACCGCTGTATTTTTTGGAACATTTGAGAGTTTGACGTTTTCCTGAATCTTTGAGCGTAGATATGGCTAGATAAACTGCTACATGCTTTTTTATGTGAATATCGCACGAGGTCTCGACTGCTCCCAACCTGGTGAGACCATGGCATCCCCAATTGAGGTATGATGCATGATGTGAGGCTGAAGGCGGTGGGGAGGAGCAGGAGATGGGGAAGAGTAAGATGGGAAAATACCTGGCTATTCACATTTGTTCACCAAATAGGACTAGTGCCATTTCAACCAGTGTTTTAATATTGATCAGTTGTCTTACTTACACCAGAGCAATACTGGGAGTCTGGAACGAGTCGCAAATTTACCTTATATTCTTTTAATTGATTAAATTATGAAATAACATAATTACATCAAATAAACTTTACTTGCAACTTGCAACCCGCAACCTTCGGATTGCTAGTCGATATGCTGTGTTAAGAGGCTAGACTTTGAACCACACGCGGAACACCCGCGACTGTCATTCTGTCCCGCTCACAATAAGCTCACGCACACTTACAATACATGCGAATGCGAAATGTGCGAATGAGACAACGCTCAAATTTACCTACAGAAATCGCTCGAAAAGGGGTTTATGGAGAATACACTTTTCTACACCGAAACTTTCACGATATTGAAATTTTAAAAGATATATATTTTTTAGAAAGAAGAAGCTACGTCGGTAGCTTTTTATAATTTTATAATTCTTTATGAGAGTTGAGTTAGCAGCACTTTTTCCTTAAATAATATTTTTTGATAAATCGTACATGTTTGACAGTGAATGTTTACGTTAATACGAAACGCATCGAAAATTCGAAAACATACCGACATAGTTTTCACCCTTTAGAAGGCAGTATAAAAAAATATATTCATTTGGTGCAATTTTCGATGTAGAAAAGTGTTTTTTCCCGGGCGTCCTTTTTGTATGGGCCGAATAGCGAAGTCTATCGTCTTAAGATTGCTAGTTCGATATCCTGCAAAGTTACAATGAGAAAAATGTTATTCTAAAATACGATCATTTTATTCGTAACAACGGTTAAAAACGGGACTGAAGTTCTTACGAACCAATTAACAGGGTTTCAATGTTTATTGGCGGGAAAATGTATACGAAATTACGTATACCCATTATTCTTACATTTTCCCGCCAATAAAAATTGAAACCCTGTTAATTGGTTCGTAAGAACTTCAGTCCCGTTTTTAACCGTTGTTACGAATAAAATGATCGTATTTTAGAATAACATTTTTCTCCGTGTATATTCTCTCACTAACTTCGTAACTCTATTTGGTTATTAGTGACGTGTTTTTGAAAATCCTCGTTTTTTTTCAAATTATATGCATATATATATTTTAATATAAAACATCAATATAAAATCATCGGAAGTTTCGCCTGTAAAGTAAAGTTATCGTTTTCACCATGCTAGAGATTCATAAATACTGGTTCGATCATAATATGTATATTATAATGTACCTATTCTTTATGTCGAGGCGACGAGTTGTAACGAAATAACGAAATAATAACGAAAATGAGAATTTTCATTTCGAATTTAGCAGAAAATCTTGCTAAACACATAATTTCCTAAGAAGTTATTTTCAAAATGAAGGCTCCAAAACAGACAGTCTTTCCACCTGGCAGGTAAGCGTGTGTATAAACTGTATATAATGCGCAAGTTAATTTTCAAAAGAATTTTGCTTTGACGGAATCTTAATGATAAATATCTACGAAAGCTTTTAATATCCTATGAGGCTTTTTCATTCCTTAAATTTTCGAAGCAGATGATATAATCTCTTAGCACATACATAGTAACTGTTATTTTGACAGTAATGACTTATTTTTCTTCATAAATATTCATTATCAAAATAATTGTTCACATTACTCAACCTTCAATCAATTAGGAAATTTTTGTATTGTCAAATAACAATTCACTTGTCATAATCAATTCAATTATTTTAAAATCTGAAAGTTATTCAATACTTGTGATGAAGAAAAAAAAAGATTATCAGTGCTTTGTTTTAGACCACTATTTGTATTTATTTTAAATGACGGTCTTACACGAGAGCGATACTGATAGTATCTTCCATCTTTGACGTGCCGTAAATACACTATATTATATTATTTTTAATTAATTAATTGTGAAATAATATAAATAAATCCAAATAAAATTTTCTTGTGCACATCGGAATTTGAACACATAACCTCAGGATTTGTAGTCGAGAGCCTTACCCCTATACCGCGGAGGCTGTCATACCTGGAATTATTATATTAGAAGTTGTATAGTAGATTTAATTTGTTGCTTATTCTTTAGGTTAAGCGTTCAAATATCATTAAAAAATATATTATTTGTTAATTATGTTAATTCTAAAACATATTTCTTACAAATTTTCTTTCCGCCAAAGAAGAATGGACTGGGAAGATTTCTCATGGAAAAAAATAATGAGAATTTGGCAAGCTATTATTTTCTAGAAACGTAAAAGGAAAGTTATTTGTTCAATTCTCTACGCTTCGCTTCTCAATTTCTCGTAAGAAAAATTCCTAAATTTGTGACACAAATACAAATTCCTCCCGAAAGGAGTATTAAGTACCTAAAAACCATTTCGATACCTTTTTTCGGAAAACGTGGAATTTGGTACCGAACTAATAACAGTAAAGATAAAAAAAAAACCTTTTTTTTGTAAACTGTGATAAATACTTTTAGGGTTGCCAAAGTTTTTATTAAAAATATAGCTATCGATCACGGAAGTTCGAAATGCTGTCAAGTACAAAATGTTAATTGTTCAGGAGAGCAAAAATAAAGGTTTTTATATTTTCCAGAAATAATATCTCCTGTTTTTGTAAATCCATAAAAATGAATTTTTGTAATAAAATAACATTGGATGTTATTTTATCTCTAGGAATACTTTAAAAAATTGTAAATTTCTTCAACAGCAGTATTTAATTTAATTTAATTTTTTTGAAAAAAAAACTTTTTAAATGTACGTTTTAAAAGACGCAGAAATATCGAGACGCAGGATGCGGCAAAACAGACGGTGCAGTTTTGAAGGGCTATTAAAAAAAAACGACGTGACTTACAGAAATGGGGTTTCTTTTACTTTATTCGGTACATCATGCCGTTTTATGTATCAAGTCCTGGAAATGACATCAGAAAGATGATGGCTCCTAGCAGCGATTCATTGATAAAGGCGAGTTTTCGGCTGAATTTTGGCACATCTCGATGGGCATAGCGGTGATTTCCTTCCAGATTCGATCTTTGAGTTCTCATAAGGTGTGAGGCCGATGTTCAAAAACTTTTTCCTTCAGATAGCCCCATAGGAAGAAGTCGCAAATAATGCTTAAATCAGGTGATCGTGCGGGCCATTCCACGTCACCGCTCAGAGAGACGGGGCGCGCAGGGAACATAGTCAGGAGGCTTCAACTCTTGGACAATCACAATCTTGTAGGGGTAGAATGATAAATGTTGATGCAAAATCCTCCCTAGTGGGCGGCCAGCAATGCCCAATGCAATTGCGTGCTTCCGGGCAGAGCGCCGAGGCGACATTTCAATAGCTTCTCTCACACTTGTTAAATTTTCTGGTGTTCTTACTGTTTTGGGGTCTTCCTAAACCCCTATGTTTTAGTACGGATGCAGTTCCTTCTAATGTCGCAACCCAACTCACGATAAAATTGCGATGAGGGACGGTATCACGACGCGCAAGACTGAAGTGCAGCCGGAAGGCCCGCTGGGTGGCGATGACAGAACTGCCATTTTGCCCCAGCATTGTCCGGACCTAAGAGTATGGATATTAGAGAGACCGCATGTGAAGTGTGCCCGCGCGCTCCAAGTGTGCCTTTTCGAGAATTCTACCCACACGGCTGACATTGGCTGTCACCATGTAAAATGGCTGCTGTCGGAACGTATTAAATGGCCAAAAACCAGCAGCCAATGTAAGCCGTTTGGGTAAAATTCTCGAAAAGGCACACTTGGAGCGCGCGGGCACACTTCACATGCCGTCTCTCTAATATCCATACTATTAGGTCCGGACCAAACCATGGCAACTACTAAAAACCGCACGACCCTCCCGACATAATGAGACCACTCCCGGGTTCCTACTCCCACCACACGGGATGTACCGGCCTTTCAAAACTGCACTGTCTGTTTTGCGGCACCTTGTATTCCGACGACGCAGATCGAAAGAGAAAAAAAACGAAGAAAAAGACAGATTTAACTCATTTTTGGATTTATTGTCCTTTAAAGCAATTCAAATTTCCGAGATACATGCCCTTTTAAAGTCTTAAATAAATCTTTTAGATGTATTTAAAAAATATATATATAGTAAGTCCTCATAGGAGGACCTGAGGAAAATTATGAAGATCCTGCGTGGATAGTCTTTTTGAGGAGTGGAAGGAGTGATCATGGGTCTTGAAGAGACCCATGTTGTAGGAAGGAGGAAACACAGAGACCAGCCAATCGTTCCACAGCTGAGCTGTTGAACTCAAGAACGAATCGTAGAAGCGACATATGTTGGGCGCGCGTTTGGCGTGTTTCCCAACTATGCACCGGTACCGAGGGGATCAATGACGCTATTTCCTCGGAGCATTGTTTGCACATTTAGGGAAATAATTAATTAATTTGCCTGGCGATTTTTTTATTCCTATTCAAAAAGCAGTAATAATACATTCATATATTATTATTTACTTCTTATCATCTGTTCGTTTCTAAATTGTATGCCTTTACCATTTACCTGTTGGTACCTTACATCCTTTAACTATGCTATGAGAGAACACCGTTATGAACATATGAACACTGAACAGGGGTAAGTACTGTCCCTGTGAATGGCTATCACTATCATTAATTGATTATCCTTATCATTATCCTTATATTTTAACAGTTCTCACTCATCATTATACATTATATTAACTCAGGCGGCAGGCCCTGAGCTTACCCTCGGGGCCTATGAAGTTTTTGGAAATGCCTTGTGAAATAATATATCATGCAGACCACGTACCCAACATTCATATATGTTTAGCGAGTGTAGTAGTCTTCAATATATTCGGGAACACGAAAGGAAAGCCAATGTCTTAATAGCATCCTTTTCTGTAATATTATCAGAAAAATCCCCATCCACTCTACCTGACGTCTTTTCCAAGAATTTCATTCCGGAAGTCAAGATTTCAAATAACTTGATTTCCTCTGACCAAGACAATACGGCAGTAGTTTTTTTTTTTTTTTTTTATATATAGATATTAATTACAGAGATATAAGAGGGTATAACCAGAGAATACCGGAAATTAGTCCATTTTAAATAAAATTCTAGACGAATCGACTCTTTTTTACAAAAAAAAAAAATATTTTGAAATATTGTTATTTCATCTGGTAAACACATTTCTTTTTAAATTTTGAAAAACTAAGTTTATTTTTAACATGCTAAGGTAATATTATTTTTAATAAACTAAAGTAATACAGTTGGTCGTTGGCAGATTTGTTCAATTTTCAAACGACATATTGTATCATACAAAACAAATTTCAAATCATATAATCATACAACAAAACAAATCAATACATAATCTAGAAAACGCATTTTTCATAATTTTAATTTTAGTTAAATTAAAATCATTAAAAAATAAATCCGAGAACGTGTTTTGTGACGAAAATGCCTCAGTATTTACGTTTATTTAAGGTCTTACAAACTACAATATTTCAGATTTTTTTACATACTTTTTGTTTAGACATTATTGATAAATTATAAATACTTATGTAAAAAAAAATACTTACAAGAAGTACAGGATATTTAAAAATTTATCATCGTGCGTTTTGAGCATTTTTATTGCTTACTTGAATGTAGGTATATAGTAAAGCAAGTTTTGAATGAAATAAATCGATATTAAATTTTTAATTTAAAAAAATTGATACGGGGAATAATTGATCTTTCTCATTGGAACCTCCGGTACAGTTGCAAGCATTTTTATACTTTTATTCTCAGCTGCTGGTCAATCGTTCTTAAAGAAGGTTTTTAATGAAATATATCGATATTAAGTTTTTAATTTAAAAAATTTAATCAGGGGAATAATCGATCTTTCTCATCGGAACCTCCCTGTACAGTTGCAAGCATTTTTAAACATTTATTCTCAGCCGCTGGTCAATGGCTCATAAGTTCCCATTTTAGCCTCATCCGTCTTCAAATGATTATTACTTGTGTTTATTGTACGATTATTACTTTATGTACACATTACTTCAAACACGCCATTGTTATGTCATAAATAGTGTGGAAATTAAAAAAAATGTTTGACTTGTTTATTATATTAATCATTGTTTAATTATTAATACGCCGCTAACTTCGTTTGTGATTCTGTCTGTAACTCCGGTTCAATGAAATCTAGAACTTGGAATTGCTATGCTTGTAAGTGTCGTTTTCAAAATTTGAACTGGAATAATTCAGGAAAGCTATAAAGTATAAATATCTTTTTACAAAGTATATTTAATAAATTATAAAAGGTTAGCAAGATAATTATTTTATTTTAATGAATACGAAATGTGTATTTCTTGGGTTTAAATTTTTGACAGGTGTCGTAATTTTTAAGTTTACCGACGGTTTTCATTCGAAATGTAAATTTATGATCGTCTCTAAAATTGACAAAGTTTGTTGCCGCAGATCAAGTTTCTAGGGCAAATATTTTTTTAATAAATTCTTCAGTGCCTGAAATCCCACAATTATAGCACCACGTTATTTTTCAGGGATTTGCGCTAATATGTGCTAATTTATATTATTGTATATACATTTTGTATTTTCCAGATATGGAATTGAATTAGGTAGGTATTCATTTCGAATATCATCTATTCAAATTTAAATCGTCAATATTGATATACGAGTACGTCGTCTTTCATCTTACTAATATTATAAACGCGAAAGTTTGTATGGATGTATGTATGTTTCACGCTCTTTCACGCAAAAACTACTGAATGTATTTTAATGAAACTTTACAATGTTATAGCTCATACGTCAGAATAACATATAGGATTTATAAAGCTAGTTATTTTCAATATATTATAAATAATAATTATTGTTTAATAGAAAATGTCAAAATTTGAGAATGACAGATAGCAAAACAATCAAATTTTCATTTAAATCAAAATTCTATTTTAGAAAATTAGTAAATTTATTTGAAGTTCTCACCTAATACTTTGATCCGAATCAAGAATTATACATATTTTAAATAAATAGGTTAAGAATTTTGGTATAAACATAGATGGGACCTAGGAAAAGAAAATACGCTAATAGAAGTACTAATCCTGCGCAGACGAAGTCGCGGGCAGAAGCATGTATTTAATGTTTTTCGATTTTGTGTTCAACGTCTTTCAATTTTCCGCAGGCATAATACAATGGAAATTCAGGAATCAGAATGCGGAATCAGTTTTCAGGCCCGTTATAATAGAAATGAGCCGTCGATCAAATGTTGTGAACTTCTCTATGGAAAGGCTTTTTGAAATCCCTGATTGACTTAATGAATTCTTATGTGCCTATTATAATAATATCCAACTTACCGTAATTAATCTACGACTCCAAGTAAAATAATCCTACAGTGCTATTAACTAGGATCTCAGTTGCCACACAAATCACTTTGAGACTAAGCAAGCTGCGGTAACTTTCCAACTAAAACCAAGACCAGACCTGAAATATATTCTGTCACCACTAACACAAGGTTGTTAGATGGTAGATGTCGGTCGACCAACAAAGTGTAAGGTGATTGTTTCCAAAGAATGTGTGGAAATTTTTATATTTTAGCAACACAAAAGTACTTTTATGGAACACCTACTTTCAAAAGTAGGTGTTCCATAAAAATAAAATCGGATATATTTATCCGAGACACTATCTAGGTAACAAATACATTCTTTGAATACTTGTTTCCAATAATAAAGGTAGCTGCCAATAATATTGAAAAAAAAAACATTAGTCGAAGATAATATTGTTAATTCTGAAATTTGAAATATGAAGTTGACAATTACGACCGTCTCATAATAGATCGCAGTAGCCCAATTGGTAGAGGTGTATGTCCCGGTAAAACGTAAGGTTCTGGGTTCGAGTCCCAGTTGCGACCGTTATCTTTTATTATTTTACTGTGTCTTGTTTATTTTCATAATTTAAAAAAAATGATTATTATTGTTATCTTCTTCTTCAATGATATATTACATTGATGGGAATAACCTTCAAAAGTTAAAAAAAGAGAGTTTTTCTTATAAAAATATAATAATTTGAGTTCATTTCTGCCATGGCAAGTAAAAACACAGTGTCTTCGTTGAGAGTCTCAGGGAAGATTCTGTTGTGATGAATCATTCACTAAAAATCTTTTTCTCACAGAAGACAAGCCGCCATGTTATTATTTCTTCCATATAAAATAATTAATAATCATAATACAAATTTCACCAATCCGGGAAGTAATGCTGAGAATAGAATTGTAGTTAATAAAGAAGTGTAGTAATAAACAAGTGCACACCTAAATATTTCACAACCTTTTGACTACCCTGTTAATATTCTAACACCAAGCAACACGACTTTGGGAGTCATTAGTCTTGTATGGTTATTTTGTTAATAGGACACGATATAAGGGATAACTGTGTGTGACACTTTTAGCCTCTCTTGTGCATTAAGTAGTACCTCCTCCTAGATGGTAAAGTTAAGTAAAATAGTAAAGTCTCTTTAAAGACTTATAATTATTTAGAAAGCAATTAGTAAATTGAATTAGTTATTCTGTGATTTTTGGAATAGACGTATTTATTTACTACACAATTAAAGCATTAAGATGTTTATGAAGGATTACGTTATTTTTTTAAAGATTAGTAAAAACAAGAAAGATCTTATTGAAACAGTAAAATTTAAAATTAAATATAACATTACTTAAATATCTTTGCCTCTCCACACACAATCGGCACAGCATCTCATCTCCTAATATAAAATACCCCGATTGCACCTCCTCTCCCTTAAATGACAATCCGCACAGCATTTCATCTCCTAATATTAAATACCCCGATTGTACCTCCTCTCCCTTAAATGACAATCCGCACAGCATCTCATCTCCTAATATAAAATACCCCGATTGTACCTCCTCTCCCTTAAATGACAATCCGCACAGCATCTCATCTCCTAATATAAAATACCCCGATTGTACCTCCTCTCCCTTAAATGACAATCCGCACAGCATCTCATCTCCTAATATAAAATACCCCGATTGTACCTACCTCATATAATAAATATATTTGTTTTAGGTCATTTATAAGATTTAATAATTATGCATATTAAAAAAAAACTTTTTTTATTAATGTTTTTATTGAAAGAATAATTTAATACATGGTAACAACAAACAAGTCCTGTTAAACCAATACGATTGGCTTGTCAACAGGTGCTTTTATTTTACTTAGGTACATATACATTTAAGAAAAAATAATTTACATCTTATATCTACAGATTCAACATTTTTTCATTACATATTATTATAAATATTTTTGTTCCGATAGCCAATTACATTGCTTTATAGTGTCAGGTAATAAATTAAATATCTTCAGTATGTTGTATTCAAACGTTCTCTGTCCGTACTTATTATTAAATTTCGGAATTATTAACCCGTCATTGCGCGTGAATGTAGTGCTATATTTATGTTATAATTTCTCTTTATGCTGCGTATATATATGTTCGATTGTAATTTTGTGCCATAGTATTATAATTTTATTTATGCCATAGCTTATAACAAGTAAGATTTTGGCAATTTGAAACAGCAACGGTGTACTGTCCAAAGAAGCGAAGCTAGCAGTCCACAATTCCACAATGGAGTGCCGGTACCTACCCTGATGTATTGGAGTGAGGCATGGCACTGGCAGAGAAAGGATGAAAGTATACTGAATGCTGCAGAAATGAGATCCCCGGGGCGTATATGTGGTGAAACCACGTATGGTCGTGTGATGATGTGGTGATCCGCACAGAATGAAAGGCTGATGTAAGCGCAATGCATAAGTTTAAAAAAGGGACCCTTAGATGGTTTAGGCATGTAGAGCGAATGAACGAAGAAATGAGTGGAAAGATAATATATGACGCAAATGTGAATGGTAAAAGAACTCGGGGACGCTCGAGGAAGACATGGCACTATCAAGTAAATCAGATACTTGAGTCAAGCCATGTCAGAATAATAGAAGAGTATTTATGAGACAATCTTTAAATGTGGACGAGGCAAAGAGTGTATGCCAAGATCGCGTTGTTTGCGATCCGTCCTCTCTGCCTACCCCTGCGGAGAAATGACGCAATGGTTACTTAGTTAGATTCATACTTTAAAATTGATCCATTGATTGAACAGAGGGATCACATAGATGTATTATTCCTGTATAAATTAATTAACAATTATTCAATGCCCAGATATCCTAAATAATATTCAATTTAATGTACCTGCGCGCTCCATATGCTCTCCAGTCCTGAACAAAGTAGACAATGCAAAACGAACTGGAAACAAAACTTTTGCTTGAAAAGATTATAATATAATAATAAACAATATCATTAGTGGACATTTTCAGTTGCGAGCTAAACAAATATAAAAAGTCCTTAAAATAGTATTTCTCTGGTATTTCATGAGTTTATATTTATAAATCTGTTATGAATTGTTTTATCTACATCCTGTTTTCTTATAGTTACCAATAAATAATAACCCTGACCATAGGTGCACGGAGAAAAATGTTATTCGAAAAAACGATCATTTTAATAGTAAAAGGGTTAAAAACTGGACTGAAGTTCTTACGAACAAATTAAAAGGGTTTCAATGTTTATTGGAGGGAACATGTAAGAATAATTTGTTGGTATACGTAATTTGGTACGTATACCAACACACTATTCTTACATTTTCCCGCCAATAAACGTTGCAACACTGTTAATTTGTTCGTAAGAATTTCATTCCCGGTTTTAACCGTTTTTACTATAAAAATTATCGTTTTTTCGAATAACATTTTTCTCCGTGTGCTAACGGAAAAAAACACGTTTTTCTGAATTATTATTGTCATGAGAGAGTTTTCATAGTTCTTGTTTTATGTGATAACTTACAAAGTTCATTAATTTAAAAGTGAAATATCGTTCTAGGCCTAAACAGAAATCAACGAAATGACGTCAGAGTTCACTGTCCTAGAGTTTTTACTACCTCCTTTAAAAGAAACAGATTTCTTCCATTCAATTAACTTAAATTGGACATTATTTAAGGAAGCTCGAACAGAAAACACAATTAAATTAATTAAAACAACAATAAAAACTACAAACAGAAACAAAATAATTAAAAACACTGTATTGAAATAGATTTGAAACGTGATATTTTTCTCGAGCCCCATTCCGTACAACGGAGAGTACACAGTTTATTTCTAACGACTGATCTCTCATTGCAATTCTGTGGATACTATTATCTAGAGGTCGCATTTCTAATCAACCCTAACCCTCTTGGCATTATTCTGTTGTGTTGTGTGAACAGTAACTCTGAACACTGAACATCTCTTGAGATTGCTGCTATCCGGGTATTCAATCGGACAATGGGGAGGTTTGTGCTAAGAGAACGGTATTTTCACTTTGAAATAGATTGTTTCATTTTCTTTACCGAGAGTAGTAAAGATAAATAACAGCAAATAATGCTGTAAAAATAACTTTTTTTTTGCTGAATGGATGTATAAACACGGAAAAGGTGTGTTGGAAATATGAGAGACTTGCTTTATGTTTGTTTTGAAACCTGAGACGAAACTATTCTTTCATTATTTACTCGTGCAGAATCATTTTACGTCTTTGTTTTTCCTTGTGTTATCATCATTGTCATTGCTATTTTCCTCCATTATTTTGTTTCCCGGAATAACTCTGCAATATAATTATTATGCACGATTGGGTCATTAAGTACTACGGTTTGTTTATGGACAAATATATACCTAATTTAGTACATATTAATGAAATGTCCCCTGTATCATCTGTGTTGAATCCAGTGACTGCCGATTCCGTCGGTTGTCTGAATAACCTCTGTAAAAGCAGATATATATATATTGACTGCAAAGAAATGGACTGTAATAAAAAAAAATATGGGTTTTCAAAGTGACAACTTTTCAATTTGACGGCCAGCGTAGTCCGGAGGTTAGGCTTTGGACTCCCATTCCGAAGGTCGCGGGTTCGAACCCAGCGTGCACAAATAAATTTTATTTAATTAATTCGTGTTGTGTTGTGTTCTAGAGTAGAATATACTCTCAGTATCGCCCTGGCGTAAGGCCATCATTCAAATTTGTAACGTTGCTTGAAATGGCTTTAGCCGTGTTTAGTGACTAGATCTGAATAGCCAGATACTTCCCCACCTTCCTCTTCGACATCTCCTTCCCTTCCTCACTTACCTTTAGCCTCACAACATACCCCAATTAAGGATGCCATAGTCTCACTGGCTCCAGACGGGAGCAGTTGGGATTCTTGTGAGGTTATTCTCTATAAAAATAAATAAAAAAACTATGCACATGTTATGTACTTATATAAAAGTGGACACTGGGAAGGAATCTGACCTACTTTAATTTCCACACAAAACTTTTTTGTGAGATTCGATATTATGACACCGAGGAATCACTGGGTTGATCACTGATCACACATTAACGGCCGTTGTTCCTAATCCTTCTGATCAACCGTTGAGCCGAAATTTTGGCTAAACACTCTTCAAATGCACAAATACGCTCTTCCCAATGCAACTCTCCGACCAACAGGCGAATCGAGCCTTACTAAAAGTCACGTCGCTGATCGGAGACTCAGATTGATCGATCGAAAAGTTTTAGACTGAATGCTGTAGATATGAGATCCCTGAGGCGTATGTGTGGTAAAATCATGAATGATCGTGTAAGGAATATGGAGATCAGAAAAGAATGCAAGGCCTATGTGAGCGTAATAAGTAAGATTAAGAAAGGGACGCTTAGATGGTTTGGACATGTAGAGCGAATGAATGAAGAAAGTTTCAAGATATATGACGCAAATGTGAATGGTAGAAGAAGTCGAGGACGCCCGAGGAAGACATGCCACGATCAAGTGAATCAGATACTTGAGTCGGACCATGTCGGGAGTCAGAATAATATAATAATAGAGGAGCATGTATGATAAGATGTATGAATGTGAATGAGGCGAGGAGTGTATGCCAATACCGAGGTGTTTGGCGGTCCATCCTCTCTGCCTACCCCTGCGGGGAAACGGCGTGATGGTTAGATGGTTTGTTAGTTAGTTAGTTAGTTAGTTCTTCAAATCTATTTTGAAACCTCTGCTACGCCCATTAAAAATATCATTTCGACAGATTTGACTCTGGAACGTATTATTGTTATTAATAATTTATTATTAGATATTCATTCAAGTTATTAGTACAGAGTACCCCCTTTAAACGGCAGTATTATCAAACAAACAATAAGCATAACTCACTGTAACTATTTATATGCACGAGCGGAAAATATTAAGTGTCTTTCTGATACACCAATTTGGATTCACATCCATAACCCTTCTCAACCCTGTAACTCTTTGATGATCAACCTTTTTAACTGGAAGGCCAATTTATGCATTTTAAAATTATTCGCGGGCTGCGGGAGTATATCACAGCTTGGCATAGTTAACATCGCATTCAGTGATGTCGTAAGTCTATTTATATTTTGTAAAACTGTATTTATCTAACAAATCTTTCATATAATGCAAAAAGAAAGTGAAGGCGAAAATTTTATATTTCCAAGGCCAAAACCATAAATGCTGTCAATTTTTATCATTCTGAAATATTAAAGAACGCATAAAAAATATCTTGCAATTTTGAGCAACTGATGATTTTTATCGTTGAGAAAAAACAAAATTTAGACAAGAATACTTTTGGTATTTTATAAAATTCATCAAACATCAAAAGAAAGCTGCGAAGATGAAAATTTTCCTACATTTAAGAAGGTATAACCAGACAATACCGGAAATTTGCCCCTTTTAAATCAAATTCTAGACGTATTGACTCTTTTTTACAAAAAAACATAAATTGATTTGGAAATACTGTTTTTTTATATTTTATAAAGTTATTTGTTATTTTTAAAAAACTAAGTTTATTTTTAATATACTCGTACTGAGGTTACACCGTTGGTCGTTGGCAGATTTGTTAAATTTTCAAACGAAATATTATATTATACAACACAAATTTCAAATCACATAATCGAACAGCAAAATAAATCAATACATAATCTAGTAAACACACTTTTCAGAATTTTAATTTTAGTTAAATTAAAATCATTAAAAAATATCTCGGCCGACGTGTTTTGTGACGAAAATACCTCAGTTTTTCTATTTATGTACGGTCTTACAAACTAAAATATTCAAGATTTTAGACATTATTGAAAAATCATAAATACTTATGATCAAAAAATACTTACAAGAAGTACACGATATTTAATAATTTATCATCATGCGTTTTGAGCATTTTTATTGCATACTTGAATGTAGGCATATTATTAAAGCAAGTTTTGAATTTTTAGTTTAAAATATTTGATACGGAAAATAATCGATCTTTCCCATCGGAACCTCCCTGTACAGTTGCAAGCATGTTGGAACTTTAATTCTCAGCCGCTGGTCAATGGGTCCTAAGTAAGAAAACTCTCATCATTTAGAAAGGCTGAACTTTTCCCATAAACCCTTTTGCTAAATAGATCTTAAATCGTTGAAAATTCCTACCACTATTTTTAAAAATTTATTAGTCAAGTAAGCATTACGAAAGAACTCGCGGCCCCACGAAATGGGCTCGCGGGCCGCATCCAGATGGTTGCTCATCACTTCTCTAGCTAGTTCTAATACACTTTGGTAGTACGGTCATGAATACCATAAATATGCCGAATGAGGAGATAGTATACAGATTTACGATGTAAGTTTAACCATCGGGAAATAACTAAATTAAATTATGGTAAATTCTCCGCTTGCTACGAATTTAACGATCAAATAATACAAATTAGCCAGCCATTGTATTATTTGAACTTTTACTAGTCGATAGTTATAGATACGGCGAGGCCTGTTAAGGATTCAAACAAAAAAAAATGAAAATAAATGGAGAAAGTTTGAAATGGAGGTATTTATGTAAAAATGAACAATAGGCGGAGAGCGCTAATAATTAATAGGCGTAAACGAAAATATTTAATAAAACGTGATTTATTTATAATAGAGCTAAAATTTCTCAACATCTGAGTTAATCTAAAAAAGTAAAAATTTAAGAAAACCGTGTGTTTTTTCGTTCCTACAAACGTGTTAAATAAGATTTTTTTTTTAATAATTTTCGAAGCATATTTTGCAATTTTTTTTACTACCGAGGGAATTTGAATCAAGTTTTGGGTTTCGCAGAACATGTTGGAAACTCTAGAAAAATTGTTTAATCACAGGAGACCATATTTGTCCCAGCTCACATAGGTCTCACAGAAATCGTTGTTTCTACCTTACTATCATAGTCAGAAATGTGATCTAAACGGTATTGGAAAGAGAATACAACAAACTGTATATTCAAATCTAAAAGAAAACCACAAAAAAATTAAAATTTACCCCTTTCTGAAACCAAAGTTTCCGATAGCAAATTGTAAAAAAAAAAAAATGGAACTTTGTGAATTTTTTAAGAATTTTTTTTACATGAAACGAAAAAAAGTGAGGTGACTGTAAGGTTTATAATTCATTTATCTAATGAAATAAGTATGTGTTTTATTTATTTTTCATTGTCAGTAATTTTAGTTAGAAAAAATAGTAAAATGAGCCATTTTGAACACTTTTTAAAGTTTTCGCAAAAAAAAAAAATATTAAAAAAAATACATAGTAATTTTTAACATAGAAAATTGAAAGCCTATTTCATCACCTATCGAAAACAGTTTTTAGTTTTCGAATACGTTAACAAATGTTCAATTTATTTGGATTTTATTGCAAAGCTGGAATATTTTTAGCCTCTGACAAAATACGCCAATTTTTTTAAGGGTTAATGAATACAAGCACAAACAAATAATACAGCTTTTTGTTTAGGTTTATCTTTAATGTCACAGCTGTATGGCGCTTAAACCATTTTCCTTTCCTACTGTGTGGCTTTTTTGTCATTTTCCTTTTCAACTTTGTGTCTTTTTAGCCATTTTCCTTTTCAGCTTTGTGCCGTTTTAGCCATTTTTCTTTTCAGCTTTGTGCCGTTTTAGCCATTTTCCTTTTCAGCTTTGTGCCTTTTTAGCCATTTTCCTTTTCAGATTTGTGCCTTTTTAGCCATTTTTCTTTTCCGCTTTGCCTTTTTAGCAATTTTCCTTTCCAGGTTTGCACCTTTTTAGCCATTTTTCCTTTCCAGCGTCGATGTAAGTATAAGTTATTTTGAAGGTAGTGATTGAATTCGAAAATACATCTTATTCTTTATAATTGCAGTGTTTATTATATAATCGAGTCATTCTTGGTATAATTTAATTTCGGTTAATGTGCAGGAATCCTAAAACCTTTTGCGATTACGATATATATTTAATATCTTGAATGGACGCCCAGTTCAAGAGTTATGTAGTTTTCTCCACGATAGCATAATACCCTGACCTTTCCGTGCAAATGCAACTCGGCGTCAGATCTACCATTGATAATTTGCTTTCTAATTTTAACCAATGGATATATTTAGCTCTATCGTAAAGCTTAGAATTGTGACGCCAGCCATAAACTTTAGTGTCAAATTTCACCATCCAAAACCCAGGCGGGTTACTGTTTATATAACAGAGTTAGCACCACACCAAGTAGGTACATACCTACCACTCGAAAACTTTAAAAATAGAATTAAATTATTAATAGCGACATTTTAAAAATAGTATCAATTTAAAAATAGAATGATTTCAAAAATAGCATCAATATGAAAATAGTTTTTATTTAAAAATAGTATTGTTTTTTTGGTGTCGATAAAATGGGGTCGTAACTCACGTGGAAATAGGGTGTATTTATATTAATACATGGTGACTGGTAACATTAACAACGAATTTGAAGTAATTTTTTTTTACTGCTTACTATAAAATAATAATTGCAATAGTTTAGACTATTGTCATAATAAAAAAATATAAGTAAATTCGTTTTTCTGTCTAATTTTATACATTTATGTATATTTGCTAAATATATTCTAATTAACATAAAAAAACTTCCCTATGAACTTGGAATATTTTAATTAAAAAAATGTAATTTTTTTACAAATTTTATTTATTTGCTACCGGTTTGGACGCATTTATGTCATTCACTATCATTCTTAAAATAACTAATGATGTCATTAAACGAATTTGTCAAAACCGGTACCAAAAAATGATTAACTAACAAATGTACATTGTGATAAAAATACTCTTGAAAACAAAATGTCTAGAAATTGTTAATTAATTTTTTTTTTAAATATATAATTATGCCACATTTTTTAAGTACGTTATTTTAAGTGTACGTACATGGGATCGTTCTACATTTTTTAGTTATAAAAAAATGCGAAAACGCTCATTTTGCAAAGGAACCACTGTTGTGTTGATTTTTGTGATTAAATCATTCATTTTCATTGATCCAGGCATTCATTTTGATTGATCCAGGTATTCATTTTCATTGATCCAGGCATTCATTTTCATTGATCCAGGCATTCATTTTCATTGATCCAGGCATTCATTTTCATTGATCCAGGCATTCATTTTCATTGATCCAGGCATTCATTTTCATTGATCCAGGCATTCATTTTGATTGATCCAGGCACTCATTTTCATTGATCCAGGCATTCATTTTCATTGATCCAGGCATTCATTTTCATTGATCCAGGCATTAATTTTCATTGATCCAATTATTGAAGCATGTTACTTTCTGCGTAATCTCAATTGCTCCCCGACCACAAAATTTTTGAGTACCCCTCTCACAGATAATAGACACCACCCTGTTCCCCTGTTTCCCCTCCTCGTGCGGCCACTAATAGCCAATCTGCGCGTTAGCGGTAATTAAATAAAGCGACTTTCCCACCCTACAAACACTTCGTGGAGACTGGCTTGTGCTGGTGGCACCAGGGGCGTGATGTGCTGCATTATTGCAGATTCCTAGGCTAACAAAATCAATGGAAAATATAACATCAGTTTAAAATTTAGTGTTTTTTTACACAATTACTCATGAAAACAAGTTTAAATGTTTATCCAACCCCGCTCTTCCCCAACTCATTCTCTTTTCCACTCCCGCCATCCTCAACATACCATTAGTCTTTGTCCCAATGACTCCGAAAAGTTAATTTTTTTTATTGTGTAGGTGTGTATATCTCCTTATATATACAGTCATACATCGATGTCAGTGATACTGATATTTTAGCTCATTTTCAGACATTTACTCAATATTCATGTTGAAAAACTGTTTTCTCATTTGATTTGTAAATTGATATTTGCGAACATTTACAGACATTTACTTAATGTTCACGTTTTTTAGTTTGATTTGTAAATTGATATATTCGAACATTTTCAGACATTTACTCAAAGTTCACGTTTTTTCGTGTGATTTGTAAATTGATATATTCGAACATTTTCAGACTTTTACTCAATATTCATGATGTAAAACTGTTTTCTGGTTTGATTTGCAATTGATATTTTCGAACTTTTTCAGACATTTACTCAATGTTCACGTTTTTTCGTGTGATTTGTAAATTGATATATTTGAACATTTTCAGAAATATACTCCATGTTCACGATGTAAAACTTTTTCTATTAGGCGATTTGTAAAAAGTATATTTAGGTAACCTTTTCAAATAAATATACCGTTTGCACACATAATTGCAAAACAATAATTCGATTTATCACGCAGCATTATCAGAAATGGTTTATTTCATAAACCTGGTCAACGATAAAAATGGATAAATGGAAAAACTGGATTGAAATCATTATGGAAGTGGGCGTGCACGTAAATACACCGACAAATTATTTGTCAGTGTATTTCATTTACTTTGCTGGAGGCAAAATTATTATCTACGAATTAAGTAGTTTTTTAATCCTCAAATTCTGTTCGTGTCCACATAATCTACACTAATGACGTCATCGATTGCGTTGACTGTTAAGACCCACCTTAAGCACAACAAAGAACTATACAATATATATCAGGCCCCCAACATCTCAGCCCATATGAGACTCCTCAGGTTGGGATGGGCTGGGCATGTACAGAGAATGCCGGACACACGCGTCCCAAAAAGAATTATGACTGGACACCCAGGTGGAAAGAGAAAAGTGGGTAGACCCAGACTGAGGTGGGAAGACGAGGTAAGAGGGGATGCGGCACAGCTTCTCCAGGTAACAAACTGGAAGTCAACTGCTGAGGACAGGAGGAGTTGGAGGCGAATGTTGCGGGAGGCCAAAGCTCGATATGGGCTGTAGCGCCATCGAAGAAGAAGAAGAAGTTAAGACCCACCTTAAGCTATAACAACATCAACAACAAACACTTGCCTCGAATTTTCTGTTAGAGACAACAAATGAATGTTACTGTACGCCACTAGTAGTTAGGTACTTAAATTAAAATTACAGTCTGTGCGCACGTGAAAAGCGCGCCTGAAATTACCTAATAATACTGCAGATCATTTTAATGACGCACCTACTGCCGAAGGGGTGATGGATTATAGAGGGGGATTAATTAACTTGGCAAATGGGTTTCTCGGCTGGCCCTTTATTGATTTTATTTTGTATATGAATACCGTACAAGCCCCGTCTGGAGCCAGTGAGACTATGAAATCCCCTATTGGGATATCTTGTGAGGCTGAAGGTGGTGGTGAGGGGAAGGAGATGGGGAAGAGGAAGGTGGGGAAGTACCTGACCATTCAGATCTGGTCACCAAACACGGCTAAAGCCATTTCAAGGAATGTTTCAATTCTGATTGGTGGTCTCATACCAGGGCGATGCTGAGATTACTGTAGATTAATTTAATTAATTAATTGTGAAATACCACAAATTAATCAAAAATTTTTTTTTTGCGCACGCCGGGTTCGAACCCGCGACTTCCGGATCGCGGGTCAAGAGTCTTACCCTCGACCACGAAGGCCTGAAAAAAACTGATATTAACCACAGATAACGCTTTTTTGTACGAATGGAAAGGCATAATATTGGCATTTCGTTGAAGCCAGATTTACGCTAAAATAAAAATTAGTAAAGAAAAAAATTATCAAAGATATTTTTTTCTGAAGAAAATCAAAATTGTAAAAGTGTTTTCATGTCCGCCTTATTCTTCGTGTGCCCTCTCATATCGGAGGTTGGATATTATCGGAGCAATCTTCACCCTTCACCCTGCAGACTAGTCCGAAACAGCTTCGCGGAATTGCATTAACAGGCAGATTTCGAAGGCACGTATTCCTCTACTGCGTCTTCCATAAGTCTTTTCCTGGTTTATCAATTAGTTTTTCTTGAACTTCTCGCTACTGATAATCTTCCCAAGATAATGTACTTGTCGTCTTTTTGGATCATGTACAATTTTTCAATTTTCGACCACTCAACGAAGAGCTTTACATTAAGAGGGTATTACCAGAGAATATCTGAAATTAGTCCCTTTTAAATCAAATTCTAGAAGTATTGACTCTTTTTTACAAAAAAACATGAAAGATTTTGAAAGATTGTTATTTTATCTGGTACAGAATAATTTTTAAAAAAATTAAAAAAACAGGACTTCGCTACACTCATTTCAAATATTTTCCATTCTTGGAAGTTTATCTCTTACGACGATAAAATGTTGTGATTTATTTTTAAAATATATTAATCTGACCCCAGAGAGATTACAAGACTAAACGTCGATGCAGGGTAATGGAATTTTCCCAGTCTTCGTTTCATAGTGACGTGAAGTAGAAACTGGTCCCGAGGCGGTGGAAGTGCTTCGCCTCATGATTTTCCATGTGGAAACTTGTACCGAGAAATAATAATATCGCTTTATGCTCGGTCGCATGAAACGTCTCGATTCGTTATGTCTGACATGAGCAGGGTTAATGGAGAGGGCAGATAGTTTTTCACGAAGAAAAAACCTGGGAAAGCAACTTGAAGACATCTTATTTGTGAAAAGATTATTCTTTTTTCACAAACGGTAACTTTGGTTCCTTCGCACCAAATAAACTTTTTTTCAATGTTTTATTTTTTTAACATTATTTTAAACAACACAATTTCTTTTTGCGTAAGTGTGACTTTTAAAAATTGATACTCATGGGTTGTGTTTTGTCAAAAATATCAAATTATAGAATGATTATACACGGAGAAAAATGTTATTTGAAAAAAACGATCGTTTTAATAGTAAAAACGGTTAAAAACGGGACTGAAGTTCTTACGAAGAAATGAACAGTGTTTCAATGTTTATTGGCGGTAAAATACGTACGAAATTACTATAGCAACAAATTATTCTTACATGTTCCCGCCAGTAAACATTGAAACCCTGTTAATTTGTTCGTAAAAACTTCAGTCTCGTTTTTAACCGTTTGTACTATTAAAATGATCGTTTTTTCTAATAAAATTATCGTTTTTTCTATTAAAATGATCGTTTTTTTCGAATAACATTTTTCTCCGTGTAACTGAAGTTAACGGCAGAAATTTTCCTCTTATTTTGAATGTTAAATAAACAAAATTTCAACAAGAAATATTTAAATTCGGCTTTAAAGGATTGAAAAGGGGTGGGGGGTGGTGTATCGAAATATCGTTTAGACGGTTATTTTTCTCTTCTTTTGAAGGTCAAATGTGTAAATTCTCATCGATCGTGGAATAAAAATGTAACTCGGAACAAAGGCATGCTCCCACAAACACTCTTCTTCATATATTTAATATGCGAATAAAGTATCACCTACCTACATTTATTTTTTCAGCCGATGTTTAAAGATTCTATATTTGAATTGTGCTCGTGTAGAAATAAATTTCTCAGTTTTCATTTTGGCAAGACAAGTTAAATTCCATGATTTTTCACGGTAAGAACTAGTCTCGTCATGTTTTCAAGGCAACATATAAGCTAATTAATCAGTCCATTGCAAGCGCAAAATAATAACATAAGTTAAATAGATTTTTATAAATATTACAGAAAACTTTTTTCTTACTTCTTTGATCGTCTTGTCATACCGACCCTTGGAATAACAAGGTTTCATCTGCCTTGGTAACGTCGTACGATAATGGGTTCTATGGTAAGTTACTTTAGAGTTCATTATCCCAAGACGTTACCGCAACAGATATGGAACCTTGTTATTCCATAGGGTCGATACGTTAAAAAAAATAATGAAATAAAGCACTTATTAAATATTAAATTGGGGTGGCTTCTGGTTATAGTTCATACCCGAATTATAAGCTCTCATTCCCCTTTTACTCCATTCTTAGAATATTATAATCGCTGAGGATTTATATGTCCCACAACTCTCCTGTCCGAATTTTCCAGAAAGGAGAAGATATAAATTGCAATTTTATGACAGGATTATGAATTTATTTTAATATTATTAAAATATATTTCACTGGAAGCAGCCACCTGCCCTTTCAAGGCTCGAATAAAGAAAAACAAGCTATTGTTTGGTATAAAACAGATGCCTAAAGCATGGAACATTACAAGAATTTATTGGAAACAATTCTTTACTTTATTAAAGAAATAGATAAGTATGCGGTTTACATAGGGTTGTAAGAGCGATCTTTACTTAAAGTTATCCCATATTAAATGATTTTGTAAAGATGGTAGATTTATTGTGCAAAGCACGTTTCGCAAGTTACCAAATCGATCAAGGTTCTAACTTAATTTTCAAAAATATCCTTTGAATGTAAAACTGTTTCTTTTGCCCATACCAAAATAATAATTCAGAGCCATCTGTGTTACTCTATGATATGAACTGTAGATACTTGTACGATGAAGTTCTAATATCAAGTTATTAAAGCTTCTGTTTATTTTACAAGATTTTAACATCAGTTTGAACCTTTTGCAATTGCCATTTTTTTTGTTTGTATATGACAGTTGATCGTTTTTACGAGGTGCAGTATACAAAATTCGTCGCTTTAGTTGGATAAGGTTCTAACCTCGCCTTACCGTGTTCTGAGGTGTAAAGATTGCAAAGAAGAATTCTAATAATAAATTTAACATTTTCTGATTTTGAGTTCATTCTTGTGAACTATTTTAATTAAACATATTTTAAAGGAAAATATTTCATTAGAACGTGGCCCTACCTTGGAGTAACATTAAGGAAATGTAGTTAGAACCTTATAAAATGAATTATTATGTCTAGTTGCAAATGGTCCTATCTTTAGGTATATTCTAAAATGTACACGTCCCATTTAATTTTTTTTTTAAATGTTAAACTAAAATGCTTTAACACAACATTCACCCTCAAAATCGAAAATCGTTAAATAGATTATTAGATATCGCATTTGCAAACTTTGACACCTCATATCTCAGAACACGTAAAGTGAAGTTAGAACACCGTCAACAGCTGCTATTTGCATCCAGAAAATTTTAAAGGGTTAAGTCAAGCTCCTATTACGAATACGTCGTGTATGCTGTTTTAATCAAACATATTAATTTCGGTTGGCGGCTCAAGACGTGAGTGATTGGACCTGGTTTAAGATTAAATTAGGTATAAATTATGGCAAATAAGAGATATAATAGGAATCAAAATTATTTTATTATTTAAAAAATCAATATTCGAAATGTGAATTATTTCTTTTTAAATGACGATTTACACTGATCATTTCAAATTTTGATATTTAAAAGTTCAATTAATCTGAATAATTTTACGCATTAAACACGCACACACCCGTGCACCTACAACTGCAATTAGCATGATACGTTTTCGTTGTTTGTTTTTTGGGGTGTTATGCCGTCTTGCGCTACCTCCTTCTTTAGCCGACGTTTCGGACAGCGTTGCAGTGTCCATCATCAGGGCAGATCCGGCAGATCAGTATGTTAATTTTTCCGTGGCCACATACTAGGGGGTTCGGTTACTTTTATTTTCCTTTGTATTTTGCAGAGCCATTTAACTGCGTAGTTTGTAAGTTGCTTGTATAAAAACACCCTACTAACTTAATCTATGTTCAGTATATATTATATTTTCAACACGATCTATCATAAATAACAGAATTATTTTCTCACCAGGGAAAACAAAGCACCAAGTAGTAATCCACCTAAAAATGACAGACTAAACTACCCGAGCAGTTCGAGATATCTTTAATATATTTTTTTTATATTTTGTTCCTTTGGAATACAAGCACAAGCACCTGGTACGTGGGCACATGGCCAAGGGGGTGATCCATTACTACCCCTACCACTTGTTTATACTTCCACCCCTTCACCATCATACCCCCAATCCCCCAAACCAACACTTTTAGTTTTCATCGCACTATTCCAACAGAAAATTGCACTTTTCAAGCTAACATGAAAGAAAATTTCGAGCGCTTGGAAAGGTAGAACACATTACATAAACCAATTTACATTCGTGTTGTTAATAATTTGATACTCAAAGCGTGTGCTTAAAATGGTTTTAGGTTACTTTTATTTATTATATTTAAGTTAATTTCGATTACAAGTAATTAATGGATTCAACATTTAAGGCGATGCATCTCGACGTGTATCATTCGGAATCGGATCACGCACTCCTTATGCAGATGGAGATAAGGTTGAAATTTCTACTTAAAGGAACAGCCGCCTGTTTCATTTTTGAAAATCGCCTGTTTTATTTTAAATAAATAAAAAAAAACATCGCTAAAATATAAAGTTTTATTTTATTTTGTGAAGTTCAGCACAAATTTTGAAATGTTTTCCGATTATAATCTAAACAACTTGTTTTGCTAACACATTAAACAATAAAATCATATCTGAGAAAGAGTTTGTAAGAAAGAGATTTTGCACTTGAAAGTTTTTTCTATAGACCTATTGATTTACATTATTTTTCAAATAAAGGAAAAGGAAATATGTGTTCCACTCGCAGTATTTAATTAATACATCTATAATGTTTCTAAGCGATAAAATTTTCAAACCAAAAACCAAATATTTTGCATTACTTCACTACGTACCTATTTGCAATTCGTGTCACTATCTAAGTTGAGTGAACTATCTAAGCATCATTCTTTATCTCCAAACAGGTGGCAGAGAGTGCTAACTCTGTCTTGGCACACCCTCCTTGCTTCATTCACATTCATAAATTGTCTCGTACATGGATACTCGTTTGTTATTCTGATTTGACCCAAACCGAGGATTCGATTCACTTGATTTTACCACGATGTCTTTTTCGCGCATGACTCATTATTATCTTGGGAATGGCCTCAATTCAGAAGCGAAATATTATCGTGCTTAGCTATGTTTAGTATCTAGATTGGAATAGACAGGTCTAATCCAATCTTTAACTTCCCCTTTTCTCTCCCTTCTCTTACGTCCTTTTGCCTGGCGACATACCTGAAATTAAGATAATCCCACTTGCTCCAGGCAGTTAGGATTCTCTGGTCATAACATAAAAAAATTCTCGCTAAGAATTTATTGTTTAGTGATGATATCTGCTTGGAAAAATTCTCCAGATACGGATTACAAATTGGGTAGGCTTTGAAACATTGATAATTTTTCAACAAGAAATCAAATCAAAATGTAATATTTTCTTATTCATCTACTTAGAAAAGTGACATTTTTAACTTGCTTGTAATCTCAAACCCTCTTACTCATAATCCTAATAATACTAATACGCGTCGTATTACAACGTAACAGTGAAAACCTTGGCTTATTATCACTGCGTTGTGCATGGTTAAAACGGATTTAAACCAGGTTTATGGCCAACTTTCAAAACCAAGGATGACTCGGCGGATACCGCTATTATGAGTAAGGGGGAAAATCTTTTCTTTTTTAAAAGAGAAAATTAAAATGGAAACTTTCTTAATCTTCATTCATCATTTATCTAGAAGGCCTCTATAAAAATATCTAAGTGGTTCATAGATTGGTATCAGTGTAAGAATACAATAATTAATGAACACGTAAAGCAATTAAGGATTTGACTGGAACGTGCTCAGTGTCTAACTGATTGGACATCTGAGAAGACTTAAATGGATCGGAGACGCCTATACCTAGATTTATTCTAGAGCTCATTGCTGATAATATAGCTTAGTGTAAAATGTAAAAGACCGTCATTTGCTTTCATTACGTTTAACGTTAATTGAAAGTTATTTTGAAGTTTTAGATTCTGGTAGAAGAATAAAACTACATTATATGAATGAACCGACATTATAATGTCATAATACAACGTATTATGCCTGTTGTATGCTGATGATGCGGTGCTAATTGCTAACAGTATAGAAGATCTGCAGTCTCTCGTATCTAGGATGAACGAAGTATGTATGAATAATGAATTAATGACGAATTTAAGTAAGTCTAAAGTCATGGTGTTTGAAAGAGAGAATACGAAAACAGTGTGCAATATAGTTGTGAACGATGAATACTTGGAGCAGGTGGATGAGTTTTTATATTTGGGAAGTATGTTTACGAGAGATGGAAAGGCTGATAGGGATATTGAAAGAAGGGTGAATGCAGGTAACTCTATTAATGGAGGATTGAACGCCGTTGGAGCCAACAAAAAGTTGTCCACAGAAGCGAAGCTAGCAGTCCACAATGGATTTCTGGTACCTACCCTGATGTATGGCAGTGAAGCATGGAACTGGCAGAGAAAGGATGAAAGTAGACTGAATTCTGTAGAAATGAGATCTCTGAGACGTATGTGTGGTAAAACCATGTATGATCGTGTGAGGAATGTGGAGATCCGAAAAGAATGCAAGGCTGATGTGAGCGTAATAAGTAAGATTAAGAAAGGGACGCTTAGATGGTTTGGGAAAAGAAATACGAAACATTATTTTACTTAAAATTCATTGAAGGACTCTGACCAAAGATCAATTATGTTTTTTTAATTAAGAATTTCCAACATAGTTCGTTAACTATTTTAATCCTTGTAAAGGGTATAGTAATGAAGAGTACTTTTAAAGTTTGTGTATCCTAAATCTGAGCTCCGATGTACTCAAAATTAAATTTGGGGGTAAGATTAGTTTTCTATCAAGAACTCTAATCATCAATCACCCCTTCATAAATATAACTTCTAAAGGTGATTGAATAAATTCTCGCTAACCTCTCCAACTAAATTGGAGGGTCGACCTTCATATAAATATTATTAGGAAGCTTTTAGCCTATCTTTTTAGGTGAATAACTCGCACTGCCCCGAGCAAGTTAGCCTCGATTGGAATGGGGGGAATAGGGTGAGGTAAATGGAAAAAAAGCATGAAGAAAGATGAAAAAGATTTGAAAATCCGTGGTAGTGATACGACCATTTACTTTGAATACATATATTATATAAGTCAAAATAAAATGAGGAGTAAAATTTTTTAATTTTTTATTTCGTTTTGAGAATTTAGTGGGTACATTTGAACCTCACCTCATACTAAAAATAATAATAATAATAAAGCAAGAGAAGATTGGTATATAAGATAAAATAATATATTTCCTGAAAATGTTTTTAAACCAGTGAATATTCGCTTGCCTTCGTACGTTTATTTTTTATGTTTTATGTGCATGGATGTCTCTCAGTATTTCTAAAATCGCTGTTCTTGACAATGATTTTTTTTTTCACTTTTCAATATGTTGTATTTTTTAAACGTGTAATATCTGTGTAAAATGTACTTATATGTGTCTGTCCTTCCCGTAATGAGTTTTTTTTCTCAACTCATTGAGAATAACGTATTACTTACCATGTTTTTGTAATACATTATAAATAAATAAGATAAATATTAATTTGAAAAATAAATCGGTAAAATAAAATTATTAAAAATAAAAGATTATCTCACATTCACTGGGGAAAGACCACCTTTCGGATTCGTAACGTTTCTTGTGACAGCTTTATTTATTTATTTGAGACACAAACAGGATATTTATTTATTTATTTATCAAATACATGTTACATAATTGTGACATTTACATAAAGTTGATATATTAAATCACCATACTAGGCGGCTGCCTGTATCATAGTGACCAATATAGTATAGTTACATTGTATGAAATATGAAGTCTAGTGTAAACATGGAATTAGTATAAATCATGTTAAATATTGGAAAAATTATAATAAAAAGTAGAAAATAGAAAGGAGAAAAAAGTACATTAGCATTAGATTATATAAACAGGCTTCTAATTCTATCACATTCACTCATCAAAAAGTCTCCAAGCGTCTTCCTGAAAGTGTGATATTTGGTTATTGTCTTTATTTCAATTGTTAAGTTATTGAAGATTTTTGGAGCAAGAAAGTTAAACTGTGACTGGGCCATTGAGGTTTTTGTTACTGGAATTATATAGTTGCATTGGTTGGAATATCTTGTATTATATTTTAATTCAAAAACATATTTTTTTATAAATTTGAATTTAAAATAGCAAGAAATGAATTTTACATATAGGGATTGTATATTAAGTATTTTAAAGTCTTTAAATAAGTCCTTTGTGGGATGAATGTAATGTACTTTGTAGATAGTCCGTATTATCAATTTTTGAGCCTTTACTAATGGATCTAATATAGTTTTAGAACACCCTCCCCAGACAACAATACCGTAATACAATAACAATAACAATAAATAATATAACAATAATAATATTATAATAATATTATATATAAAATTAATCCAATGATTATTAGCTTTTTAGAAAATATTATGTCATTTTGGAATACAGATTTATTTATCAATTTAAAAGGTAAGAAAATAGTAGTACCGGGCATTTCAATAAAAAGAGGAATTTTTCAAGGAGACTCGTTGAGTCCTCTTTGGTTTTGCTTAGCATTAAATCCTCTATCCAAAATGTTAATAAAAAGCAAGTTTGGAATAAAAATTAAGGGAAATACAGGAGAGAGTAGTACAATTTCGCATCTATTATATATGGATGATATAAAATTATTTTCAAATTCTGAATCAAATTTAGAGAAAATGATTAAGGTAGTTAAAATTTTTTCAGATGATATTAAAATGACTTTTAGTCTAGATAAATGTAGAACGATCCATATAGAGAAAGGCAAAATTATAGATGGAGATGAGGGTATATTTAGAAATTTCAAAATTAAAAGTATGAAAGGGGATGAGGTTTATAAATACTTAGGATACCCGCAATCGGATAGATTAGATCATACTAGTATTAAAAATGATATTAGGATTAAATTTCAAACTAGGATAAGAAAAATTTTAAAATGCAATCTATCTGCTAAAAATTTAGTAAAGGCAATAAATAGTTGGGCAATACCTCTATTAACGTACTCATTTGGTATAATTAAATGGTCTAATACAGATTTAGATAGCTTAGAACGATTAATTAGAACTACGTTAACAAAGTTTAATTGTCATCATCCAAATTCAGCCATAGAACGAATTAATTTACCTAGAAATTTAGGAGGTAGAGGTATAGTCAAAATAACTTCTTTAAAACAAAATCAGGTAGAAATGTTAAGAAATTTTTTTCATAGAAAAGCTAATAGCTCAGAGCTGCATAAAATAATTTGCAAGGCAGACAGAAATATTTCACCTTTAAATTTATACGACGAGAATGCCAACATTTTTATAAATACCAACCAGGAATTATTAGATTCCTGGTCAAATAAAATTATTCACGCAAAACACTTCAATTATCTCAACCAAACGTATGTTGACAAACTTTCGCCAAACAAATGGTTGAGTATTGGAGAGTTGAGCGCAGAAATAGAAGGTTTTATGCTTGCTATTCAAGATAGAGTAATTAATACCAAAAATTATAGGAAGCACATAATCAAAGATCCAAATCAAATTGATGATTTATGTAGAAAATGTATGGCTTTTCCGGAAACTATAGAACACATTATATCAGGATGTTCTATATTAGCGCCGTCTGAGTATACATTTAGGCACAATCAGGTTTTAAAAATAATTCACCAAAGTTTGGTAATTAAACATAACTTAATTGACTGTCATAATATAGTACCATATTATGAATACGAACCAAATTCATTTTTAGAAAATAATTTCTTTAAAATTTACTATGATAAAACTATACTAACAGACAGACCAATTGGTCATAATAGACCCGATATAGTTTTACATGACAAAATTAAAAAAATAACTTATATTATTGATGTAGCTATTCCAAATTCCTGTAATATTCAAAAATCTGTTTCTGAAAAAATAAGAAAGTATACAGATTTAGGAAATGAAATTAAAAGAATTTGGCATTCTCAGACTATAAAAATATTACCTTTTGTTATTTCGGCTACTGGCATTATACCTAGCTCTCTTATTAAAAATTTAGGCATATTAGATTTGTCAAAGAATTTGTATATAAAAATGCAAAAATCAGTCATTTTAAATACATGTAGAATTACGAAAGATTTTTTAAATATTTATATTGAGGGATCAGTAGGATTTATCGGTCAAAATAGGAATTCCACAGAGCCGAACCCTCTGATATGAAAATATCTGGAGACGGTGAATTATATTCCCATTTAATAGTTTGGTAGATTAACGTGTTGTTCTTGTATTGTTTTGTATTAATTATACTTATATAATACACTTGCATAACGTGAATTTACTAGATGATCATTTATATGAAAAAGTGTATGAAAGGGTTTAGTTTTTCCTATGGGAAAAACTAAACCCGTTCCTGTAAATCTGGTGAATAAAAAAAAAATAACAATAAATAATATAACAATACCGTATAGAACATTCTTGTTGGTAATAAAACAAAATTAAATACAAATATAAATATCCATAGACTAATGTGTATGCAGTAATCATATCTGCATGTACAGAGAAACAAACACATAAAAAAAATCAAATGTCAGTATTTTTATACTTAACTAAAAAAACATAATTATAATAATAAAAAAGAAAGAAGAAAGAAGAAAAAATCTAATAAATAGAAAATGTTTATGAAAAAATAATAAAACGCAATAAGGTGCACAAATTGTGGAGATACTCTTTGAAACAAGTTATATTATTTACAAAAATATCTATGATAGTGTGTGATTTAGCAAGATCATTGTATGATCTAGACTCTAGACATTCTAGAAATAGGATTAAAATATCCAGTATTATTGGTAAAAATTTCGGTCCAAAATATGTTAAGGTTTCTGGTAGATTTGGGCCTGGCGTATAACTTGATTTGATTGACTAAGTTACTATCTACCTGATAATTCACAATTTTATAAAGCATTAAGAGGTCATTTATGTTACGTCTTTTAACTAGACTCTCTAATTTGAAATAAGTTAGTCTTTGTTCGTACCCATCTAGAAGATGGTACACACGTGATCGATAAGACAAGATCCGTGTAAATTTTCTTTGGACAGATTAGCTATATTTTGACACCAAATCTGAACAGTCAGATAGTTTACTTTCTTTTCAACTTCTGGAAAAATTCCTCGGATCCAGGAGGCTATGGTCCCACGGGTTGTGGGTATTTTGGTTTAAGAGTCAATTACGTAACGTGGGTTATTTCATTTTATTTATTTATCTTGATAAAATGTAATATTCTGAATGATTTTTCAATGACTGGTTTCACTGGGAAATTTCTGTGTCAAGACAGAAAAACTAAAAAGGTAACTTATTCATGTATCAAGAAGATTTTGAGAGTATTTTATATTGATCAATAAAGTGTATTTATTAATTTTAATGCGTACAATATGTTAACATTATTAAATTAATATATTTCTAATTGGCTTCAGCTGATTTTAAAATCACTACATTTTTTTTTTTTTTTTTTTTACATTAGGTCCACACAGGAGGCCTTGAGGAAAATTATTTCCCTCAAGGCCTATGTCATCTTTGGGGATGCTGTGTGGAGGGTATTTTTAAGGAAAGGAAGGAGAGGAAGTTTTGGGAAGGAAAAATGTATGAGGGTTGGGTAGGAATCTGGGGTTCAGTGTGTCTAGATCATCCGCCGCCAAGACCTAGACAATGAACCCCGTGAACCCGGGCACCCCTGCTAAGTCACCAAACGTAGCGAACCACTTGGGGTGACCTATGGCAAAGGTGTTGGTTATCCAATAAATGGTTCCCGGGGCGGCGGTACCCATTCCCGCCTCCCATTTGAACCCAGAGACAAAGATTTTACCGCTCTGTCATGATTTTATTTTCAATTATTTATTTATTCAATTTAATGTACAATTTTTTATAACATTGCAGATTTAGGATCTAAGTCGTTATAATTCTACCGTTCAAACAATGTATATGTAGTAACAAAAACTTTGTAAGTGACATGAAAAACAAGATAGAACGTGTATTATCCACTCGAACGCGTTTTGCCACATAATGGCACTATTTCCAAAGCCTCGGATTGCTTTGCTGCCACAATGTGGCAAATATTCTCTAGATTGTTTAAAATGTTTTAAAGTTAACGATTTTATAATATATTTTTTTTTATTAATCCTACGAATATGTGATAATAGACAAAAGATAGATGAATTATTTGGCAATATAGAACTATAATCAGTTTGTATGTCTCCATATTCAAATTCGAATGATTTTTTTAATGTGGGCGGAAAAAAGTCCTGTAGCAATCCGAGAAAAAAGTTTTAAATTGCCCCTTCGCTCCAGTGGTTATAGGACTTGCAAAACATATGGATATTTTGATCAACCGTATTTAGGAAGTACGTGGCTCTCCCCACAGGTGAGTTCATGAACAGACTGGTACGACTGGCTCTACAGTAAAAGAGGTTGTGGTTACGTCCTCAAGAGTGAGGCCCTGTCACAATTAATTTTATTGAAGCCAGAATCCGATTGTCAGATATGTATCCGTTAAGTAAAAGACAAATATATTATTAATCGGAGCAGATTATGTGTCTCCTTATGATTTCATCGTTAAAACCGGACATCGATTAGCGATAAAGGTCTTCCTTTTTGTGACAACTTAAGGCCGGTCTCCTGCGACCGTTTCCACAACCATTTTGTAGATGGTTAGGTCCGTGCCACGATATAAAACAAAAACGATGAGCCCCTTCTTCAGTGTTGTTGTTTTTGTAGGATGTTTTGTAAAACATTTTGTCGCAGGAGACCGGCCGTTAAGCTACTAGTACACAGTAAAGTAATAGTTAAAGGGTTTGGTATTGCTTGCTTAGCTGTTAAATCTTTATGCTTTTTTACTCGATCCATGTGAGCTTATTGCTGTACCGAAGGTTAATCTTGTGTATTCTATTAACAACGCCTTAACCCTCTCACCAGCTTTGGCTTCGGTTGGGTACTGCTAATAATTAGCGTATTTGAAACTACCCTCAATAGATTTTATCAGGAATTTTTAGTCAATATACGTTCAATGTAATGTATCATTGAAGAAGAAGGAGATAACAATAATAATAATAAATAAAAAATAATATGAAAATGAACAAGACACAGAAAAATAATAAAAGATAATTATCGCAACTGGGACTCGAACCCGGAGCCTTACGTCTTACCGGGACATACACCTCTACCAATTGGGCCACTGCGATCTATTATGAGACTGTCGTAATTGTCAACTTCATATTTCAAATTTCAGAATTAACAATATTATCTTCGACTAATGTTTTTTTCCATATTATTGGCAGCTACCTTTATTATTGGAAACAAGTATTCAAAGAATGTATTTGTTACCTAGATAGTGTCTCGGATAAATATATCCGATTTCATTTTTATGGAACACCTATTGACTTTTTATAAAAGTCTAAATGAATATTCATTTTTTTATAAGAAAAACTCTCTTTTTAACTTTTGAAGGTTTTTTTAATGTTTCTTTATTCTTTGAATAGTAAATATATAACAATTGTGGAATTTATGGCCGCCATACTAGGCACATGCCCGTGTTATGGTGGCCGATTTTTTAAACAGTGGATATAGAATATAAAAGAACATAAAATAATGTAAAGGAAAGTAAGAAGAACTATATTATAATACAAAATGAAACATAATCAAAGCATATGAAGGAATGTAAATGAAAAAAAAAAAAAAATAGTAATAAAAGAGTGTTTGGAAGAATACAGCAGAGATGAAAGAGTATAAAAAGTATAGTAGATGTAAAACTATAAAGAGGATGAAATATTAATTATATATAAAAGCAAAATTAGCACTGTAGAGTGGGCAAATAGCAACGGATTATTACAATGATTATATTTTATATGTGCACGTAAAGTTATAATGGTAAGTACAAATTTATGTACAAATGACTTCTTATTGAAACTCCGGCTAATAATAATGCCGAGATTGTTATTGCTACATTTTGTAGTGATGAACCAATTAATTCGAACATATCAGAGGTGTCAAACATTTTAAACTAACAATATAAAATAATATTTAAACTTTCGGCTAGTAAAAAGTTAATTACAAATGAAAATTTTAATCGGTGGTATAGATAGCTATGTTATTTAAAGAAATTCTTCAGAAAAATTCCCCAAATAAATTCTCTGTAGAACTTCTTCAAAGGAGTTCCCTAAAGAAATTCTTTAAATAAATTCTTTAAAGAAATTTCGACCCTTTCCGGATATCCATTTTTGGACACCGGCTGAAAATTGAGCAACGGTACTAGATCTTTTGATGTCCATATTTAATTCATTGAATATTTTGGGCGCAATGTAAGAGTATTGTCTCTGTGAAAAGGTGGTTCTTGTTGTAGGAATTATGCATTTTTCATGTGTTGAGTAGCGTGTATGTATATTTTTTTGTGTGGAATTTATCATACCATTTTTCCAGATATGGACAAGCACTATCTTAATATATAGTTGGCGAATGTCTAGGGCTGCGAGTTTCTTAAAAAGTGGCTCTGATGGATGAGACGGGGAACATTTAAAGATGATTCTTAGCAAAAGTTTTTGAACGGTAACAAGAGGGTAGAGAATAGATGCTGCACAACCTCCCCATCCTATAATGCCGTACGTCGCTATAGATTGAAACAGAGCAAAATAAACACTTCTTAGAGTTTTTATGTCAAGGATAGATCGAAGAGAATGAAAAATATAGCATAACTTACGGAGTCTCTTTGTTGTGGAGCTAATTTGAGCCTCCCAGCGTAATTGGTTATCTATAATGACACCTAGGTACTTTATTTCATTTGACGGTTTAAGAATTGGGCATGAACAGCTGTTAAGAAAAGATACTGGGTGAGTGTCTAGGTTTTGCGGGCAAGAATGAATGATTAGTTTAGGAAGGTTTTCTGGGAGAGTGAATTTTCGGATTGAGAAAAGTATGTATTGTGTTTTTTGAACATTTAGGGTGAGGAGGTTAGAGTCTAACCATTTTTTAACTTTTATCAGTCCATAATTTGCTTTCTCAATTGTTGTTTTCCAAGTTTTACTTGTAAATATGATAACAGTATCATCTGCGAAAGATATTATATTGCCGTCGATATCTAAATTCAATAAGGAGTTCATATATATGAGAAAAAGGAGCGGACCTAGAACACTGCCTTGAGGCACGCCATAGGAGATGGGTAAACTTTTACTCCTATATTCTTGACTGGAGTGGATGACAGTTATTTGTGATCTCTGTGAGAGATAGTTTTTAAACCATTTGAGAGCAGTACCTTCTATCCCAATCTGTCGTAGTTTTTTTACAAGGATGCGATGTGAAATAGTATCGAAGGCTTTAGACAGATCTAGAAAGATAGCGAGAGGTTTATTGCCTTTATCGAGGTTATCGGATATCAGTTTGCTAAAGGTTGCAATAGCATCAGCCGTACTACAATCTTTGCGAAAACCATACTGGTTTTTTGAAAGGATTTTATTGTCCTCGAGAAACTTGAGGAGTCTTAATTTTACTACTTTCTCAATGATTTTGGATATTGTGCTCAACAGAGATACAGGCCTGTAACTATTTAGAGAAGATCTGTCACCTGATTTGAAAATGGGGATGATTGAGGCATGTTTAAGACAGTTAGGGAATATGCCAGATTGGAAGCTTAAGTTAATAATATATTGAAGAGGGCTGGCAATAAGGGTTTTTAAATGCTTAGTAAGTTTAGTAGAGATTTTGTCTATTCCTGTTGAGTGGCTAGTTTTTAATGTGGAGATGATTTCTATTATTTCTAATTCTGTGGTGGGAGTGAAGGTAAAAGGAGTATAACTCAGTTGGGCCAGGGATATTTTGTTAGCAAGGTCGTGTTCTGTAACATTATTTGTGGATAAAATATTATTGGATAGGCTAGGTCCGATTGAGGTAAAAAATTCGTTGAAATGGTCTGCGATTTTTACAGAGTTATTACTCGTATTTGTTAATGTTCGACCTTCAATTTTAATGTTATGGATGGGCGTATTCGTTTTTTTGGTGTGGGATATGTCCTTAATAATACTCCATATTTTTTTCGTGTCATTTTCGGCATTTTTTATTTGTTTTTTGTAGTAGTCTACTCTGGCCTTTGAAGTAATTTTTTTGCAAACATTTCTGTATTTCTTGTAAAATAAGAAGGAATCATGGTCGTTGGGGTTTTTTTTACATAGTGCATGGAGTTTGTCGCGCTTGCGGATAGAATGAAGGATACCGACAGTTATCCAGGGTTTGAGTTTAGTGTCATAATTTTTTGTTTTCTGTGTTGTATTAGTTGTAGCGTGGGTTAGATGGTCGTGGAGTGTTTCTACAAGAGATTCGCAGGCTAAATTGGGGTCATTCTGTATGTAAATATTTGTCCATTTTTCCTGAGAAACCAGCTCAAAAAGTGCAGTATAGGATATTTTATTTGTAGAGATTTCATGCGGTGGTGGATTAAGTATTTTATGAGAAAGAGAAGTCATAGTAGCGTAATGGTCCGTGATAGTGCATTGGTATACAATAGAATTAGTTTTTAATTTACATTTAGAAAATACATGATCAATACAACTTACAGAGGAGCCAGATACTCTGGTAGGTGCTGTTATGGCTGGGACGAAACCTTGAAGAGTTAGCAAGTTAATATAATCATTGGCTTGAGGATGCATGGAATTAATTATATTTACATTGAGGTCACCAATAATGAGGATATTATCACATTCACTCACACATGATAAAGAATTGTTTAATGAATTAAGAAAAGGGGTTATGTTAGATATGCCTGGTGATCGATATATAGAAAATATGGTAACTTGTTTTTCTATAACTATTTTGAGACAGTTTGAGTCACTGATTTTGATTTCGTTTACTGAGTGAGATATGTGATTTTTTATGTATATGACTACTCCATCGTTTTGGGTTGCATTGTTCTGTGTATTGTAGTGGGTGTAGTTTATAATGTTTTTAGGAATGTAATTTTCATTTACCCAGCATTCACTTAAGATAAGTATGTCAAATTCGGACTTGAGATCTGTGAGAACTATTAACAATTCATTAAAATTTCGGCTTATACTTCTGATATTCATAGAGAATATTTTAAGGGCTGATTGACTTAATACTTGTTGAACTTCGAGAGCATTATTTGTTTCTATACATGGAATTGGAGAGAAGTTATCTATTTGATCAGCTATTTCTACCATTTATAAATTTTGTAACAAAAAACACAGTAAATAGCATAAAACATATCAATGATTTTGACACATCGCTTAAAATAACAATGAAAGGCTCCACATATTCATATAATATACAGGTGATGATAAAAAAACTTGTGTTCAGAAATAGTATCTTTGGGCTAGAAGTGTATAATAATAATTTACAGCTGTAAATAATGAGGAATTTTAAATAATAGTATGAAGATATAAAAAAGGAAGTTATGTAGCTTAGCCAGCTTTGTTCACAAGGTAAGGGGTGAGGTTGAAGAAAGGTGTTTATTTTTGTCATTAATATTAATGACCGGAGTTCCAATATCTTGCCGTACGTACACTTGGCCACCTCTGGTCCAAGAAAATTTGTAAAGATTTTCCCGTTTAGCCTTGCGAGCAAGAAACCATAGATGCTTCGCCTGAAATGTTAGGTGTTCGGAAATGTATATATGGGAGCTTGGTCCTGCCATTCCGATAAGGGTGGTGTTTAGTTTGTCCTCACGATTGGCAGCTTGTTTATTGAACCTTTTTACATCTCCCAGGAAATCATCTCGATCGATGTTGGACTTGAATTTTATTAAGATGGGCCTGCATGTGTCTTTGGAGACTTTAAGTGTGGTGCGGTATGCTGCATCGATATTGGGGGCGTCTTTTGAGTTAACGGTTTTTTTAATATTGAATATAATATTGTTTAGATTTTCCCCGTTGCTTTCAGGAATTCCTCTTATCTCCACATTTCTTGATCTGTTTATTCTATCCATCTGTTCCATGTGGTTTTCAATAGCTTCTAGTCTCGCTTCGAGGTTGGAGTTCTTTTTTTCAAGTGTTTTATTTTTATCTTCCAGGTCGTGAACGCGAAGTAGAATTTGCTGGTATTGATTACTCATAGCTTCCAGAGTGGATAGAATTTGAGTGTTTTGCTCCATAAGTTTAATAAGAATTTCACTCTCCGGCGGTGTCGTACCGCTGGCTTTGACAGCAGGACCAACAGGTACTATGGTTAAACATTGCTTGCACTTGATCTGAGCGCGGCGCTCCTTACTGAGTCGACGGTAAGAGCTCTCCGCTACTCCACCGCAATGTAGATGAAAAGTCCCTTTGCATAGCGCGCATACAAAAACGGAATCCGCCGAGATAGTAGCTTCTGAACAACTATGGCAAGCAATATTCATGTTGATGTATTTCTAATTAGTACTTGACAGTAGTTATTAGAATTCGGATGTGTTCGTCGGTAAGAATGTGCGTGTGTGCGTGCGAGATTGTTGCTCGCAGTTGGCAGATTGATTATTGTGATGTTTTTGATATTTTAAATTTTGTTTTATTTACCAGTTGTTCGTCTTGGCACAAAAACTTTTCATACAATCGAGTACTGCCGAACAACGTAAATATTAGTCGAGTAGACACAATAACTAAAAAGAGTTTTAATCGATGTAAATTGTTGTTAAACTTGGAACGAAAAAAATACGTGCTTACTGTGATTGACACTTTGATTGACTATGATTGGTTATTCCCATCAATGTAAAGGTTGAAGGTTATTCCCATCATTGAAGAAGAAGATAACAATAATAATTTAATTTTGTTTATATGAAAATTGGTTGTGGGTTCGAATCCCAGTTGCGACCATTAGCTTTTATTATTTTTCTGTGTCTTGTTCATTTTCAAATTTGAAAAAAAAAAAAATTATTGTTATCTTCTTCTTTAATGATATATTACATTGATGGGAATAACCTTCAAAAATTAAAAAGAGCATTTTTCTTATTAAAAAAAAATGAATATACGTTCAAGTCAAAGAACTATAAACCATAATAGAATATCTAGTGATTACTAGACGGGTAACCCATATATGGTTATTCTGACATATCTAACCTAACCTCACCAGTTTGACATTAGGGTGACTATTTTTACTTAATAAAAAAAATATTTTGCTTTAATAAAAACTTTGATTAAACCACCCAGTGAGGCCAACATTACTGGATTATACTATGAAATGTAAAAAATAAAAATAAATAATGCACAATAAAATAATGTATAGTAAAAAAAACTTTTTTTTATACCCATGTGATATTTGCACCCAATTTTTTTTTTAACTTTTACTGTCTTAAGTAACAGTCCACATAATATGGGGGCAAAAATTTATTATCTGTACAATTTTTTTTTAAACTTTTTACTGTCTTAAGTTTCATTCCACATCATATGAGGGCAAAAATTTATTTTCTGTACAATCTTATCTTACTAATATTATAAATGCGAAAGTTTGTATGGATGTATGTATGTTTGTTACTTTTTCACGCAAAAACCACTGAATGTATTTTAATTAAACTTTACAATAATATAGCTCATACATCAGAATAACATATAGGATAACATAAAGGATAAAATTTATAAAGCTAGCTATTAATTTTCCATATATTGAAAATAATAATTAATATATAATAGAAAATGTCAAATTTTGAGAATAAAATTTTGTAAAAAAATGATTGTTAAATAAAAATTCTATTTTAGAAAATATTTAAGTTAGTGAATTTATTTGAAGTACTCGCCTAATACTTTGAATCGAATCAAGAATTACAGATATTTTAATTAATTTATTATTACAGATATTTTAAATAAATAGGTCAAGAATTTTGGTATAAACCTAAATGGGACTAAGTAAAAGAAAATAGATTACTCGAAGTATTAATCCTACGCAGACGAAGTCGCGGGCAGAAGCTAGTGATATATATTTTTGATAAATATTAATTTAACCGCATTTAGAACGTACTATATTTTACAAATAATCAATTTTGATTTTATGCCCTTCATTCTTGAGAGTTGAGAGGAAATAGATTAGCGAAGCTTTATTTTACGGATATTATTCATGAATTTTCTAACAGGCCAATAAACCTTGTTTCGTAAAACCTATTTATTACACGAAAGGTAGAACACAAAGCATATTCTTTAAAAAATGTATATTTTATGGTAATTTAAAAATATATTCTGTTATCTTTATATCTTAGCTGTAACGATTTACCAATAGTTCATCTATAAATATTCATACATTATATTGTATCATAAAAATATTAAAAAAATTACGCATTACGATTATGTTTGTAGCTTTCTGAAAAGAAACCCCTTCCTTATTAGATGATTTATGAACTTAACTTTTAAGAAAATTTAAATAATGATTGAAAACCAAAACTTGTTGACAATAATCTTTTGAAGACCAAATTAAAGAAGGAATCCCGGGATATAGTTCTTTCAACAAATGACGTCAAACTGGCAACCGATAATTTCATAAAATGTTTGAAAACTGATGTGCAAAGTTGTACGTTAGTATAAAATGAGAAACATAACATTACATATCTAAAACCGTGGATAGATATGTTGGAATAATCAAATACCTCAGAACACGTGACAAGTGGCACAATAAATATAGAAGAATCTATAACTATAAACTGTTAGAAAATCATAAATCGTAACGAAACTGGTGTTCGAGATAAATTGAACAAAAGAGCAAGCATATTACAGAAGAAAATTAGATATCAATGGTAACGTTAAACAACAGTGGAAAATTATAAAAGAGGCTTTAACTAACATAAACAATTGAAACTGAATAATATTATTACTTCAATGAAAGAGGGTCTTAATATAATTACTAATCATATTAATAACTTATTCGGTGACATTGTGACTAACAAATTGTGCAGTGCTAATAAAACTAGTGAGATGTGTCTTGTGAATGATTTTAAATCTGATCTTCACATTACAGGCGACAATTTTGATTTTAAGCCAACTAGCATTTGTGAAGTGACAAATATGATAAATGATTTAAAAATGTCTCTCTCGAGTGGTATTTATTCTATAAGTATCCGAATTAACTGATTTCATACATCACATTATTAATAAATAAATAAATTATACTAGCTGTTACCCGGCATGCATTGAAATGCTACTTAAATAAATAAATTCTTACTCCCTTCGTGTCTTCCCCTCCCGCGTCCACTTCCCCTCCTTAGTTTACTTTTCACCATCCCTGCTCCCCCCTCCCCTCTCCCGCTCCCCCCTTTCTCGCGAACCCCCCTCCACACGCATTCCACTTCCACCTTCTACGCCTTCCCCTCTCCCTAAATTTCCCATCCCACCCTCCCGCATTTCCCTCTCCACAGCCTTTTTTCCCTGCCGCTTAACTTTATAAAATACAACAATTTTTTACCAACTCATGTGACCTATTTCATTTTTTAATGCAAATTTCATAATGGCAGAGCTCACCAGAATATCTATACAAATATTCACGGCCATATTCACAACAATTCAAAAAATATGAATAGCAATCGGATGAAATTTTAATCGCAATCCTATGAATAGTATAGGAAATAATTTCATAACGCCAGAGCTCACTATCATATAACCATCCCGGTTATGAGCACATCATATTCCCAAAGTTTCATTGCAATCGGATGAACGGTATAGCCGCGCATAACATACGAACACACAAACAAACAAACATTATTTTTTATATTATAGATCGTAGAAAGCAATCTTTTTGTGGTTTGACACATTTAATTAAAATAAAACACTTATTTTGTGTAAAACCACGAGTTTTAATTAATTTATATTACCGACCGGTTTCGCTTTGCTCAAGCTTCATCAGGGTTCAAATTAATACTAAACGACAAATACACAGTGTGTGCTTGCCTCACTTCATGAACCCGGGCACTCTGCTAAGTCACCAAACGTAGCGAACCACTTGGGGCGACCTAAGACAGTGGTATTAGTTAACCTCCCCAAGGTTGCCTCCCAAATTAAAAGATTTTTTATCTTCTTCATTTGATTGTGCCCATTAAGTTTGTGCCATTATATCTCACCTCGGTTCCGAGATTTTCTTCATTATGAAATATTAGAAATGGACGATTGAATATGGCCGCGCCTCGCGAGCAAAGGGCCATCAATATCAAAATGACTCTTGGAAATCTCCCGAGAATAAATGAAATTTTTATTCGATGAAAAAATAATCAGCCATTTTAGAAATGTGTGGAAATGAAAACTCTAAACTTTAGGTGAGCTATTTTTTAAACTTATGTGTGTATTAAAAATATTTATATTTAAAAATGAATATAATAACATTTGTAAACATTATTTCATCACCCTTCTAATGCAGTTTTAAGTTTTCGAATATTTTTAGAAATATTTCATTTATTTGGATTTTATTGCAAAGCGGAAATATTTTTATCTATTGTATTTATTTAGAGAATAACGTAAGATTGAAATATAATATTAAAATATCATCTTAATACATAAGGTTACTAATAGGCATGATTTTAACATCAGTGAGAAATCCATTATAGAGCAATTTTCTTTAACTTAATATTGTTTTATATTTAACTAGCTGACCCGGCAAACTTCGTACCGCCTCAGAATCAATAAATGTTGTGTTTAATTTATTAGCTGAAATAAATTAGGTTTTTTTTAAGTTAAAATAAATAGGTACCTACTCTAAGTTCAAAACATGAAATTGAGCTGTTGACTAAGCAAGAAATGTTCGGCACACTACACCATTGACAGTTCGAATTGATTCAAATTATGTCGACCAACGCACATTATTTGAAAAGCCGTTCCATACAAAATATATGAAAAAATTAATTTTCTTCATAATAATTTTTCCCGTGATTTTTTCCGATGTTTTAATAGTTATTCTGTTAATCGGGACAGAGACAAATCCAACAAATCAAAGATCATAAGAATCGGTCCAGCCATTCTCGAGTTATAAATGGTGTAACTAACCCGACTTTGTTTTATTTATTAAGATTGCAATTTGTTAATGGCATAATATATTCAAGAATTTTGTGACCATATTTGTTTCGAAACACATGTACTTTAATTACTTTATTTTGTATGAAACGGAGGTATATTGTATACATGATCGACCATTGTTTTATACGGACTGTTGGATATAATATGCTGTAATACGATTTTTTGCCACGAACGCAAGGGCATGAATCGGTAAATACATTTATTGATTTATACATGATACTAACGTCTGGCCTCTGGTAAAAACGGTTTATTATTAACTATTGCCAATTATTATTAACTTTTTAATTTGGCAAAAATTTTGACTACATCCCAATCATCATTGATCTGCATCCCTTTAAATCTATTATTTATCTACGACTAAAGGAAAAGCGACCTTAAAGACAAAATCGATACCATTTTATGATCGAGTTTGATTGATCGGGAATTAAACCGTCTGAAAATAAAACCGATAGCTGAAACTTTATAGGTGGTTTTCGCGATGATAGTCCCGCTCCGGCCTTTATACGGTTGGCTGAAATTGATACTAAAATGCCATCCAATCAAATATAATGAACACATTATTAGATATTACTACCCGAATATCACCTACCTGAAATAGGTTTTTGCACAATTGCTTTATCATAATTATGTAGGTTATTTCTACTGAAAAAAGTCTTTACACAATTGCTTTATCATAATTATGTAGCTTATTTTCTACTGAAATAGGTTTTTACACAATTGCTTCATCATAATTATGTAGCTTATTTTCTACTGAAAAAGGTTTTTACACAATTTTTTTATCATAAGTATGTAGCTTATTTTCTACTGAAATAGGTTTTTATACAATTGCTTCATCATAATTGTGTAGCTTATTTTCTATTGAAACAGGTTTTTACACAATTGCTTCATCATCATTATGTAGCTTATTTTCTACTGAAATAGGTTTTTACACAATTGCTTCATCATAATTATGTTGCTTATGGGTATATATAGTAGACGCCAAACTTTAATGCCTCCCTGAACTCGGTACGATCTATTCTCTCCCAAGTATACTGATGACTTTACAATGACCGAAAACGAAAGAGAAAGATGCGTACAACATACGTGCGAGAGAAAGAGACGTCGGCAGGGAGGCATGCCGCTTTTCTGACCTTAAACACGTCTATTGCGAAAATTTCTGCTTTACTGCTGCGAGATCGCAGCTAGAATATGCATGCTCTGTATGGTCTCCAATTTATATTTGTAACTTTCAATATTTTCAAAACCTCTGCGTCATGCACCAAAGCAAAAATAATTAGTGAATATAACTGATATGTTTGTGTACGTATTATGCTTGTAAAACGATAAATATTTATTATATTATATATATGAATTGCTATGTTTGTAAATAATAATGTTTATTATCTACATCTCTATCGGTCTATTTAGTATTTTACGCCGATAGAAATATGCAGATGAATCGTGAAAAAATGTTTTCTAATATTATGTATGGTTTATCTTATAACCACTGGAGCGACAGAGCTATTAAAATATTTTTTCTCGGATTGCTAAAGGAAATGTTTCCGCCCGCATTAAAAAAAAATGATACCTCCGAATTTGAATATACAAACTGATTATAGTTCTATGTAGCCAATGAATTTCCCTATTTTTTGTCTATTATCACATATTTGTAGGATTTATAAAAAATATAAAAATAAATCTTTAACCTTAAAACATTTTAAACAATCTAGAGAATATTTATTTTGTAATATTTTGAAAGTACAATATATTATATAGTCGTTTTAATAAAAAAATTTTTTTTGAATTTGCCACATTTTGGCAACAAAGCAATCCGAGGTTTTTAAATAGTGCCATAATGTGGCAAAAAGCGCTCGAGTGGTTAAGTACTGCCAAACCAGTTACATTATCATCTTCCCACCAGTCAACATATTACATTAAATTTTTGGTTACGGCATAAACTGTATTTGTGTTCTTATGTATAAAACGGAATTAATTGAAAGATTCTTTTTTTTATTAATCGTTATATTGATTATTGTCGATCAAAACTTTCTAAAAAAGTGGAAGAGAGTTATAAAGGTATTTTTATCTCCACCCTGAATTACATTAGAATTATAGATAAGTTTAAAAATCAGAAATAAGTATTTGGATTTCCATTCCGCAGATGTAAATGGAATTATTCCCGGCAGTAAAAGTAATTATCGCGTTCTAATAACGCGCAGATTAATTTCACGTTTCCTCAAAAATAATTAATATGGAAATGTTTCAACCGTGTGTGTATGTAGGAGAACTGAAGTTTTTTTAGATGTTAGTAAAATCACAATTATTAGACTTTGTATTATCTTAGAAAAAAAATTCTACTTCAATACGAAAGTTAAACACTACATACGAGTGTATAAAGTATTCTATTTGAAAATAAATGGTAAAAATACACTCAATAGTAAGCTAAAAGTGTAAAATTAGATAATTTAGAGACGTTAAAGCTCACCAGTGATTGTGTTTCTCAAGATGGTGCTATAAAAATATTTAAGGTTATGTATTACTGTCATAACAATTCAAAAATTATTTAAATTTAACGCCCCATTTTCATAAGTTCTCCATTTCCCCTTATCAAACACCTCTCATGCTGTTATTTCCCTCTCTAAGTTTTGCCTATTAAATAAGAAAGAAGAAAAAAACGATGTAACGGTCTTTTTGACGATGACAGTGCTGATTTATGTTTTAATTGCTACACACAGATCACTTTTCTTTAAACTGCCTTTGTCCTTTGCCTTACTTTAAGATAACGATCATTAAAATTGTTTTAAACTGTGAAGATTTTTCTCACTCAGCGAAAGCGTTTTTGTCCCTTTCTTTGATAGTGAAGATCCTACATTTTCTCTTCGGCTTGCCAGACTTCGAGCTTCGAGCGAGATCGCCCAGGAAATGTCAGCGATTTCACCGTAGAACTCAATATAACGATGCTCATTTGTTCCAAGTTTCCTTTCCAGTCAAAGGAAATGAGAAAAATCTATTCACAGACTCCATATAACGACATTCATTTAATAAATGATTCGTTTCAGGCATATATACTCGTGTATGTTATATACTTTTGTTGATGAAGCCATTACCGAGCGATCAGAACTTTTTCGAAAGAAATGGGAATTCGAACTCAGCGGTTTTTTATTTTGCCACATATATTTTATGGCAGAATACACGAGCTTTGATAAAAGTTAACACTAAAAACCTGGATGCATTTGATACGTTCATTTATTTTTATATTAACTTCACAAAGGAGACCCCGAGGGATTTTTTCTTCCAACGGCTAATGGGGATGCTATGTGGAGGGTTTTTTTTGCGAAAGGGGTGGACGTTAAGGAGACCCGTTTTGCATAAGGGAGGAAACATGGAAGCTGATATTTTTTATTGCAATATAGAGAATATGGGTTACATTTATATGTATATAGTTTACAAAATATTATCTATCTATCTATCTATATATATAAGGTCCTTACACATAAAATTGGCATTTTGTGTGGGAGGAACATAAAGTCGATTTTTTTAAATATAATATATTTATTTAATCAAAGTATGTACCATTGCTATCTATTCACTTTTGCCATCTCATAGGTAGTTCATCGATCCCTTTATTAAAACAACCATTCGGACGGAAATCAATAAAATCTTTGAAGGCGGACCTTATATATATATATATATAAGGTCCTTACACATAAAATTGGCATTTTGTGTGGGAGGAACATAAAGTCGATTTTTTTAAATATAATATATTTATTTAATCAAAGTATGTACCATTGCTATCTATTCACTTTTGCCATCTCATAGGTAGTTCATCGATCCCTTTATTAAAACAACCATTCGGACGGAAATCAATAAAATCTTTGAAGGCGGTTTGGACTGCCCCATCGGAGATGAATTTTTTCCCTTGGAAGAAGTTATCCGAATTTCGAAAAATATGGTAATCTGTTGGGGCAAGGCCCGGAGAGTACGGTGGATGTCTTAGACATTCCAATTGAAGCTCTTCTAATTTGGTAGCCGTCTGTTGTGCAGTGTGTGGTCTAGCGTTATCATGAAGCAGCAGTGGCCTATAGCGATTGTTTAGCAGCTAGCACAAATACATGAGTAATTAGCTGTATAAATTTGAATTTGGAATTCCTAACCAAAGAGAAGATAGATATTTGAGATCAAAGTTGCCAGTACGGCGAAACGCCAATTTCATGTGTAAGGACCTAATATTACAAGGGTATCAAGACAACAAACTAAAATCAACTAAAGTCGCTTTCATCTGAGTAAATCTTGCTTGTCTGTGAAATTAAATTAAAAAGGTTGTCGTGAATGAAGCAAAGTAATTTGACGTCTCTTTATATTTAAAATTGTTCAAAAAGGAAGATCAGCTGAGAAGGTTGCGGGGGATCTTCAACCCCTTCATAATTTCTTTGTTTGTTTTAATGTATATATTTTCGGGGGTTACTCTAGTTACTATCTGCCCAGTTATTCCAATTTCATTTTAAGTCCGAAAGAAAATTTTTATAACGAAGCATATTTTTAAACTTTTACAAACTTTTTTGTTCTGTAGGTACCATTTTAATTTACGCAAAGCATTTAATGCTTTCATGTAATGAAAAATGGAACAAATTTATTTTGCAATCTAAAGAGATTACCATACTTTCATCGTTAGTAAACGAGGCTGTTACTGGCGTGTAATTATAATTTTAAGCGTACGACAGATTTTCATTCAACAGGTATTTATTATAGATATATATTCATACTGTACTAGTTTAAAATCACACGAGAATACATTAGAACTATAATGTACACTGTACACCAACTGAGCGGCTGCTCCAAACCACTTGTACATCGAGAGAACTTTCAGAAAACCGAATAATATTATACTTGTATCAATATACTTTAGAATTTTTTCTATTTTTTTATTTTTATAAGAAAAACTCTCTTTTCACCTTTTGAAGGTTATTCCCATCAATATAATATATCATTGAAGAAGAAGAAAACAATAATAATCTAAATTAAAATATGAAAATGAACAAGACACAGAAAAATAATAAAAGATAACGGTCGCAACTGGGACCGCCACGAGCTTATATTAAATAATGATGTTTTTCTCATAAAAGCACACTTTTTCAATCACCATTCATTTTTTCTTCTTCTCGTCCATTTTCTTCCGCCTTGCAACATTCTTCAAATTATTATTTCTGTGGCAAAAGAACTGAGTTTTCTCTAACTTACTTTGTTTCAAGTTTCAACATAATTCGAAAAAATGCTTCAATAAATAAATACAAGAAACCAAACCCATAAACTCTGCAAACTACAAAAATATTATCCACCAATAAAGTAAACGTGAAATGAAATTCAAAACTTAAGTTTTGCCTTTTGATTGGCCGACCTTGATCTAGGAATTCCGAGAAACTTAGCTTTTCTTCGAGAAATCCGAGAGTTGTTTTGCTTTTCGATCTAACAAACTTTTTCTGAATAAAAATGCTCCAGAATCAAAGGCCGGTTCGCCATTGTTTTATAAGCTAGCTTAATTCTCAAAGACGGATTAAAATGCTTTTTTCCGGCTCCTTTTCACAACTTCCGAAGTGAAAAAATCTACGTATAACCTCACAATGAGGATTTCAATTATAAATAAACGATTGTTTTACACTAACAATTGTTTGATTTAAAAAAATCATCTCTGGTAGTACCTTATAAAATGTTAAAATTGATGGGTTAGATTGCCAAATGATATCCGTTTATATTTTAAACTATTGTATTTTCTCAAATATGTGATATGATAATAAACTGAGTTTATCAGTCATTTTAGTATCGGTTTATCCGCAGAGAGCAAATTGACGTACCTACTTAAAAATCTCTCAAACCGAGCTTAGAAAGTGCCATTCCAGAGGGAGAGCGCAGGTGAAAAATATATTTGAACCACTGGAGCGACAGAGCAATATAAATATTTTTTATCGGATTGCTAGAGGAAATTTTTCCGCCCACATAAAAAAAATCATATCTCCAAATTTGAATACGGCGACATACAAACTGATTATAGTTCTATGTAGCCAATGACTTCCCGTATATTTTGTTTATTATCACATATTTGTAGGATTTATAAAAAAATAATTAAATCTTTTACCTTAAAACATTTTAAAGAATCTATAGAATATTTATTTTGTTATATTTTGGATATACAATATATATATATATATATTTAAATATTATATAGTCGTTAATATATATATATTTTTTTAATTTGCCACATTTTGGCAACAAAGCAATCCGTGGTTTTGAAAATAGTGCCATAATGTGGCAAAAAGCGCTCGAGTGGTTATGGGAAAGCAACTGAAATACCGGCCTTCAGACGTTTATGCTGGGTTTAGCTGCTTTGGGTTGATGTAAACGCTTTATAATAATTGTGCCCTGCAAATAACGCTGTTAAATAAATTAATATTCTTACTCTTAAATTAAGATTAATTTAATATTCACATTATTAAACAATCAAGTCTCACAAATACCGTTAATGTAAATATTATACGGATACGACGTCGGGCATTTTGGTAATTATTGGATATAGATGGAAACGGTTAATACGCACTTTTTTTTAAAACACTCTTTTGATTCACCTTAATGACATTAAAAGACAACTATTTGCATTGGGGGCAGTGGAAAATATTTAATTTTAAATTTCAATTACGTAAAATTAAAATTAGCTTCGTCTTGAGAAATGTTGCCCATTTTGTAATATAATAACTGTCACTTTGGTATGTTGGAATTCCTGATACATTTTTATATATAACGAGCATTGACGAAGTATAATCCTTGGTCGAAGATAACGAGAGGCTAGAAGATTTTGAAGATACACGAAATCTGGTAGGTAGGTAAGCACTAATTTAGGAACCGGAGTTTTGGAAATAAAATGAAGTAAAAATAACATGCCTTTTTCTTTAGTAATAATTTTTTTTTAAATAATACATTCACTTTTGTATCACAAACCATGGACGTTTTTCTTGCCTTAACGTGATCAGGCACTGTAAAGGGAGAACTTTCTTTTGTATCACAAACCATGTTACACAAACCTAGCGTAGCCACTAAACTACTTGAAAACTGGGATGTTTTTCTTGCCTTGACGTGAGCAGGCGCTGTAAAGGGGGCACTTTCTTTTGTATCACAAACCATGTTACACAAACCTAACGTAGCCGCTAAACTACTTGAAAACTGGAATGTTTTTCTTGCCTTGACGTGAGCAGGCGCTATAAAGGGGGCACTTTCTTTTGTATCACAAACCATGTTACGCAAACCTAGCGTAGCCGCTAAACTACTTAAAAACTGGGATGTTTTTCTTGCCTTGACGTGAGCAGGCGCTGTAAAGGGGGTACTTTCTTTTGTATCACAAACCATGTCACACAAACCTAGCGTAGCCGCTAAAATACTTGAAAACTGGGATGATTTTTTTGCCTTGACACGTGCAGGTGCTATAGCATCGTATTAGGTAGGTACTAATTAGGCGGAATGTTAGTTTTTTAACACAAAAAAAAAAAAAATCTAGCCGCTCGTTGTTTTTCGTATAGTAGCAAGAATACTAACATAACAAAATGACATTTGACAAAAATTTTTGAAAATGTCGGTCACATTTCACAGAACGAAAGCTAATTTTAATTTTACGTAATTGAAATTTAAAATTAAATATTTTTCACTGCCCCCAATGCAAATAGTTGTCTTTTAATGTAATTAAGGCGAGTCAAAAGAGTTTTTCAAAAAAAAGTGCGTATTAACCGTTTCCATCTATATCCAATATTTACCTTTGAAAATTTTGAGCTGAGTTTTAAAACCTACATTCGTGCCACGATATTGCGTACCCCCAATACGCGTACCACAGGTTGAAAACCGCTGATCATAGACATCTGCGATAAATTGAACGTGTAGGGTTTGCCTTACGTGTTTGCTAGTTGCGATCTGCCTATTGCGCCATTGGGTCGAAACACGTAGAACGCGGGTAAAGCAGTCGGCGCATGGGCAGCCGACGGCCGACAAGAATGTTTGTATGTAAACGTACTAAAGCGCACACAGTGAATCCAGATTCAGATGTCCGCAACTCGGTACAAAATACCGCCGGCGCGCTCGGGCGCTGTGCGCGGGTAGTCCGAAATACGAAACACGCTTTCTACGTGTTTAGACCCATTCACGCACTGTCTGAGCGAAACTTTGGATCTACCGTCCGCACATGCGCCGACTTACCATCCGTCCCTCTTCCACACATCACATATTTAATTGTTTTGCAATGTTAATTTTAATTAAGTTGTCAATCTCTCAATATCTAAAAACATGTATTTGATAATTGTTTCAGCACTGCGAGGAGGCGGCTGCCATCAGCCAGAAGGTGCTGGCCCTGGAGGCAACGGAGCCTGGCAGGAGGTCCTCCTCCAGCGGGGACTCCACCAACAGGCCGCCCCTCACCAAGAAGGGCAGCATGGGCTCCGTGCCGCCTTCCGCATCTTCTACTGTCAGGTGAGACCAATAAAATTATAACCTTCCGTAAACACTTATGCTAGCCCCAAAGGCCCCAAGATGCCAAGACACGGACACTTACACTGGAGGCCCCAATGTGCCTAAATAACTAAATACTGACACTTAGCCATCATCATGTCCTATTTGAGGATGCTTTGCAAATGATCTTTGGAAAGGAACGAACAAACTTGTATCTTGAATATACAATGTAGAAGGAAGGGAACACAGAAGCCGCAAAAATCATCCCTTTCTGACCCACTTCCTTCTCTTCCACTCTGGCTTTAATATACTTAAATAACTAAAAACTGAGACTGAGCCTATGTCCGATTTGAGAATGCTCTTGGGAGGGTCTTATAAAATAAACGAATGAACATGTAACTTGAACATAATATTTTGAAGAAGGGAAGGAACACAGAAGACGAAAAAGCATACCTTGATGTTCCTCTCTAACCCCCAAACATTCAAAAGAAGAATACTGTTAAGCACCCTCCATTAAAATACTGACAGGACACACACAGCATTCCAAACTGATGCATGTGTTATAAATAATGAAATCCTTTCGTTAGGACAGAGGAAGCTCTCAAACGTATTGCCGGTTCTTGAAAAGTCGAGAGCTTTTGTCAGGAGACATGCCAATGCCAAACTAAACTAAATGGATTGGGATCTGTTAGGGACAGAAATCGGTCCCGCAAAGCGGAAGGAAATGGATAAGAGAGGAATTGTCGACTTACCGCTTTTCTTCCTTCGCTTTCAATTTTCCGCTGGACCGATTTCTGTCCCCAACAGGATCAGTTTGCAGTTGTGTTATTAATCACAATCACACATGTGTTTGCAGATATCTGTGGATCCGGCTGGCCCTGTTCGAGCGGCGTCTGGCGCGCATCATCGAACACCTGGTGCGCCACGCACCGCGCTACTACGAGCGGGGCGCGCTGGTGGCAGACCCTGACTGCGGCTCCATCCTCGCCTCGCTGCTGGTGGGGCCCTGCGCGCTGGAGTACTCGCGCGCGCGCCCGCCGGACCGCTACTGGCCCGACCCGCCGGCGGGGGAACTGGTACGTTACTATTTTATCATCACACTTCATTGCTTCAAGGCCCGGTATTACCCGCTCAGAAAGAAGAAGAAGGAGAAATACGACAATAAAAAAGTTAGAGGGGTCGGGCTAAAATTAAAAACGATAATATTCAAGCGAAAATTGTGAAAATGTTTAATAAAACATGACTAGATTAAAAAAAGAGCGCAAAAATCTCATGGGGGTTGTGGTAGCATTTATTGAAACGTTGTGAATTTTTTCTTTCACATGACTTGTAAAATAACAGAAACAAGCGCGTAAATTATAATCTTCGGAGCATACTTTGAGATTTATTTTTATCGACGGAATTTTAAATAATTACCGTTTCGGCGTGGGGAATGTAGATACTATCTGAAGAAACACATGTATTTTTTAAGAGCTTAAAAACTTCAAATGTTTAAGGAAAATATGTAAGAAATCGGTAGAAATTCGGGATGCTGCGGCTTAATCGCCATCCTCCTTGTGTGTACAGCGTGATAGTGAAATAAATTAGAAATCCACACAACACACAAAATTTCCGGAGCCAATTGGCGCTTTTATAATTCCCACGGTTATGGCACGGCGACGGTACAAAAAGGCATTAAACGTACATTCCATACCACAGTAATTCTGCAGCTCTTTCTTACACACTAAATAATAGTAAAACAATCGATATATTTTATATATCATTTTCTTGCATCTTCCTCACTTGTATTAAAGAAATGAGATGTTGCAAGCCGTTGCCGTCGCCATGCCGTTGCCGTCGCCATGCCGTTGCCGTGGGAATTTTAAAAACAGTCAATATGCGCTTTTAGTATTCCTGCGGAAATGGAACGGTGACGGGAATGGCTGGGGCCATATTTTTTTTTTATTATTTAATCTATATAGTATAATTACATGTGTTTTTTTTCCAATGCCTGTCTCACTAGGATATACCTGTGTCGAGACAGACGTAGAGGTACATACATTTTATACAAACATACTTGAATGTAAAGGTTAATTACATTTTAAGTTCAATACAATAAAAGGAAGGTAATTGGAAGTGTGAATTAGTTCTATAAAGAGTGTGATCTTCAAAATCACTATTCTTTAATACGAGTGAGGTAGAGACAAGAAATTTTTTTGCGTCTCCTTCACTCGTATTAAATAAATGAGATGCCGCTAGTCGTTACCGTCGCCGTACCGTTTCCACGGGAATTATAAAAGCAGCCAATGAGCGCTTTTAATATTCCCACGTTTACGGTCCAACGACCTTACAAAAAAGGCAATAAACTTTCCTAATCACAATAATTGTGCAGCTCTTTCTTACACACTAAGGTGAGACAAAGGATTAGACAACGATGTACCTACGTAATTCTGCTTCCTCCAAAGGAAAAAAAGTAATAATTTTCTTGTCTCTCCCTCACTCGTATTAAAGAAAAAATGCCTTTCCCTTCAAACATGAAACTTGGAAAAACCGCTTCTTAAACTTGTAATTCATTAAAGAAGTGTATGGAAATGAATTTATTGCGAGCACGTGTATTTGAGTGGTTTAAGCATTTTCAAGATGGCCGAGAAAACGTTGAAGATGATTCACACCCGTGTCGCCCTTCCATGTCAAAAACGAATAACAATATCGAAAAAATTGATAATTTGGTTCGATCTGACCATCGATTAAGTATTCGTGCGATTGCTGAAAATTTAGGAATTGACAAAGAATGCGTACGGAAAATTTTACATAACAATTTTAACATGCAAAAAGTATGTACCAAAATGATGCCTAAAATTCTCACGTTTGAAAAACAAGAAGCTTGTAAAATGTTTGTACCGTCTTATTCGTCGGATCTTGCGCCGTGCGACTTATATATGTTTCCTAAGATGAAATCTGCAGTAAAAGGAACAATAATTGAATCCGTTTAAGCTGTGAAAGAGAAAGCGGCACACGGAGAAAAATGTTATTCGAAAAAACGATCATTTTAATAGTAAAAACGGTTAAAAACGGGACTGAAGTTCTTACGAACAAATTAACAGGGTTGCAATGTTTATTGGCGGGAAAATGTAAGAATAATTTGCTGGTATACGTACGAAATTACGTAATCGTATACCAACAATTATTCTTACATGTTCCCGCCAATAAACATTGAAACCGTGTTAATTTGTTCGTAAAAACTTCAGTCCCGTTTTTAACCGTTTTTACTATTAAAATGATCGTTTTTTCAAATAAAATTTTTCTCCGTGCACACGTCCTGAAGGAGCTGACAGAAGAATACTTCCAGCACTGTTTCGAACGATGGTAGATTAGCATGGAACGTTATAGGGATAGAGGAGTGGTGTATATTGAAGATAAGATAAGATAAGTAATCGTGTATGAAATCAAAATAAAATGTTTGAAAATTGGCAGTCGTAGTCTCGTTACTTAATAGCCCACCTCGTATATCTCTGAAGTAATAGGTATAAGGATTTACTTTTGTAATAATTCGTGTTTAAATCGTTTTCTGAAGAGATGAGCCTTGAATTCTGAATAGTTTTTTTATTCAGCTTAGTTCGAGTAGGAGTTTATGCCAAGCTTTAGGACTTTTCCCTGGAAGCACGATAGATTATCTATCGCTTACCCTTTATACAAATCTCATTCAAGTTAAGAATAGAGTTAGCGCCGCGGGTGTAAATGTTACGTTAGGAATACCACGAAAATTAAAAAAAGGAAACAATTTTATTATGAAATTTCATATTTTCATTACTTTTATCATCTTTTGAATGTCTTTCCACCAAGTGATTAGGTAATATCACCACCCCACACTGCTAAATTTTACCTTCGTATCATTTTTTGACATTGAAAATATTTTTTTTTTTCATAAATATAAATTATGTATTCCTTTATGTTGTTGTTTATTTTTGGGATGTTATGCCGTATTACGCTCACTCCTTCTTTAGCCGTCGTTTCGGACAATGTTACACATATTTTTTATTTTATTATGATGATTCATATTTTTATTTTATTTTATTTTTTAAAGTATAAAATCTGCCGGCGGGCATCCTGTATTATGAACATTACGCAGTGTTGTTCTTATCAGAATTTAAGTTTTTTCGCGTTTTTATACACAAACGGAATTAACAGGTTTTTATATTTTGCGATGATCAAAATTTAATATAAAATTGTGCTTATCATAAAAAACCATCGCTCAACAAGTCAGCAATTCTCGGGAAAATCGGATTTGAATCTCGTTTGATTTTCATGGGCTTGGGTATGATCCCTTTTTGGGAATTTGTACCCTCGCTTGTGTAATGGGATGAAGAATTTATACGCCTGGGGCTCCCTTCTGAAACACGGTGCCGCAATAATCTTATGTCTATGGGTAAGAGCAGTGCCGGATTATCCCTAAGGTAAACTAGGAACGTGCCTAGGGGCGCGAGGTTACAAAGGTTACTAGGATTTAAAAAAAAAAAAATATATATATATATATATATACGTTATGGCACCGTCTTACACAATATAAGAGATTCTTTAAGTCTATAGAGATGTAGAGCTTCAGAAGCTCCACCTTCTTGATTATTCCTAAATCGCATGATTTTATAATAGAAGTTGGTAAGATACAACTGCAATGGTAGTACATTCGTCGCTTCGATACATTCGCGCGTGTTAACAACCCCAGAATGCACCCGACCCGCTGGAGATAACGCTGCACCTACTACACATCCGGCCCTGCACCTTATCTGTGGACAACAAACCAATAAACACTATCAACCTCGATAGACTCGGACCTCGATCTACCCATGAGAAGAAGCTATAAAAAGAACCATGACATCCGCTGCTAATCTCCAATCTAGAGTTACAGAAGGAACTTGCTTCTTTCGTTTAGAGATTCTCCTTTGAACACTATTTTACTCACTTCCAATGTCCTTTGTTGTTAAATAAATATTATAAGTTTATTGTCTATTCACTTTACGTGATTAACCAAAACCAATATTAACTCTAACTAAGTTAGCTAGATTGCAGGGTAAAGGATGCAGCGCGGGGGCTGGAGCTAAGCGGTCGGCGCGGCGGAAACTGCTTTCATGATCGTGGTTTGGGGTTTTATTTTGGTTCCCATCAACAAAACCAATTCAAGGAGATGAAGTTCTGGGAAGGAAAATGATATGAAGGGCGGTAGGAATTTGGGGGTCTGTGTGTCCAATAATGACGTATGAATCCATTCCTCTCACTACGGTGCAAGGGATGACCGGAAAACTCAAGAATTTCACCTCAACACCTCCTTTGAAAAGTCATTAAAAGTTATAAAAAAATATATAAAAAATTGAATAACCATTGGAGCGACAGAGCAATTGAAATATTTTTTCTCCGATTGCTAAAGTAAATTTTTCCGCCCACATTAAAAAAATCATACCTCCGAATTTGAATATGGAGACATACAAACTGATTATAGTTCTGTGTAGCCAATGAATTCCCCTATCTTTTTTTTATTATAACATATTTGTAGGATTTATAAAAAAAATATAATGAAATCTTTAACCTTAAAACATTTCAAAGTATCTAGAGAATATTTATTTTGTTATATTTTGAATGTACCTACAATATAATATATAGTCGTTTTAATAAAAATTTTTTTTTTGAAAATTTGACACATTTTGGCAACAAAGCTATGCAAGGTTTTGGAAATAGTGCCTTAATGTGGCAAAAAGCGCTCGAGTGGTTAAATAGGTTATGTTAGGTTAGGACAATTTTTTAATTTGTTTTTCATAGCTTTTAACGACTTTTTAAAGAGGTTGAGTTGGTTTGATTCTGAGTTGACATGGAACCGGTGCAAGGCGATGCGATGGGTCGAGAATGGTCTGGTTGGAGAGGTCAAAAGGTCTCCATTAACCGATCTCTCCCGATGCGGCCTGCCTCGCAGCAGGTGGACAAACATGTTCGCCGCCAAGACCTAGACATACTTCACCCCATGAACCCGGGCACACCTGTTAAGTCACCAAACGTAGCGAACCACTTGGGTGACCTATGGCAGGGATGTTGGTTAACAAATAAAAGGTTCCCGGTACCCATACCCGCCTCCAAATTGAAATCATGTCATCAACTGAGTGGCAGGCCGGATCGGAAGAGACTGGTTGAGAGTATAGCGGCTTACCTATCGATATCTACGCCGCACTAATTGGCACTGTCCGGCGCTGCACCTACCTTTTTGTTGTTGACCACCTTCTGGAAAGAGCTCGGTTCTGCGGTACATTACACACAGCGCTGCCTAGCCATATCGAGAAACTTCTCGCGTGTGCATGTTTGACTTACCTTCCGAGTACCATTGTCGCAGCCTTATAAGGACTCGAGCAATACAAGTGGTCAGTCGTTCTTCAGCAGTCTTCACTCAACGCAGTGCTCGCGCGGCAAGCGGCCGAGTAACACAACTTCGCAATCTGCGGTTCGGTCGGGATAATATAACTTACGCGATTTAAAAATACTGTACATTCTGTAAATATGTAAATATATCATCATCATCAACAATCATCCTCGCGTTTATTATCCCGACCTACAGCACGCGGAGATATCACGACACACCGATATCTCCTCTTCCAACCGGAGGCCCAAAATTTCCTCTATCAACCGGGGGCCCAATCATCACCTCTTCCAACCTGAGGCCCACAAATCTCCTCACATAGGAGACACGCACTTGTGCCTCCAAAAGAGTGACCTCAAGCATCGCCTCGAACAGAACATCGCCTTGCACTTTAGTAGGAGGGATGGATTCATTTGTCCGTCACTCCTGCACACACTTCGTCTTTTTCCTTTCCTAAAAAGACCCTCCACTTCGCATTCCCAAAGATAACATAGGCCCTGATGGCAATTATTTTCTTCAGGACCTCCTGTGTGGAGCTAATACAAAAAAAAACGCAGTCTCTGCATCAAGTTAGCATCTATGAGGATTGGTTATAAGTTATAAGTGTTATAACTAGTATACGGGGTTCCATGTCTAATCGGACTATGAGATCTCAGCGTCTGAATTCCCATAGTAAATTTATTCAGACACAATACTTCCTCACATGATAATTCATCACATCATAACTCACATTAACCTAACCTAACCTAACTAGGGATGTTACGAACATTCGCATATGCGAATAATTCGCATCATTTTAAACATTCGCATCGACATTCGCATTCGCAACAATCGATGCGAATGTTTGGCGAATGCGAATGTGTGCAGATCATGTCTTGACTCGCCCACTGTCCACTTGTCTTCTGTTTTTAGAGCAAGCTCCGACGGTGCAGAATCAGGAGACACTATAAGCTGTGAAATCAAAGCCCAATTGAAGGCATATCTTAAAGAAAATAGCCTCTCTTGATGAAAACCCTTTGTACTGGTGGAAGACTAAAATGAAATACGACAAATTGACAGATCTGGCTCGTTAATATCTGAGCGCTCCATCGGCTAGCGTTCTGAGTGAACAATTGTTCAGTGCAGCCGGCCTTATATACGAGCCCCTTAGAAATCGCCTCATGGGAGAAAAGGCTGCAAAATTGCTTTTTCTGAAATATAATATGCCTCTTTTGAACTTCGATTATTAAATTGCTTAATTACGATTATAACTTACTGTATAAGAATTGATTTAATGTTTTTATTAAAACTATGATTAACGTTGACTAAAGTTTTTTTTAATGTGATTCCTTAACATTCGCATTCGCACATTCGCACTCTGAACATTCGCATTCGCAAAAATATCACATTCGTAACATCCCTAAACCTAACCCAAGATTAAAAACTCCAATTGTCAGTTTTCGACGCTTGGAGACATGATGAATTATCATGTGAGGAATTAACATCCGATGAAAAGTTTGTACTCAATATTCATACACTTAAAAAGTTTCCACTGAACATTCTGGTCACCAGTATACGTCTAGGTGGTGGCAAAACTATAAAAGATTACGACATATAAAAGTTAAGTTCAAATGGAAAGAGATAAATCAATTACACTAAAATAATATTACATTGTAAACTGCTATTTGTCCTTTGTGCTAAAAATGACATTAATCGACTTGCTATAAGCAACAAAATTTAAATGTTGGACTTCTGTTGTATCCTCTAAAGCGAATTGGACTCCAGGATTTTTGCAATTAATTAAATCGGTTATTATGCCGTTTTTCGACTTCGTTTTTAAACTTGAAAACACCAAAAAGTGGACTGGCGTGGTTCATCCACTAAGGTACAGAATATGGTGCTAGATGATAGCCGAATTCACGCACGCGCGTTTTTTTTTTAAACTTAAAATACGATCTAGCACCATAGTTCTTCGTAAATTGTCAGGAATACGAACACAACTAAATGGCAGATATTCTCGTAAATGGACAAGAACTGTCGCAGTTTCACGTGTCGAAAGCAAATTTTCTTTTTACGCAATTGAAATTTTGGTAAAATTTCAAAATCGCTGGACACGATTAATATGAATCTTACTAATATTATAAACGCGAAAGTTTGTATGGATGTATGTATGTTTGTTACTCTTTCACGCAAAAACCACTGAATGGACTTTAATGAAACTTTACAATAATATAGCTCATACATCAGAATAACATATAGGGTAATTTATACCCAAAGCTTGCTATTTTCAATGTATTACAAGTAATAATTATTGTTTAATAGAAATGTCAAAATTTGAGAATGACATTTTGAAAAACAATGATTGTAAAACCAAAATTCTATTTTAGAAAATATTTAAATTAGTGAATTTATTTGAAGTACTCACCCTTGAATCGAATCAAGAATTATAGATATTTTAAATAAATAGTTAAGAATTTTGGTATAAACACAGACGGGACCTACGAAAAGAAAATATGCTAATCGAAGTACAAATAATAGTACATCAAAGAATACAAAAACACAAGTGAAATTTTGAAACACTGTCAAAAAAAATAATTTTAATGCATCTTTACCATCTCCCCCTAGTTGTCTTTTATAGTAGGTAGATACTTAATTAAGTTGAATAAAAAAAAAGTTCGTATAGCTTGTCCAGCTACTCCGAAAAAATATTTTCCTCTGATTGTTGATGTCATAGTCCCACTGGCTCCGGACAGTAGAAACTTTTGTTCGTATATGGGTAATTTGGGAGGCGGGTAAGGGTATCGCCGCCCCTGTAACTATTTATTGGATAACCAACACCACGGGTCATCCCAAGTGGTTCGCTACGTTTGGTGAGTTAGCAGGGGTGCAACATTTATTGGATAACCAACATTACAAGTCATCCCAAGTGGTTCGCTACATTTGGTGACATAGCAGGGGTGCCCGGGTTTATGGGGTGAGGCTTATCCAGGTCTTGGCGGTGAATGCATCTGCCCGCCAGCTGCATGGTGGGCCGGATCGGGAGAGACTGTTCGAGGGAGACCTTTTGACTTCTCCAGCAGGACTCTATTGGAACATCTCCTTGCATCGCAATGGATTCATACGTCCGTCACTCCTGGAGACACTGACCCCAAGTTTCCTAAGCACCCCTCGTACCTTTATACTTTGAAAAAAAAACATCTTCTTCCTTTCCTCAAAAGACCTTCCACATAGCATCATCAAAGATGACACAGGCCCGGAGGGGAATTATTTTCCTCAGGGCCTCCTGCGTGGAAAATATAAAGGGTTTTTAAAATATTTATAAAATTACTTTGGCGGAATGCCACATGGAATTGAAATCTAATTAAATTTTTAGAATGAAAATAGGAAAGGTTGAAAACACTTTAGAAAAAGTGAAACCCAATACTAATTATCCATGATATTATACTTTCTCCTTGAAGATTTGAAAATAAATAGTATTCAATCACTTGAAAAACTTGAATAACATAAAAAGTTTTGAATGGCTGAAATAATAACTTTCAGGTTCAGAGACATCGCATCAGTGCCGGTTCCACCACTCCGCCCCCGTGTCGCCGCCCCATACTCAACTTCCGGCGCAGTCTCAACACCTCCTCAGAGGATGCCATGGCCACCTCTGCTGCTGCAGGTTATTCAACTTCTTCTAAACCCACACTTACTTCCCCACCTCCTTATGATATATCAATTGGATATGTATAGTCCCACTAGCTTCAGACGGTTGGGACTCTTACGCAGTATTCACATAAAAATTGAAGTACTAATTAACCCGGTGAGCGTAAGGTTGGGTAAAATTTACCCGAAACAATTTATGTTGCTCGATAATTTTAATTTGCCGATCTTAACTGTTCTGGGCCCTTTACCCTTGGGAGAAGGTGCGGAAGCGACAAGAAACAAGGATTTAGTCAGCCAATGCTCAGCGAGGTATTTAGACGTCGTCAAAATTGTCAGCGGGTGATTTTTACCCACCTAGCTTTCGGTGTTACTATTTTTCAAGTCTGATTAGTTGTAGAAGAACAAAAACTATTATGGTTTATGTTTGTTATGATTAAAACTTAGAAAGATGTGCATTTTTTGTGGTTTAATTTTTTTTTAAATGGACAATTAAGTACCATAAGTTGAATTCTCTAGGAAAATATAATAAAAATGATTAAACTACTAAAAATAAACACTTTTATTCCTAGTTTCTAATAACAAGTACGTACTTAGAAATAAAATAAGTATACTATCGAATTAAAAATATTAGTAACTCGAGAATAAAAAAAATAATCCAAGTCCGAATTTCGGGTGAAATTTACCCAGCCTTACGCTCGATGTTACAAATTTAAACTTAACGCTCGCCGGGTTAAGAAAAACATTTAATTTCTTATTCTCTGAGTTAGCGGAAAGGTTGTTTGCTAAAAATCTGAGTAAACAAAGAATGATAATCTTTCCTTCTCCACTCTCAGTTTCACCCTCTGCCTGTAGATCACTCCTCGGAACTAAATGATGATGAATTGGCATGAAACCATGGTGGTTTCATGTCCAACTAATATATGCTTTAAAATTTTATCGTTTGAAAAAAAAACAAATAATTTTTTTAATCTAAATTTTTTGAATGCAAATCTAAAAAAGTATTAAAAATGGTTCGCTTCACTTTTTTTTCTAACTAAAATTACTGATAACAAAAAAAAAACACACATATTTTATTAGGCAAATGTATTATAAACGTTATCATCAACTCACTTTGTCGTTTCATGTAAAAAAAAAATTGTGGTCAAAAACATTGGTTTCAAAAAAGTGTACATTTTCAGTATTTTGTGGTTAACTTTTAGGTTTGAGTATAGTTTTCCCTATAAAGTGGACTCATTTTGAATACGTTATCCCAAAGATTTAATTTCTAGCATCCATGAATATACATACTAGAAAAGCATTTATTTATTTGTAGCGGGATCCAGTGCAGCTTGTGGAGTGGGCACCACCGTGGCGACCTGTGCCAAAGACTATGTGGAAAGTCTTCACCAGAACAGCCGGGCAACACTTCTCTATGGAAAGAACAATGTCCTTGTGCACCCCGTAAGTTAAATCCCTACAAAGTTCTGTTCATATTTACATTTTATTTTATGTCTTTTAAGAATCCCTTCTTTTTACCAATTATTTTATACTAGCGCAGAAGTTTCACTATCGTCAACTATAGAATTTGTGAGGTTGAAAGTATTTAAAAAAAAAATCAGAATGCCTTTCAAATCATAATCAGAAACTTCTTTGGGAATGTACAATGATCAAACATGTGAATAAAAGAAATACACATTTCAAACATGATTTAATCGATTCGAATTTTAAAAAGAATAATTTCGGTGGTGAGTCTCTGTGTCTATGTGTAAGGGCCCGTTTCCACTTCCGTTTAAAAATTGGACAGCAAAAAACCGGACGTCGGATGCCCTACTCACATCTCCGTTTCAAAAACGCAATGATAAATAATAATAATGTTTTATTCCAGGATGTGGGGAGGATAGTGCAATCCCACACGTCCCATATAGTTATAAATACAGTTAAATTATAAATAAAGTAGAACAATTATAAGTACGTACAAAGTTATAAATAGGTAATCAATTTCTGCGTGGTCTTGAGTGAGCTCGGGCCCAGCGCTCACTCAGGAGTGGCGCTTGGTGCTGGAAGGCTGCGTTCACCACCGTGTTGTCGGAGGCCATTAGCCGCATCCTGGCTCCAGTGACCCGCTGTCTCATCAGGGCGGCGAATCCATTAAGTCCTAGTTCCGTAAACATTGTTGAAGCACTGCTGTATCTCCTGTATCCAACTATAATTTTGCAGGCGTTCTTATGTAATATAAAAAGTGGGATGATCACGTAGACGCTGTGTGCATACTTCCTTGCGACTGAGAGCGGGCGGGTTGAGCGGTCGGATTGAGCGGTCGGGTTGTAATGGGGCTCACGCCAGAGTTACGAGGTGGCAAGTGTGAACAGTTTTAATCAAACCTGTCCGCAAGCGAGTTCCGACACGATTTTTAAACGGAGGTGCTGCGTTAAGTGGTCTACACACTATACTGCGAACAGCCCGACATTTAGCAGCTTTTAGCAGCTGGCTAAAAATCGCAGGTTGGAGGTTGCCTCCAGACGATGCTTTTTGCAGTAAGTTGGTTTCTTTTGCTCTGTGAACACGTATTCACAGCGCTCCCGAACTCGGTCACTTTCGAAATGAATTTGCGAAATGCTTAAGCCGGGTCTCTTGCTTCAACATTGTCGCCTCCTGCGACTTTTTTAAAATAAGTTTTTATTTCAGTGAAAATAAAACTAATTGTTAATCGAAATCGACAATGGTTAATCGTTAATCGACCACACATACCTAATTAATTATGGGAATAAATTCATAACAGCAAAAATAATTAAACAATATTCATTCATTAATCCATTGAGAAAAATATTTGCCACCGCTAATTTTCCTTTTAGACCTACTCGACTCCAAACACCTTTTTATTGTAATAACTCTGGGACCACCGCAGAACAAAATGCAACAATAAATCGCTTACACACTTTTGGCAATAAATATGCTAATATCGATCACGCCGGTAATCTGGCATCATACAAAAGATGCATTAAACAAAATTTGTCTTCTAGTACCATGTAAACATAATGATCATGTAAACATAATATGCTTACCAGTACTTGCAAAACATTAATTCATTAGAAATCATAGGTACATTTAAAATTCATCATATCGGTTAATATTTATAATCCATAATATCGACCTCTTAACTATTCTATTTTATTTTTATTTTTCATTGCTCCTATGAGGACTTTTTACTTTATATTTTATATTTAAATCATTGTACCTTTTAAAGATATCTTATATTTCTACTTTTTTTATTATTATTATTTTATTCTCAATTTTAACTTTTTTTATTTTTGCTTAATAATTTAAAGCTTGTACTTTATACTTATACTTATACGTTATACCATATTTTTCACTTTACATTTATATTTTACCCTTAACCTACTACTTATAATCTTACTACTTACTTTTTACATTTTTTTTTCCTTATATTTAACTTACAAATATACTGTTAGTCATTCTTCATGTTGTTGTACTATTTATATTGTATGTCAATTATGTTAATGGCACATGTTGTGCAGTATATGTGTAAATAAATAAATATAAAAAAACCATGTACTCCAAAGAGCGTAAGCGACATTTCTAAGGGAAAATATCTGTCAGGGTGATATGCAAAACAACGTAACCGCCACTATCTCCACTACTGAAGGCATTCAGATAATTGCATTATCAGTTCTATACAGGCAGTAACCAAATATCAATAATCGTAATTAACCAAAATCATTTTTTGAATCAACTAAGAAAGTTATTTAAAAAAAAACCTTCTCCTGAACACTTTGCTGTTTGTCGCTTACGCTGTTCTGCCGATTATGGGTCGATATAATATGTGGGTTCGCTTAGGTATAATACGCACTAAAATTAATATTAAAAGAGATTCCATTTTGACCAATTACACTATCGTCAGAATTTCTGCTAAAAGAAGTCAATTTCAGAAGACAAAATACTTGATACTGCTACCATGGAACATTTCAGGTTTAAAAAAATAATGTCAGATAAGGTACATACTATTACGGAAAGAACATACGAGTTCGATAATATAACATAACAGAGCATCTAATTATAATCAAATTAAAATATGAATAACAGTATATACGTCGTTAAAATATTTCAACGATAAACACGAATAGTTTTTGTAAAGTTTGTTTATAAATTATAAATTACAAACCTTTATCACGCTTTGTTATTACTTTATTAACCTTTGCTGAAGCAAAAGACCCGGCTTAATGTGCTACAGAAGTTCTGCAGATTGGTGGTTGCCACTAGACCATGCTATTTGCAGTAAGATCAGTGGCGGGTCGAGCACATTTTCGATGGCGGGGACCGTCATTTTTATGTGTAGATACTGACGTCTCACTGCCAGAAAGTAACGATACGAGACTCAATACAAATATAGGTATACCCAAATAGTAATAATATAATTTCTTACAGAAAATTTTATGAGGTACGAAGATAAGTCACGCACCTAACCAGAACCATCAAATAGGGTGCGTAAATAAATATTAAGTTTAAATAAAAATAAACACTTGTTCACAACCAAAAACTCGTGGTTTAAACAAAACAAGTGTTTTATTTATATATGTCAAACCACAAAGTGATTGCTTTCTACAATTATGTAAATATGAAGTTTAATAAAAATAGCACAAGACAAATTGTACTTCGGTTTGAGGTGTTTTAACCACGAGAACGGCGCTATAGAAATAATCCGATCAATCGATATCAATATTATTATTTTACTAAAACGTCATATGCAATAAATTATTATTATGCTACAAGGAAGGAAGGAGAGAAATTAAAAATTACTTAACCGAAGTAATTTTTTAGATTATATTTCTGCAATTACTTTTATGTTCAGAACGCATTCATTATTTTTGTGAACACAAAGAATTGTCAATTTTTTTCTTGTTAGGTTTCAGGAATAGTGTAGAGTATATGTAATAGTAGTTTATTTATTTCATTTCTACGGTATAAATATACCATTAACATTAAACGTTTATAAGTAGGGACTGTCCCCATGGTCCCCTTGTGAAGAAACGCCACTGAGTAAGTTGATTTCTCGGGCGCTGTGATCACGTGTACGGACCATGTCGTTCTGGCTGCAAACAGCCAGAATACGTCTGCGGCAGCACCAATTCGGACGCCGCAGTAGTAAAATAATAATACTCTGCGCGCAAATGCGGCAGAAAGTGGAAACAATCGCTCCGGCAGTAAAGAAATAATAATACGGCAGACGAATAATAACAATTCGGCAGCCGGTTTTGCCTACTAACGATGCGATTTCTAGCCATCTGCAAAAAGCCGGCTGTTCGCAGTACCATGTGTAGTGGCCATTAGCCATCCATCCGACAAAACATGCAGGATCCAACTTTTATTCGTATCGGACAAGTGTGAACAGATCCATATATCCTCTACAGCTGCTAGGGCATACTATTTTTTAACGAAATAACGTCTGATTTTTAAACGGAAGTGGGACAGGCACTTACACGTAGACACAGAGACACACCACTGAAATTATTATTTTTAATTCCTCAAGCCTCGGAAGGACATTTAATTATTAAAAAATTATTAATATTTTTTGATTTGTAAACGGCATACAAAGTTAAGTGAATGTTTTCCTACTAACTCCCGACACAAAAGGGATATGTTTTCTAAATATCGAATTCTTTCAAAATTGTGGAAGTTTCGAATCAAAATGTATTGATAATTTTTTTGTAAAAATTTCATCATGTATGATATTAAAATATTATTTTACACTTCAACAATATAAACTATAAAACATATAAAATACCTCAGAAGAATTCCGAACTTCCACGAAATTTCACCATGTCGTTGTGACTTGTAGGTAAAAACGTTTTAAAAACTGAAGGGTTAATAATTCATTAACGTCATTCCTATGTCTACCTACGTTAAATTATCGTGAAAACAAGCTTATGTTTCCAAGCGGTTAATTAACAAATTAAGAGGGTATTACCAGAGAATACCGGAAATTAGTCCTCTTTAAATCAAATCCTAGAAATATTTACTCTTTTTTACAAAAAAACATAAATTGATTTTAAAATTTCTTAAATTTTGAAAAACTTAATTTATTTTTAATATACTAAGGTTATACCGTTGGTCGTTGGCAGATTTGTTCAATTTTCAAACGATAGATTTTATTAAATATATATAATATAATCATACAACAAAATAAATCAATAGGTACATAATCTAGTAAACACAGTTTTAAGAATTTGAATTTTAGTTAAATTAAAATCATTAAAAAATAAATCTGAGAACATGTTTTGTGACGAAAATACTTTAGCTTTTCTATTTATTTAAGGTCTTACAAACAAAAATATTTCAGATTTTTTTTACATGCATATTTTGTTTAGACATTATTGAAAAATCATAAATACTTACTTACAAGATACTAATACTAGTACACGATATTTAATAATTTATCATTGTGCTTTTTGAGCATTTTTATTGCTTGCTTGAATGAAGGCATATATTAAAGCAAGTATTGAATGAAGGCATATATTAAAGCAAGTATTGAATGAAATAAACCGATATTAAATTTTTACTAACTAACTAACTAACTAACCATCACGCCGTTTCCCCGCAGGGGTAGGCAGAGAGGACGGCCCGCCAAACACCTCGGTCTTGGCACACACTCTTTGCCTCATTCACGTTCATACATCGTTTCATACATTCTCTTCTATTTTTCTGACTCTTGACATGGCCCGACTCAAGTATCTGATTCACTTGATCGTGCCATGTCTTTCTCGGACGTCCCCTACTTCTTACACCATTCACACTTGCATCGTATATTCTCCTTACGCTCCTTTCTTTGTTCATTCGCTCTACATGCCCAAACCATCTGAGGGTTCCTTTCTTAATTTTACTCATTACGCTTACATCAGCCTTGCATTCCTTTCGAATCTCCACATTTCTCACATTAAATTTTTAATTTAAAAAATTTGATAAGGGGAATAATCGATCTTTCTCATTGAAACCTCCGTGTACAGTTCCAAGCATTTTTAAACTTTTATTCTCAGCCGCTGGTCAATCGCTATTCAATGGATAGTTTAAGATCATTTTTTTTGGTCCTGCGGTGTCATCAAGATCAACAACTGAGAGGTTTAAACCAAGTGGTATAATCGCTCTGTCTGAAACTTGAAACATGACTTCAATAACAATTTGTTTGAGTAAAATTCAGAATCGTGTCCACTGAACGAGTAGACGAAATGAGCCTTATTAATTATCAGTGCTGATGGTATAAATTCCATTGAATTTGCTCTATTTGCCAAATTAACCTTACTTATTATTGAATTAGCCTATAAATGTGCAGGACGTATTGCAATTCCAGAAGGATGTTCCTGAGCCCATGGCCGGCTACCTCAGCCTGCACCAGATGGCGCAGTCGCTCGTCATCAAGTGGACTCCCAACCAGCTCATGAATTTGCTCTATTTGCCAAATTAACCTTTCTTATTATTGAATTAGCCTATAAATGTGCAGGACGTATTGCAATTCCAGAAGGATGTTCCTGAGCCCATGGCCGGCTACCTCAGCCTGCACCAGATGGCGCAGTCGCTCGTCATCAAGTGGACTCCCAACCAGCTCATGAATTTGCTCTATTTGCCAAATTAACCTTTCTTATTATTGAATTAGCCTATAAATGTGCAGGACGTATTGCAATTCCAGAAGGATGTTCCTGAGCCCATGGCCGGCTACCTCAGCCTGCACCAGATGGCGCAGTCGCTCGTCATCAAGTGGACTCCCAACCAGCTCATGAATTTGCTCTATTTGCCAAATTAACCTTTCTTATTATTGAATTAGCCTATAAATGTGCAGGACGTATTGCAATTCCAGAAGGATGTTCCTGAGCCCATGGCCGGCTACCTCAGCCTGCACCAGATGGCGCAGTCGCTCGTCATCAAGTGGACTCCCAACCAGCTCATGAATTTGCTCTATTTGCCAAATTAACCTTTCTTATTATTGAATTAGCCTATAAATGTGCAGGACGTATTGCAATTCCAGAAGGATGTTCCTGAGCCCATGGCCGGCTACCTCAGCCTGCACCAGATGGCGCAGTCGCTCGTCATCAAGTGGACTCCCAACCAGCTCATGAATTTGCTCTATTTGCCAAATTAACCTTTCTTATTATTGAATTAGCCTATAAATGTGCAGGACGTATTGCAATTCCAGAAGGATGTTCCTGAGCCCATGGCCGGCTACCTCAGCCTGCACCAGATGGCGCAGTCGCTCGTCATCAAGTGGACTCCCAACCAGCTCATGAATGGGTTCGCTGAGAGCGAGACTACTGACAAGAGGTATTTTGATATAATTTTATTTGATTATTTACCGTAGGCAGAGCTGTGCAAAATACATGCTTTGTTTTAATTGAAATACAAATTACAAAATACTTTTTCGCATGTATTTAAAATATACAAAATACTTTCAAGTCGAGTATTTGAAATATAAAACACAAAATACTGTACAAGTACAAATTTTTATTTTAAATACAAAATACCTACATTCAAAACTTTTTTACCATTAACATCTTTTATTATCTAAACATTGTGTCTCTGTATCATACACTTATCATGTAAAAGCCCATAAGGGTGTTGAAAATGAATAAATAAATAACCTTTGATTGTAATAAATTGTCGTAAGTGCCCTTATCTAAGGGTGCGTTTCCATAGAAGCAAATCTGAGCAGAGCAAAGCAGGGCGAATCGGAGCGAATCAGAGCGAATCAGAGTGAATTAGAGCAAATCAAAGCAAAGTAGAGCGAATCAGAGCAAAGCAGAACGAATCAGAGCAAAGCTTAGAGAATCAGAACAAATCAGAACAAATCAGAATGAAGCAGAGCGAATCAGAGTGAAGCAGGGCAAATCAGAGCGAATCAAAGCAAAGGAGAGCAAATCAAAGAAGCTATGCACACAAAAGAAAGAAAAATATATATTATACATTGTTGTATTAAATATTTACATACATATTTTGTTTTTATTATTTGTTATAATATTTCCTTATAGAGATTGCATACGTAATAAAATAGAATTTACACTTCATACAGCAGATACATGATAAATTAATATTGCAAAGAAGCAGTACCCAATGTATTTTGTTTTATTTTAACATTATATAATTTCATGGGAAATTATTTTGAAATGTGAATTTCGATGATGTGTACTCATGTTAATTATTTAGAATATTTCTAAAATCTGTTCTTTCCTTTTCATTCAACCATATTACAAATCTTTTGAACAGCCAATTCAAATTATTTGGGGTGACATAAGTTTTTGTTTGTGTTAGGACGATATTGAAAATGTGTGGTGCCAGGATTCATGTTTTTTTGCAAAAGTTGATTTGAAATGGGGAACTTGAAAGTGTTAATTTATTTTTGCTCTTGTGTTTTGTGAGTGAGGTATGCGGTGATGTTGATTTGAAATTTGAATTGACAACAATTGAACAAATTGACCAATTATATTGCTCAAAAGACACTCATCTCATCTCCGCTCCACTTTGTAGGCTTGTAAAGTTTCACGGTATAGGGTATATGTTTTATGGTTAGGTAATGTAAATAGAACGAATCCGGCCCAGTCTATTTATCACTAAAATAAGAATTTCCTTTCATGAACACTAGATTTTAAAATGTATCATCAGACAAACAGCCTCTTGTTGGGGAATGAATAAAACCTGCTTTAATAAAACAATATTTCTACAAGTCAGATAAGCACAAACTTGTATGAATCCTTTTTTATATTTGGATAGCTTTCAAGAATGATAAGAAATACTGTCTTTCAGTTAGAACACAGCGTTCACTTGATTCAATCCACCGTCGTACGGCATCGTATACAATGATGTTGAGTGAATTTGATCATCCATTGTGACACCCATATCAATTACTAACTCAGTTCATTATAAACATTAAAATTCATTAAACAGAATTAAGAATTACAAATCAGAAAGAATATGTCTTTATGAATAAATACCGAGAAACAATGAAAATGACAAGACACCTGATTCGACGTGCAAGTCAACATATATTTCTATTTTTTCATTATCATCAATAAGATCGCTAAATGTATTTATGTGAAAATGTATTTTAAAGCCATAAGTATCTGAAATACTAATTACAAAATACCTCAGCATCGGGTATTTGAAATACCAATTACAAATTACATTTTTAGTAAGTTATTAAAATACCAAATACGTATTTCGTCACACGTTTACACTTGTTAAAATTTTGGATTTGGCATAACCATAGATATTACAATACTATGCGGTGTGTAAAAAGATAGAATGAAAAATGAACTGGTTTCAACATTGGGTTTTCTGTTTTATTGGGCATCCTATGACATCGAAAGCCTGTTATCACTGATGTATTCTATAGATTCTATGAAATAGTTCAAAGAATAGATCAGAGGCCCTAGCACGTTTGCTCTATATCGATTGGTAGGATAACTATCGGTAACTTCTCATAGTTCCCTAGGACAACTGCACATCGCTAACGTACAAACAACAGTTGATGTCGAATATGTTAAGGACACTTAGTAATCGTGAACTGTCACTTATTCGTTGGCGATCTGTAGTCATGCTAGGGAACGATGAGAAGTTACCGATAGTTATCCTACCGATCGATATAGAGCAAGCGTGCTAGGGCCTCAGGTGTGCTAGCACGGTCGCTCGATATGAAGTTACCGACCGATCGTCGGTAACTTCTCATCGTTCCCTAGGACAACTGCAGATCTCAAACGTACAAACGACAGTTGATATCGAATATATTAAGGACACTTAGTCATTGTGAACTGTCACCTATTCGTTTGCGATCTGCAGTTGTCGTAGGGAACGATGAGAAGTTACCGATAGTTATCCTACCGATCGTTATAGAGCAAGCGTGCTAGGGCTTCAGGTTAGAATGTGCCGTTAGTTATTGTGAATTGGTAATTATAATGTGTTTGGTGCACTTTTCATAGTTGTTGCTTATAATAATCTGATTGACCTCTGACCCCACAGCAGCTACTGGCAGTACGCGCTGAACGTCAGCCTGGAGGACGTGGTGTATGTGCACTGCCACCAGGGGGAGGGGGGCGGGGGCACCGTGGTGCTGGTGGGGCAAGACGGGGTACAACGCCCGCCCATACACTTTCCCAAGGGTACGTTCCAACTTTTACTTTTGCCTTTGTTACTAAATGTTGTAGAATACCTGCAATACCTCCCATGTATTCTGATGGCGGTGTGACTGGCTCCTCCTAGCGGCGCAAGATGTGCGGCATGCTTTTCTATCATTTCTACATTTTGATGGAATTTAGGCCTTGCTACACTATCGTCGCTAGCGATCAGAGTTGTCAGCCAATACAAGTAAAGACTACCAATATTTTACTGGAGTTGGACGTATTATTAATATTAAAGGGATAGGTAGGTACTAAATGTATAAAAAATACAAGAGTAAGTGCTGCATTTTTGGGAAAACAATTTTAAAAAAGGATATCTAAACTCCTCCAAGAATAGGATAGTAAGCGCCTCCGCCCACTGAGGCAACTGACAACCAACTAAGACCTGCTGTTTTCTCTGTCTTGATTGGTCAAAAAGCTTGTTTAACCATAGATGAAGAACAATCAGCTGACAGCTGGCAACTATCAATGGCCGGCCAGAGCAACCGGCAGGGCAAGTCGCAAGTCATCGCTTGCGTTACCATTGACAACGGGGTTTTGTGTGATTGTGAAGTGTGCGGGCCATCACATTGTCATACAAAGACAGTTGGCAGTTGAGAGTTTTCAGTTGCCTTAGTGGGCGGAGGCGCTAACTCCTACCATAGTATATTTTATTAATATTTGAAAGTGTTTCTTTTTTTGTTTTGACAGGTGGGTTATTGGAGGGAAAACTAGTTGAAAAGCAGAAAAGGTGTAATATTATTATTCATGAATGGCAACCCTTTTTCTAATTTCAAAGCTAGTTTAGAAAACTGCAAAACAAGCTTAGTATTTTCAAACCGTGCTTAGGCCACTTTGAGACGTCTTCTTTATATGATTCCCATTTCAATTTTTATGGTGTCTAAAATGATTTAATTCCAGTTAAATTTAATTTACTGAGAAAATAATTATGACAATAGATTCCCTATTCCTTATTCTGTTTTCCTCACATTACATGTTAATGTTTTCTTAATCGTTTAATAACGACATGACTGCTAATGTTTTTTTTTAAATGTGTTTTATTGTTTACGTGTTGTGAACATACAGAAGGAGAAAATAAATAATTATCCTTACTTTATTATTTATTGTTATATTAAAGTAATTTTGACGGCCTGCGTGGTCGAGTAGGTAAGTCTCTCGACTCTCAATCCGAAGATCGCAGGTTCGAACACGGCGTGACAATGTTTCTAGCTTCAGACACGCTTATAGCTAGTCACTTAACTGGACAGTGAAGTGAGTGGACAGTCTGGTTGGTTTCAAAAATATGTCAATGTTTTGAAAATGGTGTAATATCTGTTATTGGTAGTGGAGAAAACATAAAATATTTTTTTTAAATATCCTATAAATAGGCAACAGCATGATCATAATAATGCATGTTGTTTTTAAGTTGTGCACTAATAATTGCATATTTCAGGTGGTCACTTACTGGCATTCCTTAGCTGCTTAGAGACTGGACTTCTGCCACATGGACAGTTGGATCCACCACTCTGGTCGCAGAGGGGCACCGGGAAGGTAAGCCATCAAACCAAAACAATATAAGTCAAACAAGAAAATAAGCCAACAAAAAAAACTGTAATACCATCGATGTAATAACTACAGATTAGCCCTCTCATACTTTATTTCAATCCAAAGTAATACCATTCAGTAATTTCGTAATACAAACTATCCATCGAATTCCGTCACATTTCTTGCGTGACATAGTTGTTTCGCTAGGAAGACATATTTTTTTTTATCTAATGTTACCTTTCTAGATACGCTGCCTCGAATCAATATGTTACGTATATATTTTTTAAGTAATCATATAGCTGATTAAATTGTTAATAATAAAGTCCACGACAGCCCATACTTCTATCTATAAAATATTATATAAATATTTCTAACTTCCTGAATTTGGTGTTTTAAAAATGATCTTCACAAAGCTAGTCGTTCCGTTGCCGCGAACTTGCTGGAAAACAAATTTGCTCCACGCAGACCAACAATAGGTACAAACCAATGCTTTGTGCGATCTTTTGACTGTACTTTCTTTTTGATAAATGTTTTCGTATACCAATATTTTTTCTCCAGTATCATTTTTAAGACTCACATGGCTTGTCTTGAAATAGGTACTTGGTCAAAGTGTAATATGTACATATATAGCAGGGATGGCCAACATGTCGCTGCGGTCTACCGGTCGACCGCCAAACTGATTTAGGTAGCCCGCGAGAGTAAAATAAAGTGAATAGGAAAATATGACAAAATGACATTATTTTGAGATGTATTCGCGCCAAGGACTGGATAAGGTACCTAATCACATGCTTCGGTCGCATCGCAATAACGCAATGGAAGTATCGTTGCGTGCGTGTGCGTGAGTCAGTCAACTAAATGCGGCTCGCCTCGATATTGACAGCTTAATAATAATAATAATAATTGGATAATTTTTAGAGCGCCGTTTTTGTGAGAAACTACCTCAAGGGTGCTAAAGTAACCGTTAAAATCGGTAATTTAACCGATACTAAATCTATTGTGGTCGAAGAAGAAATAATTAATGAGAAGTGACATATTTTTGAAAGCTAGGGCATTTGGTAGTACAGATTTTTGGAAACTGATTTGCGAAGAAAAGTTTCCATGCCTAAGAAAGGTAGCTTTATATTTGACATCATTTTTCGGTTCTACCTATCTTTGCGAATAAACATTTTTAACGATGAATGCAATAAAAACCAAACATCGTTCCCGCATAGCAGATGCCCACTTAACTTCGTGTTTGCGAATCGCAGTTACTTCATATACTCCCCAATATGATAAGCTTGTGGAGAATATGTAGTGTCAAACATCCACCCTAAAACGTAAAGCTTAATAAAAAAAAATTATATGTAACATTGCATTAATAAATTCTTACAAATTTATCACAAAATAGCTTTATTTTGTCACTTTTAAACTCTACCTTGCAGTCGACCGCAAGAAATAATTTTTAATGCAAGTAGACCGAACAGTTCAAAAGTTTGGCCACACCTGATATATAGCATCACTTTACTTCTTTAGCCCCGCTGTAATCGTTGCTGGGTATTAGCATCTTCCTTGTCTTCACGGGTTTCCTATCTTGGCACAGGGCTCTGGAATTTTAAATCTCGGAATCTATTAAAATCGTTCCCGGTGACCTTTTTCCTTCTGGTCTCCAGTTTAGTGAGCTATCTGCCAAACATATTTTTTCCTTGCGTTGCTTGCCCTGCCTATTTACATTTCAATGACTAAACAATATAAACTGCAGACAATATAGAGAAGTTAAATGTTTTCGTGGTTATTTGGTCATCAATCAACCACCTTGCGAACAAAAACTCACAAAATAGCATTATATATAAAAATTTTTCTTAGAATTACATCTCGTATGCCTCTGTCACATATCTCTAATGAAAGTAGTCCCAATTCTTAAAAAAAAAAACGTTTTGTAGGTATTGCCGCGCGGCCGCCCCAGGCGTCGTCCCCTGCCCATCGTCAGTGAGGGCGGCAGCATTTCCATCGAGGACCCGGAGACGGATAACAACTACATATCCAACAGCAACAACGACAATCAGGCCACCGACTACGTGTTCCGCATCGTCAACAACAATATCAACCATCAGGAGTACGGCAAGTATGGTAAGTTTTCTTTGGTCTTACTGTAGTAGCAAGATCTAGAAGGTTGCTGAAAAGCTACTGGAAGTCCCTTGCAAGATCCTATAGACGGCCTCCATCATGTAGTGGTCTACACATTTGACTGAGCCGGACTGTTGCAGATTCGATTCCTGTGAATTCTTGGTATCTAAGAATATCTTTGAGCTCATCTTGCATTTGAAGGGTCTTTGGAGATCCCCGTGACCTTTCTAAGATGTCTCCCAGGTTATCGGGAGATTCCTGGAAAAACTTGGCAGATTTCTGGATTTGTAGGTTTTAGAAGTTGTTACTTTGTAATAATAATAGTAATGTTGGCGATGGTAATGTTTGCAGTTTCCCGCCACTCCCTGATGGAACGCAGCCCCGCTTCTCCGCGTGCCCCCCGTAAACCCTTGGGATCTGCATCCACTACCGGCAGTTCTGACAGCTCCAGCATGTCCCTGGACACGCACCCTCCTCCGCTGGCCAGCCCCCTCCCGCTGGATGCTCAGGTTACAATTTAAAAAAATAATAAATACGCTCTCATTCCATCTGTCCTCTTCCACATGGCCAGCCCGAATCTAATAAGGGTTTCGTGTTCAATCACAGTTCACTATTTATTTTAGTAAAATGCATTTTCCTGCGAAAGTCCTTTGATTTGATTTTTCAATTTTTGGTAGGCACTGCTTCACAATTAGTGAGTAACCTCTGGTCTTATTATAGTAGTTTTTTGCTCATAAAAGTTTGCCTGTTTACTTAGTATTTTCAATCCAAATAGTAGTCCCTTAAGAGGGTATAACCAGAGTATACACAAAATTTGTCCCTTTTAAATCATATTCTTGACGTATTGACTCTTTTTTACAAAAAAACATAAATTGATTTCGAAAGACGATAGTTGATGTAAAGTCAGTTTTCAAATTTTGAAAAACCATGTTTATTTTTAATATAGTAAGGTTATACCGTTGGTCGTTGACAGATTTGTTAAATTTTCAAACGAAATATTGTATTACACAACACAAATTTCAAATCGTATAATTATACAGTAAAATAAATCAATGCATAATCTAGTAAAGACAATTTTCAGAAATTTAATCTTAGTTCAATTAAAATTAAAAAAATAAATCCGAGAACGTGTTTTGTGACGAAAATACCTCAGTTTGTCTATTTATTTAAGGGCTTACAGACTAAAATATTTCAAATTTTTTTACACACTTATTTTGCTTTTGACTTTGTTGAAAAATCATAAATACTTATGATCAAAAAATACTTAAAAGAAGTACACAATATTAAAAAATGTAACATCACGCGTTTGAGTATTTTTATTGCTTACTTGAACGTAGATATATATTAAAGCAAATTTTGAATGAAAGAAAGTCGATATTGAGTTATTAGTTAAACTTTTGGGTATGGAGAATAATCAATCTTTCTCATCGGAACTGCCCTGTACAATTGCAAGGGCACGATCGCAAGTTGAAATTTCAATTCTCGGCTGCTGGTAAATGGGTCTTAAAGGTATAGTTAATAAAAGGGGGGTTTAGAGGGGTTTTTACTCCTCCCATCACCCTCAGTATTGCATTGGAAAAAAGAGAAAGTGAAAAAAGAGAACAGTACTCGTAGATCACCTTCCTGGAAAATACAACAATATTATGTGCACTATCTTTCCCCAATGCCACCCCACAGGATCAAACTCCTACATGTGAATGCTATAGCTACGCCCTTGGTTTGTTGAGGTATGTTTATAGGAGAAGGATCAAGTACAATATATCTGTGTGAGAATAAGATCGTTTATTTATGATTGGTTAGTGCGTGTAGCTAGAGTGTGTTGGTTGGGTGCGATGTCACACTCACAAGCATCTTCTTCCAGCTACGTAAAATCATTGCCATCACTAACGGATAAATGACTATTGCAGCCCGTGCAGCAGACAGCCTCCATCGCCCTGGTGTGCAGCACTATGCGGCGGCAGATCATCTCCCGCGCCTTCTACGGCTGGCTGGCCTACTGTCGCCATCTCTCCACCGTGCGCACTCACCTCTCTGGACTGGTCAACACTAATATTGTACCTTCAGGTAAGAAGCTGTTTTATCACCATTAACAAGGGGTGGACCTCTCATTATTACCTGCATCAACTACTTAAATCTCTTAAAAACTCCTTCAACAGAAGCAATCTTTCCAACAAGCCCTCCATCGATATATTGTAACTCTAAATGACCAGCTCATAATCGATAACGATCGATAGGATAACTATCTTCTCATCGTTCCCTAGCATGACTACAGATCGCCAATGAATAAGTGACAGTTCACAAGGACTAAGTGTCCTTAACATTTTCGACATCAACTGTTGTTTGTATGTTAGCGATGTGCAGTTGTCCTAGGGAACAATGAGAAGTTACCGATAGTTATCCTATCGATCATTATCGATCGAGTGTGCTAGGGCCTCTGGTACGGAGGCTCCATCCAAGCCAGAGTTAAGATAGCTTCTCAGGAACTGGGCGTACTGTAAAGGGTCCACAGATATTTTAATACTACACAACTGCTAACCCTGTACAAACCGCAAGTGCGCCCCTCGGTTGAATATGGCAGCTACCTCTGGTCTAGACCCCCAAAATACATGAAAAAACCCTCGACTCTGTGCAGAAACGAGCAGTCTGTTATGTTAAACTAGTGTCATTGATCCCGTCGGCACCGGTGCATAGTCGGGAAACACGCCATTCACGCGCTTAACATATTGACACACGGTTGACATTTGTCATATGAGAACGGCTTCTACGACTCGTTCTTGAGTTCAACAGCCTGGCTGTGGAACGATTTGCTGGCCTCTGTGTTTCCTCCTTTCTGCAGCATGGGCCTCTTCAAGACCCATGTTCACTCCTTTCTCTCCTCAAAAAGACAGTTCTAGTTCCACCTGCACAGGGCCAGCCTTGCACTTAAGGCCTTCGAGGATTCTACGGATTCGGGATTCCAACTATTGAATGGTTTGTAATTTGAATGGATCATGTCTCGGTAATGGAATGAAGTGGTTAATTTTTTTTGCAGATGGGGCATCGGGAGGTCTCACCAAGGAGAAGTGGGAGGCCATGACGGATGAGGCGGGAGTAGTGGCCAATGGACTGGAGATCTACAGGCTCACCTACTACGGAGGGGTGGACCACGAGATCAGGAAAGATGTCTGGCCTTATCTCTTGGGATATTACAAGTAATTATAATTATTATATAAAAATATAAAATTAAATAAAACATTCACTTTGTTTAAAACCGTGAAAGGTTTCGCTTAACACAAGCATCATCGTGCAAATTAAACAAAAAATACATTGTGTATGCTTGTATATTGTACATATAGAGCGAGTCAAAATATTATACAGAATAAAGAGACAGTGAGATAGCATGAAATTAAAGTATAATTAGCAATTAAATAAAGTTGTTGTTTTTATTTTGTTAATATGTCAAACCAGAAAATGGGTGCTTCTACCAAACTCATTATTAGATATTAATGTTATTGATTGAAAACTGTCTGCATAGCTCCCTTAAGCAATCAGACCATGTTTTCCCTTATTCTTTCAGTAGCCCAGTCCCCTTAATAAAATTCACCTGGGTTTTCATTGGGTGTTTGAGGCAGCTGAGCCTTTTTCTCATCGAAATATTGACAACTTTGATGTGACTTTCTTCGTCATCCCTTTTTTACAGCTTTGGTGTATGTATTCCTATCCTAATATCTATATGTGTTTCTTGAGGTGGTAGAGTCCTGTTAATAGAATTAATACCTTCCTCGGTGAATTTCTTTACCAAATTGAGTAGCAGGGCTATTCCTCAGCCAAAGGGTGCCTGTGCTAGTAAAAACATCAAGGGCGCTAACTGCGATAATCTTAACATTGATTAAAAAAACACCATTAAATTAAAACTCACCTTAAGCGTTTTTCTAAGACAATTGGCAAAAGATATTGCTGTAGAAACAAACTGGTATTCAATATCGATATGTTTGTGAATACTGTGCTAATTCCGGGTTAAAAAAATAGTCTGTGTCAAACATGATGTTAAATTGTTGGTTATAAAATTAATGTTATTGTCAGAACAATTTAGTAACAACTTCTCTCATTCCCTTTTCACTTATTTAAAGATCTCTTTATTTAGTGTATTAATTGTTGTCAGATTTGGGTCCACCGCCGAAGAAAGAAAGGAGCAGGACTTGACGGACAGGCGGAGGTACGAGACCACCATGTCGGAGTGGCTCGCTGTGGAGGCCATCGTTAGGCAGAGGGACAGAGAGGCCACGGCCGCCTCCATAGCCCGCCTGGCAGAACCCAAGGCCAATGCTGAGAATAACCACGAGGTAGATACTTTTCATTCTGATTAGTTCGTAATTTTATTATTCTCCATTTTGATTAACAGATTTCTTTATGTTTGGAAAACACGAAAAGACAAATAACATAGTAATATGGTCTATTAATCATGAACATGTTTGTTTAAGATTTCCGAAGACAACAGTTTTATATCAGATGACGACAATCCACCCGTCATATCGCCTGATCAGAGCGAAATTCAGGATGCATCTCACCTTGAAAAATGTGAGGAAGAACACTCCTCACAATGCAACGACTCCTCCACCACAAGGAAAACCATAGCACTAGTCATAGAGTCATCTGTAGATGAAAATGTAGACATGCCTGAAGAAACACACGAAGAAATGGAAGTAGAACAAGAGGAAGGATCAGCTAAAACAAATGGCTTAGAAAGAGATGATATCACAGAACAGAACCATTCTGAAATCAGGAAGATTGCAGAAAGCATGGCGAGGATCAATGGACATGTTAATGGTGGCATTGAAGATGACGCCATGCCCATCTGTGATGAAGATAACTTTGGGAAAGATATAGCCGTGACTGTGCAGAACCATACCAGTGTTATTGTTACAAATCCTTCAGTTGATATTGTATCTGGTGCGTCACCTCTTGGACATCTCAGTGGTTAGTATAGATTTTAGTGACACACATTTATTAACGCTAGTGACAGAGATAAATTCTTCTTTGTATGAAAGAATTAACATTGTAATCATGCTTCCTGTAAAAATTTCTATCCACATATAAGTACTATATCATAATTTTGTAATGTAATACTCATACTTATAACCAATTCTGTATTATTCTAGAAAATGTCAGTCCATCAAAATCTCCACTGGGTGCTCTTGAGGAAGAACGAAACTCGGCGTGCACTTCCTTTGATACTCTGGACTGTCCTCTCGCATCGCAAGAGGCTAATAAGGAGGGCCCCCGGTCCAACTGTGTGTCTCCTGCTAGCTCTAATGGAGGGGTTTATAGTGTAAGAACTAAAATTCCATGACAAATAATTATTATCTACTAACAAGAATTCTTAACTTTCATTCAATTGTTCTGATCTCCGGATTTCCACAAGTGACTGGCTTAGGACCTCTTGTGTTTTTGCTTAGAAAAGAATACCTTTTATACATATTGCCTTATTACTTTGACTAGTTTATACTTTGCATTGTATTGTAAATTCTGTACCTATTGTACATTAATGTTGGGTGTTGTCATCACAAAAACTATTTTGTACGGGTTCTTTCAATGGACCTTATTGATTGGTTACAGATTGAGTTGCTAGAGAATTTTGGACTGAATCTTCACCGAATAGACAAGGATGTGCAGCGATGCGACAGGAACTACTGGTACTTCACTGGAGATAATTTAGACAAATTGAGGAATGTTATGAGCACGTAAGTTGACAACAACTACAATACATATTAAAAAGAGGTCTTACATCAAATTAGGTCTATTCTCAATATTATTACCTATATACCACACACATATCATCATCAGCAGCACGCCACTATATCCCAAGGTGGGATTTGGCCTCCTCCACTGGCTGCGTTCCCTCGCCGTTCGCCTCTAATCATCCGTCCTTCATGTTCTGCTCCAACCCTCCTCCACGCAGTCTGTCCGCCTCTTCCTCGGTCTGCCTCTGTGTTGCTTCCACTGGGCCACCCATACACTTGTCATTTCCAGCGTCCTATCATCTGGTATTCTTTCTACATGTCCAGCCTATTGCAGTCTTTGAAACCTACAAAATCTTACAATGGTCTCCTGCTCTACAAAGTTTTTGAGTTCATGATTCATCTTTATTCTGTAGCATCCATTTTCTAGTGTAGGTCCAAAGATTTTCCGAGAATTTTATGCTCAAAGACTGCTAACTTGGCTTCATCATTTTGCGTTAGGCACCATCACTCAAAAATACTGGTTTTATATTCGCTGTTTAACTGTGTATAATATAACAGCACCCTTGAGGTGATTTTTCACAAAAACAGTGCAAAATGAATTATTTCAATATTATTATTATTAAAAATGAATGTCCATAATAAAATAATAAATCAATCTTTGCCCTTTTCTTTAAATCATTAATAATTACTCCAGTCTCTAAAGTTAATTTTTTTGAATAGGAGTTTCTTGAAGATGCCATTTATTATGTTTAATTGTTATGTTGCAGTTATGTATGGGAGCATATGGAAGCGGGCTACATGCAGGGAATGTGCGACCTGGCCGCCCCACTGCTGGTGCTGCTGGATGACGAGGCCGCTGCCTATTCCGCCTTTTGCTGCCTCATGTCTCGCATGCTGGACAACTTCCCTGCAGGTGGCGCCATGGACGCCCACTTTGCCAACATGAGGTAGGAACTCCAACCTTACATAGCAGGCCCAGTTTCTCCTCACACAGCCTTAATGGTTATCTAAGATTTTGTATTATATTTGTCAGGTCACTAATTCAAATCCTGGACTGCGAGATGTACGAGCTGATGCACGCGCACGGTGACTACACACACTTCTACTTCTGTTACCGCTGGTTCCTGCTGGACTTCAAGCGCGAGCTGCTCTACCAGGACGTGTTCTCTGCCTGGGAGATGATCTGGGCCGCGCGCCACATCAGCTCTTCGCACATGGTGCTGTTCCTTGCCCTTGCCCTGCTGGAGTCCTACAGGGACATCATCCTGTCCAACAGCATGGACTTTACCGATATCATCAAGTTCTTCAACGGTAAGATTTTACATTTTATAACAAAATTATATTTAACTGCCGTCCTTGGCAACAGACCGGTTAATAGCCAAATAGGCAAATGCTTTGGGTTCCCCACAAGGCGTTACAGATCCAATCCTCTGCCCTTCTTCCACAGGGATACGAAAGTAACCCATACTTGATGAATGATGATTAAAGCAACTTAGCGGTGGGCAGTCCATACAGGCACAAAAGCACTGGCCTATCCTACCTTACTCGTATAAAAGTAAAAATTATATTAAAATTTATAAAATTATTGCAAGAAATCTATAATATATACTTTCAAAAATATGCGCCAAGTATTAACTAAGAATTGCAGCGTCGCGTGCTCCACTCCAACCGCAGTACTGTAAGGTATCAAAGGCAGAAACTAACAATGCAAAATGACTCCCATTCATATGCAACTGGTGTCTTCTTTTGAAACAAAAATGTACATATTTTGTGTAAAAGACGCTCATTCTGAAGACGGTTCGTTTGTGTTAGTGTCAAAAAATGAGGTGCTTTTCGGAACAAATTATGAATATAGAAATCAGCCCCTTCTTTTAGTACCTCTGGTAATGAGTACAACTTAAGTACCTAAACAATGTATAATATATGTATAGAAAAAAAGTAAAAAATAAATAAATAAATACTATGCTGTCGTGGGGTAAAAAAAAGGAAATATTTTTTGTAATTTGCATAAATTAAGCGATTTTTTTTAGATATTTGATGTGCTTAGGTAGTCCCAACCCACATCAGCTAAATCCGGAATGCTAGCCATTCTTAGCGAAAATGTATCACGCCTAAGTAAGTATAAAAACGTGATAGTTTTTTATATCAATTAATTTGCTCTTTTTCCTACTGTCTACTCTGAATAAAAGCTCTGTGCATGCCACTATGTATACACAGGCACACGGTGCCGACATTTTATAAGCTCGTCGGCGACACCAGTCTTCCGCGACAACGTCAGCCAGCTGGGGGAAGTTCTTCCAACTCACTTCGTGGAAATTTAATAATGGCGTCACTTATGTCAGACATATTGTAATAATACGTGTGCTTCAGATCAACACTAGGAACAAAATTATTATCAAAGAATGACATGATATATTAACATTACAGATAGAGCAACTGTTAGGTTGTGAGTAGGTTATGAAGGCATTCTAGTTTGGCGTTTCGAGAATTAAACAATAATCGGTCCCGACGCGGGTCTCGTGACATCAGTAGCGAAGTGCACGGACAGTGAGATAAGTTGTTTGCGACTAGAGAACACAACATGATTATCGGATACTTGCGTATCCCTGTGGAAGTAGGCTGTTAAGTTTTGGATTTAAGCCCCAGTCAATGGAATGTAATCAAGTGACTGTTTTAATTTTTGATTTGAAATAATTTCTTGAGGTTGTGTAACACAATAATTTTTTTTCAGAAATGGCGGAACGTCACAATGCTCCGTCAGTTTTATCATTGGCGAGAGACCTGGTCCTGCAGCTGCAAACCCTGATAGAAAATAAATAAACTACACATCATTATTTTGTAATGTACAAAATAATATTTCCGAGAATCCTAATAATTACGTATTGATCTCAATATCATTGAATTCATTGGTGATATTTAATACATTCATGATATTTTTATGTCAAGAATTAAAAATTCTAACTATTGTGAATTTACTTTGAATGATGAATTTTACTAAACGATACATGTTTTGTTAAGACAACGAGCATTTGTTTACTGAGCACTGAGAGATGGGAGAAATTATTCTAGTTGCAAAAAAAAATAATACAAAGTAATTTTGACTTATATGTACTTAGTCAAATTTCTTTGCAGATGAAAACTCTACAAAGTAATTGAGAATTTCAAGATAATTAGAATCCAGCAGCATTAGTCATTCATTTCTGGAAAAAAAATAGCTGATAAGTGTCTGATAATATAATTATTAACATAAAATGTAGAAAAGCTAAGTGCCATAGTAAAAATCCCGAAAAGTTCTGCAATACATACACAAATTATCTGCTTCCATAAATGAAAAGACAAACGAAAGATCAAAAATACCTGATAAATTAACCTTCAGTCTTTTATATTTATAATCTTTTGAAAATATTTATTTACAAAGGCGAAAAATAATATTGTCTTTTATATAGGAAATTATATGTACATAAGATAGGATATTAATTTTTCAATTTTTCTTACTACATCCCTTCCAATCATTCTTAAAACCCTTTTTGTAACGTTTCTTTCTTTCTGTTGAAAGACATTAATATATTTTGTAAAATCTACTATGAAAATAGCTACCCATTTTTCGTTATGTATTATCAATCTATCCATTTCATTTATTTTTATGTGAATTAGATAGATATGCAATATTTCAGTTAAAATAATGTTCAATACATATATTATGTAAAAGATATTGTTACAAAACGTTTTGATTGTTATGTAAAGTCTTTTTTGCAAGGCTTCTATTTTTTGCTGGCTTAAATTTGTAGGTAAGTAATTCAAATATTAGATAAAATTATCTATACATAGTAATATTAGGGGTAGGAAATTAAATTCACACATCAAGAAGGAAGCCATAACGATGTCCAAATCTTTGGAGCAAGGAGAAAGCCAAATATAAAAATTAAAAATATATGTTCGTAGTTAGAACTTTTCAAAACACATTCAGTCTTACTAATAAAAAAAACACTCCCAACTGTTAAACGGTGTTTTAGTTACACATTGAATAAAGACTGTGCAATTTCTATTTCGAATTATTACTAATAAAAAAATGTTTTTCTGTGCTGCAAAAGAGCTGGCAACATTGCATTTTGGCAGATTGAGCTCAAGTTTCCCGGCAAAATGACAGTTTCGATTTGTGATACAATGATTCAAATCATGTTTTTATTCATAATTTCAATTCTAATAACCAATTCACTATTATATTAATATATTTACTTTTTTGTGTTATTTTTCATTTCAAATTAGTTTCATGTTATCGGAAAAAGCGAGATTATTTCTGATGTATTTTTTTTTATTATTGACTTTTACCATGGGAATTTAATAACACTTTTATGGAAGGGATATTTTTAAAAAGATAAATGCCTTATTTTTTGTTTATTCTCTGGGAATTATTATTATAATTTTAATTCTATGAAAATAAAAAGTGAAGTGACCATTTTCTTACAAATTCCCTAAATAAATTTGAAATTTGGAGTAAAAATGAAATTCGATGAGAAATAATTAATATTAACAAAAAATTTTTAAAAAAATCAGATAAAAAATTTCTTTGACTGTATAAACAATGTATATCTTTCTACATGTGAACTAATGGCTGTTGAATGTGAGTTTTTATTTTACGTTTCTATTAGTAGGTTTTCACATACACGGTCATTTATCATTATTAGTAAGGCTGATTGTGTATTAGGTTAAAGGAAAAGAGAGAATATTTGTACAATGTTTAGGTAGGTCTTCTTCAGCACCAAATTAAAGATGATGGTGGGAAAATGAATTGTCCATAGATCTAGAAGACATTTCTATTTTTAATGATATAATTCCATAATTATCTAACTGAAAACTCATTTTATCTGAACTAATTATTGCTGTCTAATAATAGAATAGATCTTCTCAAAGATATTCAATCAGTATTTACATAATCTTTCTCAATTGACTGCAAAACATATCAGTAATAAAATCCTTGACAAGGAAAATTTATAAAAGAAAAATCGAGCTTTTTAAATATATTTATTGATCGCCAAATCCTAATCATTCTGTCCAATGACGTTATATATAATATACATGTTGTCCGGAAACTCATAGTACAAGCAGGAACCTGGTGAATCTACATCACATTTAGAGTCGATTTTGTTTTACTAGTTACCGATTTTTTTTTTTTTTAATTTTCCAAAATGCTCAGATTGAAAAATAAAGTATTTTTTGGGTTGCCTATGTGTTATAGACTCACCAGTTTCTTGCTTGTACTACGAGTTTCAAATTTCAAAAGTGATAAGCCAAAGAGAAGGCAATTGTATTTGTCATCGATTTCGTAGTTTTAGTACTCAACTGCCACGTGTCGCGTAAGGTCGTGTCCTACTAATAAATAAATTGCATTAAAAAAACACCAAAATGCCCTTGTGTATGGTGAGAAAATGTTTCCATTATACGTAAAACACTAATAAAGGCCAAGGAATTACAAAAGACATTACAAAAATTACAAGGAAGACATTACAAAAACTTGCAAAATTTTTATTAGTATAAAAAATACAATTATTTCCGATTGTCTCCTGAAGTTTTTTACCACCATTAGAAAAAGTGAGATAGCGAACAAATATAAGAAGGACAACTTATGACAGTAGGTCGTCTCATGTAGCATCCCATATTCGTCTGAGTGTATCTTGGCGTCTCAGTCACGTAGAAGTGATGTAGAATGTAGTATTCGGCGCAGTATGAAAACACCGCCCGGTCCTATATCTATGTCGTTCATACACACACATTCTTTGAATGTCTATCTTTATCATATAACTTTTGAATTAAGAATTTACTTCTTCTTTGTGTGCCCTATCAGGTCCCACCGACTTTGGCGAACACTCTGGTGAATATATCTCTATCTTGCGCTGCCCGGAATAGCTCCTCCATACTTCTAATACCGGTCCAATCTCGTACATTTTGCAGCCAAGACATTTGTTTCCTACCAGGCACACGGCGACCCTCTGTCTTGCCTTTTAAAATTAGTTGGAGGAAGTGATATTTCTCCCCTCGAAGTATGTGACCCAGATATGAAATTTTCCTGACTTTTGCTAATGTGAGCAGTTCTCTATCTACTCTAGTCCGCCTGAGAATTTCTGTGTTGGTGATCATGTCGGTCCATAAGACTTTGAGTATTCTCCGGTGAAGCCACATTTCAAAAGCCTCTAACCTGTTCATGGTATTTACTTTCAAAGTCCATGTCTCATTTTAACATTCTCTGCCTTAGTTTTAAATTGATATTGTCATTGCGGAAGAGGGATTTCATTTTACAGAATGCAGTTCTTGCTGCTTCAATTCTGCACTTAATTTCTACATCTGGGTCAAGAGTCTCCGTAAGAATGCTGCCGAGGTATCTAAATCTTTTCACCTTTTCGACATTGCAACCATTTAACTGATCGAGAGTGATCTAGTCGTCCAAATGTCATCCATTTAGTTTTATTAACGTTAATTGTTAGGCCCAATTGCTCACCAGCATCATTAACTAGATTTAATAGTTCTTGGAGGTCATCGATACTGTCAGCTAGTAACACAGTGTCATCTGCGTTTTATTATGTTATTAATGACAACTCTGTTAATCTTCAGACCCTTCTCGGTGTTACTTAAGGCTCTTTTAAAGACATAGTTGGAATAAAGATTAAACAATAGTGGCGACAGGATACCGCCTTGTCGTACTCCACGCAAGAATTTACTGAAAACACAAAAGAGTGTTCCTTACTTGCCACATTCTGTCTTGAGCTTGTGAAACAATGGCGAGTCTTTATATTATATATAACGTCATTGATTCTGTCACATGATATCTTTACCAATTTGAAATAAAATTTTCACCATTTTTAGTTTGTAAATAAAAAAAATAATTTCTATTTTTTAAATGCCTATTTTATTAATAATATTAAATTATTATAAGCCAACTGTGAATATATAATAAAATATATATCAATCTTATTCTACACAATAAATATATTTTTTATCAACTTTACTCTACTGAATACTTTAAAATTAGATGAAATTAATCAATAATGTATTGGTGATTATCAAAGCTGATAAATAACCTGCTAAAATTATTTTACTGTGAGGAAATTATTCAACTTTGTACAATATTTAATTTATGTGTAAATTTTATCTGCCGTTTGTGTGTGTAATTTTAAGAAAATTTAAAATGGGATGAGTCCTAGAAGATCTGGCTGGTACAGATCTGTGTTGTAAAATAAACAATCTTTAACATTATAATGATGTATGTATAACAAACATCTCTCATCTTACTGATGATGATTATACAACAAATATTTTGAAATTCTCATCATAAAATAATGTTGAAATTTGTGAAACATTAATATTGTTGGCTTACAACTAAAATCCACATCGTTCGGATGTTTCAAATTCCAACATATTAAATGATCATCTACTCCACAATCAGCGTCGTTATGAATTTTTGACATTTGAACGGTTCCTGATAAATGCTGATTCTAGGCTATACAAATGTTATCAGGTGTGCTAGCATGGTCGATCGATAAGGATCGGTTGGATAATTGTCGGTAACTTCTCATCGTTCCCTAGGAGAACTGCAGATCGCAAACGTACAAACAACAGTTGATATCGAATATATCAAGGACAAATAGTCATTGTGAACTGTCACATATTTGTTTGCGATCTGCAATTGTCCTAGGGAACGACGAAAAGTTACCGACAATTATCCTACCGATCCTTATCGATCGACCATGCTAGCATCCCAGGGGGCCTAGTCTCTATCTTTCACAACGTCCGTACTGCGATTTTAGCTACGTCACGAACCCGTATTGACCCTTCCCCTTACCGTGCTAAAAACTTCCTCGCACTCCAGTACTGTACACTTAGTGAAATATTTATATATTGTAATTGTTTAATCCGATAATTTAATATATTGCGGAGGAATAACCTCAAATATGATTATAACGTATATATGATTAGTGTATTTACAGAGATATTTCAGTATTACTAAACCTTATCCGTTGACAGCACCGGCAAGTGAAGGTAAAACCACAAACTTGCTGATTTGTCAATCCAAAAAAACATACTGTACTACTAGGCCCCACTGTCGAGCATAATGTTCATGCTGTAACAAAATGTTTTGATATTTTCACGGACAAAAAGTATTATCATTATTAGTTTTAGGTCCATGCTGTGTAATATTTATCCGCTGATCACAATTTGAAAAGCTGAAACTGACCAATCGTCAGCGTTTAACACGAACCACTAAAATGTAAGAAAATCAATATGGTAATATAATAATTTAATATGGTAATCATGTAAGTGGTGTATACGAAGTGATTTGTTCTCAATTCATTAAATCAATTTGGTTCTGTTGGACGATTTGATGATCAGCAAATATTAGGAGATCATCATACTTACACATTTTTTTATGAAACCTGCACCAAATCACAGTAGCGTCTCAGAGAACAGTTCGTTTTACCTTTATGTGGGTTTTTGTCTTCACTTGCGTATTTTTAGCTTAATCTGGTTATTTGGTTGTAAGCTGACGATATGATAAGATTGTGTCATTTTATTGTCAATTTAATAATAATTTTCAAGTAGCATTTTAAGATAAGTCATAATGTCAAAAAAATATTTTAATGTAGATGAAAGTATGTGGTAAGTTTTTTGTCAGGACAGAGAAGTGTGACTTTCTAAGTTCACTGCCTGCCTTTTGTCAGGACAGAGAAGTGTGACTTTCTAAGTTCACTGCCTGCCTTTTGTCAGGACAGAGAAGTGTGACTTTCTAAGTTCACTGCCTGCCTTTTGTCAGGACAGAGAAGTGTGACTTTCTAAGTTCACTGCCTGCCTTTTGTCAGGACAGAGAAGTGTGACTTTCTAAGTTCACTGCCTGCCTTTTGTCAGGACAGAGAAGTGTGACTTTCTAAGTTCACTGCCTGCCTTTTGTCAGGACAGTGAAGTGTGAGACTCTCTAAGTTCGCTGCCTGCCTTTTTGGGGATAGGGCCTGACGGAATGTGTATTTTTAAAATGAAATAATGTTTCTATGTTATTCAATTTAGTTTTTCAAAACATAATATTTTGTTGTATTCTTTTGTAGCATATGTAGTTATTTTGTATTTTATTTTTATATGTGTAACGAAAGACATTTTTTTGCAAAGAATAAAATAATATGTATTGTAATAATTATGTATGTATAATAAATATGCTTTCAATAACAACATTATGTATACCTATTTGTTGGATTTGGGACTTGGCTTTAAACGAGCTTTTGGTAAATCTGTAAAAATGTTATCTTTTTGGAGCGCAAAAGTTGCTTAAAAAAATCAAAGAGCTCCCAAAGAAATTTTAAAAATATTGATTTGAGGTGATAGGATTACTGAAGTTATTTGATTTCGGGCGATTGAATTCTTTTGCTTGGAATTTAATATGCTTGATTATAATTATGAATCTATTTGCCAAAATAATTTAAGAAGTTGTGTGAGATTTTATTCTGAAAAAATCATTTATCTATTTATGTATGTAAAATATATTATACATAAAGTTTATTTAATTTGTTTCATCCTGACATATGTACTAAAAAGTCAAAATATCATAAAAAAAACCTTTTATCTGTGTCATTAAATTTCAAAGATATAAAATAAAAAATATCAGTGTTTAATTAGACTTTTATTGCAGCTTTTACTACATTTTACCTCTTTCCTGCGTAAGCTCACTGTACAGTATTAATAATTCACAACTGCACAGTGTTAATAATTCACAACTGCAGTGTTAATAATTCACAACTGCACAATGTTAATAATCAATGTTAATAATTAGTAACTGTGCAGTTGTGAATTGTACTCGCTTCGGCAGTACAATTCACAACTTCAAAGTTACTAATTCACAACTGCACAGTGTTATTAATTAACAACTCAACAGTGTTAATAATTCCCAACTGCACAGTGTTAATAATTCACAACTGCACAATGTTAATAATTTCCCAACTCCACAGTGTTATTAATTCACAACTGCACAGTGTTAATAATTCACAACTGCACAATGTTAATAATTCACAACTGCACAACGTTAATAATTCCCAACTCCACAGTTTTATTAATTCACAACTGCACAGTGTTAATAATTCACAACTGCACAGTGTTAATAATTCCCAATTCCACTGTGTTATTAATTCCCAACTCCACAGTGTTATTAATTCACAACTGCACAGTGTTAATAATTCACAACTGCACAATGTTAATAATTCCCAACTCCACAGTGTTATTAATTCACAACTGCACAGTGTTAATAATTCCCAACTCCACAGTTTTATTAATTCACAACTGCACAGTGTTAATAATTCACAACTGCACAGTGTTAATAATTCCCAATTCCACTGTGTTATTAATTCACAACTCCACAGTGTTATTAATTCACAACTGCACAGTGTTAATAATTCACAACTGCACAATGTTAATAATTCCCAACTCCACAGTGTTATTAATTCACAACTGCACAGTGTTAATATTTCCCAACTCCACAGTGTTATTAATTCCCAACTCCACGGTGTTATTAATTCACAACTGCACAGTGTTAATAATTCACAACTGCACAATGTTAATAATTCACAACTGCACAATGTTAATAATTCCCAACTCCACAGTGTTATTAATTCACAACTGCACAGTGTTAATAATTCACAACTGCACAGTGTTAATAATTCACAACTGTAGTGTTAATAATTCACAACTGCACAGTGTTAATATTTCACAACTGTATTGTTAATAATTCACAACTGCACAGTGTTAATAATTCACAACTGTGGTGTTAATAATTCACAACTGCACAGTGTTAATAATTCACAACTGTAGTGTTAATAATTCACAACTGCACAGTGTTAATCATTCACAACTGCACAGTGTTAATCATTCACAACTGCACAGTGTTATTAATTCACAACTGCACAGTGTTAATAATTCACAACTGCACAGTGTTATTAATTCACAACTTCACGGCGTTAACAATTCACAACTGCACAGTGTTAATAATTCACTTTTTTTTAATTTATAGTGAATACCTCACAAGAGTCCCAACTGCTCCCGTCTGGAGCCAGTGAGACTATGGCATCCCCAATTGGGGTATGTTATGAGGCTGAAGGTAAGTGGGAAAGGGAAGGAGACAAGGAAGAGGAAGGTGGGGAAATACCTGGCTATTCAGATCTAGTCACTAAACACGGCTAAAGCCATTTCAAGCAACGTTTCAATTCTGAATTTCAGGATTAACAATATTATCTTCGACTAATTTTTTTTCCCAAATTATTGGCAGCTACATTTTTCATTGGAAACGAGTATTCAAAGAATGTATTTGTTTCCTAGATAGTGTCTCGGATAAATATATCCGATTTTATTTTTTTGGAACACCTAAGTATTGACTTTTTGTAAAAGTCTAAATGAATATTCATTTTTTATAAGGAAAACTCTCTTTTCAACTTTTGAAGGTTATTCCCATCAATGTAATATATCATTGAAGAAGATAACAAAAATAATCTAATTTTTTAAAATATGAAAATGAATAAGATAATGGTTGCAACTGGGACTGGTAAAATTTGTTCATAACAAAATTGGTTAATGCTTATGTCCCGGTTAGACGTGATGTTCTGTGTTGAAGTCCCAGTTGCAACCATTATCTTTTATTATTTAATATGTTTTGTTCATTTTCATATTTAAAAAAAGTATTATTGTTATCTTCTTCTTCAATGATATTAAATTTTTTAATTAGTTTTATGTCTTGGGAAGAATTTTGTTAAATTTTTTTGCAAATTATGTGTAGTTTCTGTGTTCAAATGTGGTTTTATAACTTGGAATGTTTTTTATGTAATTTTTATTCGATCTAGTGTGATGAATGCATGGTCTAGTAGAGAACCATTTGTTGAACCGTTTGAGTGTTTAAAAATTAAGCTATTTTTTCCCTAGAGTACGGCACTGGTATCGCCACCGCGTCGCCGTGTCCTACTTATCAGTCTTGATAGGCTGCATACTTAGGACACAACGATAAGCCGTCTTCGATAAAGGTTTTTTCAATATAAAAGGAATTTATTACAATTTTCGAACTTCACAGTACAACACGTTCTAGTGCCCGTAAACTAAAGTAAGTCAAATTAATTAATATTTAAAGATATTTGCTTGAAATAGATAAAATATGTATTCTGATTCAATGGGATTTAACGACCGCTATGTTAAGAACTATTGCAAGTTTCGGTGAAAAATTACTTTTCGTGTTTTTAAATTTAAAAAATAACCATTATAATGAACTTTTTTCGAATTTCCGGTAACTGAATTGATTAGTACAAGTTAATATCTCACTACTACAACTTTTTAATTTTTTTAAATATTTACCCTTATTTTTCACACAAACGGGGAGCAGATGACGTCACACATGTGAACATTGATAAAAAAATAAATAAAAAAGGGAGTCAACCTCCCTATTGTGAAATATCGGTTCTATTGCTGTGCTAATGGTTCTCCAGATTTTCATAGTCTAAAGCTTAAGATTTAACTTGCTTAGTTGTTTTTTTGAGAAGTACTTATCCAAATTAACCTACGCAAGCCCTGTCTGGGCCCCACGCTTCAGAGTCCCGAATGAAAAGACTACAGACGTTTCGGAGCCCCAAAATGGATGAGGGTTGCACAATTACATCGGGACTCTGAAGTTCCCCTCCTTAAAAATCATATCTTAAGTCTTGGGGAAAAATTTCATGCGGGCATTCCCACCCATGAAAACGCGTCCATCAACTGTTTAGCACAGTACGATGAAAATTTAATAACAAACCATAAGAAACCCAAACAAATCCTTCGTAAAGTTCAAATCTCTCTCTATTACAGCCATGCTACCTTGCAAAAATATTATCCAACCCAACTAAATAAAATCAAATTTTTCTACAACCAAATATAAAATCAAGATGAAAGAGAAAGGAGCCTTTTTGGCCCGGAGCTCTGTATGCCAATTTATCAAAAGTTAAAAGTCAGTGTAATGTTAACCCTAGAATACTAATCTTTTTTTTTTTACTGCTTAATACTAATTACTCATCGCTCGGGAGGCTACTTTTTAAAAAACAAGCAGTTTTTTAAAGTTTCTTTATTAAAATATGAAAAATACATTTTTACACAATAGGACAACCTCTGCCCTTTTAAATGGAATAACAAAAAATATATTTTCTAAATCAACACAGTCTTAAATAGTGGTTTGAATTTAACACATACCAAACTTTTTTTGGCACAACAAAGATATAGACTATGAAATTTTTTTTTCTCTGCAAAAATCTTATAAAACTAAACATTTTTATTAAAATATAATATCAGTGTGTTGAGATCATTATAAAAAACTAATATTTAGCATTACAATTTTTATGTCACATAACTTTAAAGTTAGTCTATTTATTTCTTATCACAAGTGAAGCAATTAGGCGATCGATGTTCCAGATAATATGGATTGTTGCATTTCGAACAGTAGTATGCACTAATGCTTCCTTTTTTTGCTGGGCAAGTTGCAGATGCTTCGTTTTCCTTTTTAAATGACACTTTCTTCCACATTTGTTCATTCTCTTTTGTATTCAAAACATCTTCAATAGCCACTTTCACTCGCTTTCGTCGAATTGGACTGGAAACGTTGAATTTGAACTGGAAATGTTGAATTTGACTATCGTCTGGATTCATCTTTAAACAAAATATTTATTTTTATTAATATAATTAACACTAATCATGTCAAAAACTCCAATAATAATAAACGAGTCCAAAAAAATTAATTACGTCTAATACTAAGGATCGCCTCCCAAGCGATCCAACACTCTGTAACTCGGCAAAGACAAGAGCCTGCGAGACGCGCGACCGCCATCCACTGTGTCACGGGGTACTGAGGTGAGCTATGGGCGCAGTAACAGCGCGCTGGTGAAGGGACCGAATATGGGGGTGAGGTATGCGCACTACGAACCAAATTTCACACAGTCACGGGTTGATCTTATTTTGGATGGAGAATAGGTTAGGCAACCATCCAGTATATGGCGTTGTCTTTCGTTAGCCACGGCAACGCGTGGGCGGGTCAGCTAGTATATAATATGTGTAAAATGTGTAGAAAAATATCTATGTGTAAAATCCTCAAACTGCTTCGACTCCCACTTACTTACAAAGTTTTGTTTGTTATTTGGTTTTTAATGTAATTAATGACAACCCTGGCAAAATCCAAAATATGTATTTATGTAAGTACCTATGTTAGTTGGTTAGTGTTAACTTTAAGTCACAGTTGTAAATATATATGTAAGTCACGAGTTTTAAGTCGTTATCAGTCTTAGTCGTAAATCACTAGATAAATATCTTGGATGTACCTTAGCCACTAGTTATAATATTGAATCTTAGTGATTTTTCACGAAAACGGCGCTATATAAATTGGCAAAATATTACTATTATTATTATACAGAGATTCTGGGTTCGATTCGCAGTTGCATTGTCTTGTTTTTGTTTAGATTTATTAGTATTATTTTCTTCATTAATGATTAATAATTACATTGATGGGTATAACGACAACAAATTATTAAAAAGTAATTCCAATTAAAAAAAAATTATGATGTTGGAAACACATAATAAAAATAAGATTTTTAAAGTTTACCACGTAAAACAACTAGTTTAACTATTACTATATTAAAAATTGTAGGAATACATGGGTTCCTTCAAGTAAAAATCTGCAAAACAAGTTTTTTGTAACATTCCCGGGTTACGAATTACAGAACAACATTTGAAAATCCCTTACAATTTTGGATATTAAATTTGAATTTGAAACTAAAAAAACTGAATTATTTTCGGCAAATTTTTAGATTTAGTAAAAAAACAAATAAGTACATGAGTCAACCCTCAAACATACATTCATCCGAACTTTTATTTCCCATGATATCCTAACTTCTAACTACTGTACCCCTAGCTTGGAAAATGATAACGTATTGTGTAATTCTAAGAATTTTATTTTCATATTGTGATAGGTATTATTAATTAATAAGCGATATGAACTAAATTTTATGTAGGTGTTGTTGGCAGGTGGTTGATTGGTCACCTCCTCATAAATCCATTCAGGACCAAAAATGCATTTTTTCTTTCTTTCTTACAGTTTGAAATGGCAGACCAGAGACACGGCAATTCTACTTCCAACACTAATAGCGATGTCACTGTCTACAACCCAACGCATCCCACACCAAGACAGGAGACCCACCACGGTCAGGGCCAGATGACCCAGTCTCCGCCTCCTGGGTCGCACACACAAAGTGGGAGTCATGGTCGACAGACAATTGGAAATGGGAACAACAACAAAACGCATTTCAGCCTGTGGAATACTTTTACTAAGTAACCCGGAAATACCTATAAATGTATAAAAAGTATTCATAGAAAAAAAACTTTATCATAATAAAATATAATTGAATATTGCTTTGAATAATAGCTGGGAATAAACTAACTCTTTATTCTACCAATAAAAAAATCGAGATAGCATTTTTGCGTTAATTTAAGCACTGCGTTATTTTATTTATTTATAAAATATTTGTATTAAAGACAATGTATGTAAGAGAAGTGTATTTAAGATAAAAGATATCCATTAGTATGTAGATAGAGGCTGCCTGTTTCTTGTTAGTACCAATGGAATTTTGTTATTTTGAAGTGGATACATAATATTGATTAAAGTAAATATATTGAAAAAATTATGAAAAAAAAAATCATTTTTTAGTCGCATTCGGAAGCCATTCGGAAAGGCAGACGAGAGATCCAACGGCAATCCTATCTCCAACACCGATGGCGATGTCGTTGTCTACAACCCAACGCATCCGTCACCAAGACAGGAGACCCACCCCGGTCAGGGCCAGACGACCCAGTCTCCGCCTACTGGGTCGTACACACAAAGTTGGAATCATGGTCGACAGACAATTGGAAATGGGAACAACAACAAAACGCATTTCAACCTGTGGAATCATTTCAATAAGTAACCCGGAAATACCTATAAATATAAATAAATATTATATTATAAGGTATTCATAGAAAAAGAAACTTTATCATAAAAAAGTATAATTTAATATTGCTGTAAATACTTGCTGGAAATAAACTAACTCTTTATTCTACCAATAAAAAAATCGAGAGAGCATTTCTGTGTTAATTTACGTACTGCGTTATTTTATTTATTTATACAATATGTGTATTTAAGACTTTACCGATAAAAGATATCTATAGATAATATATGTAGATAGAGGCTGCCTGATTCTTGTTAATACCAATCGAATTTTATTATTTCTAAGAAAAAAGATAATATTGATTAAAGTTAATACATGAAGAAGCTGAAATTAAAAATAAAGTACAATAGAAAGTAGAAAATAGAATATAGCAGAGAATTAGAAAGAATATAGATATGCTTATGGATTAGATTATATACATACACATAATTATTATTTTAATTTTTCTGGTATGTATAAGAGTACCTATATACTTTTTTTTAAGCCAACACATTACGCTCAAGTTCTTTAGTTGTGTGCAATTCTTTGTTTGAAATATCCATAATACCTAATGGCTTATATTGATGAAATAAAAAAGCATGACAAAATACGTTTATCCTGATGAAGAAACCATTGGACTACATTATGTTAAAACCCGCCATCTTGGGAGATGCTGGTTGAGGGAGACCCTTTACAACCGGCTACCGCTGTCTGGGCCGCTCGGTAGTACAGGGGCCCGACCCCCAGGCTCACGACTGAGGGTGGGCTGCCCCATCAAAGTGTGCAAAAACCCCGCGTTGCTGTTGTGCCGGTTCGTGACCGGAGGGGACCCAGCAGCAGCGTTTGGGGCGCATTGGGCGGCCTTCCCAGCTGGACTTTCCCAGCCCATCGCCTTGTACCGCAGTGAGTGGGATGGATTCATACGTCTATCACTCCTGGATACTCTGAACCCCAGCTTCCTACCCACCCCTCATACCTTTTCCTTCCTAGACCTCCCTAATCCCTCTTTTTTTTCAATAAAATTATAAAATCATGAACAGCACACCGAATACAACTAACATCTTGACAGCGGCGAGTAGAAGGCGTCCCCGGTGCGGGCCTAAACTGTTGGTAAATTTTGCCAACATTCGCGGCCTGCACAAAAATAAACCATGTAAATTACCACCTTCTATCAATGCGTCCTAACCTTATTTTCCTCTCTGAAACACAGATGCTGAGCCTCTAGACGCCTCCTATCTGGACTGCCCGGGCTACGCCCTTGTTGGCAAGTTCAGCCACAAATGAGGTGTCTCTATAGCCGATCTGACGTCAACTGTGTGCGACTGTTGAATCTGGAAAAACCCAGATTCGACGTAATGTGGGTGCGCGTCAATCTTGCCAGTACGGCAAGATTCTACGCGTGTTTATACCGCTCACCCAACCTCAATAGTCTGTTTTGGTCTTCGTTGCCTGGACTACAAACACTCATAAAGTGAGCACATAATTTTTGATTTTAAAATGTGACTTTTTCTCCACCCACACAATCTTCCCTTTTGTTATTATTATTCATCCAAATATTAGTATTATTAGTTATATTAGTCATCCAAAGTCATCCAATTCTTATCATCAGTTTTATCGTAATTAATTAAGTTTCAAAACCCAGGCGAAATCATTTAATGACATTTTACCACAGACTTATGAATATATGTCTATGCATTTTACAGATTTACGTAATAACTTCAAGTATCTTATACAGGGTGTAACAGGACCTACCTGAGAGATTTTACCCACCGATTCCTGAGCATATTTGGAGTAATAAATGTATTTGTCATTTTGTTGTCCAATGACATTTTTTTCTATTATAAGTAGTAGGCGGCTAGGCGGTGGCAAAACGAAGAATTCCAAGTTGAAAATTTGCAAAAACATCATTCGGAGATATTGAGGTTTGAAGTTTAGAATTGATTCGTTATTACAAAAACATATAATTTCAAAAATTCAAATTTCAATATCTCCGAATGATGTTTTTGCGGATTCGTGACTTGGAATTCTTCGTTTTGCCACCGCTTAGCCGCCTCCTAATTATAAGCAAAAAATATTTTTTTCGTTCACACGTCGCTACTGATCCCATAGCTATCGGATATACCGCGTCACAATGGGTTTGAGAGAAACATGCGCGGTTTAGCGAATCTCTCGGGTACGTCCTGTTACACCCAGGTAGTTATAGTACACGCAAGCTTTAATACCGACCTGACGTTAATGAGTTTCGATTAATTCAATTAGACCCAGTTGTATCATTGTCATCAAATGGCCATTCGGCGCCATTTTTTTATTTGTTTTTAGTTAAACGTCCCCGTTAAACGCTGTTTCTAGGTGCATTTCAGCATTCTATCTAATTATAATAGCTGATAAGTTTAACAAAATGATAGTTGTCCTCTTCAGCTGATCACAATCAAAATTCGGAACTTAGGATGGGTTGTTTCAATTTTTTAAAATTAAAGTTTATTTTCACGTTCTGTGAAAGTTCTGTTCAAGTTCTGTGATTATTTCAGTTTTATGAAGCAACTGGCCTATAATGATTTAATAACAGAATTTGAATAGAACTTACACAGAATGTTAAAATTAACGATATTTGATGAATTGTTAAATTTAAAACCCGTCCTTAGAATCAGCATTTAACGTGGACCTTTCAATTGTCAAAAAAACAAAATGGCGCTGAATGGCCATTTGACGAAAATATTACATTTGAATTTCTGTGACGCAAACCAAACTTATTTTATGATTAATTAATGAATTAATTATCTAGAATAAACAAGGAGTCAATCGAATTAAAGTGATAGCAGACGAGAGATATTATATTACGTTTAATAGATTTTCCCAAAGATTGTGAGCACGGTCTTATATTAATTTGGAATAAGAGTATTTCGCAATTCTGATATTTTTTTAATCAGCAGTATCATCATTTTACTAATAAACATTTTGTCATAATTATTCCAAGGAGTTAAAGATATCTGATATTGCAATTTATTGAGATAATTAATGTTATTCATTGCAATCATGACATTCAATCATGAATCTTTTTGGAAATAATCCTACCATTTTGAACAAGTATCGACTCGTCGGACTTATTTTTAATCAAATGTAATCATAAATAATGCATGTCAGGTAGTGGTAAAGCGGATACCGCAATATAAAAAAGTACTTTCACATAATTAATTAACTAACGGATTAACCTATTTCTCCAAAAGACTTACCCATTAGTTGATATTAACCTACCTATAGTACAGAGCATCTAACTCTAACATAGCGCACGTCAAAAAATCGCTCCACAAAGTTCATACAAATTTATAGTCTACAATAAATAATAGGCATTAAATTTTTCTGTAAAAGTTTCCCGTAAGAACAGTGAAGTGAAACATCTACCTGAGCGAAATATAAAAGGTCTCATTTAAAGTTATTTTAAGTGATTAACAAGTTAAAGCAACAAAGACAGCGAGCATTGTCGCCGTAAATGTCATCCGCTTATTATGTTATAAATATACATGTACCTGTTGTGCTAAGATAATAAGGGGGTTTCTCACCATACTCCCAATAGCTTATATACCCTAATAACGAATATTATTAAAAATTAAAATAAAATACTCGCAGTGGTTAGAAAACTCTGCCAACTTATCCAATATATAGGTTCGAGGTTCGAGTACCGAATTATAAACTCCAACTTAATAAATAAATTAACCGTAAATCGTTAATCGAAAATATTCGTTATTAGTGTAGATAAGCTATTGGGAGGATGGTGAGAAACCCCATAAATATTGCATTTATTCACGGTACATCACAGGCGGCTTGTGGCCCAGTGGCGAGAACGGCCGCTAAAACAGTACTGCAGGTATTTGAAGGGTAGACTGTTCGAGTTCGAATCCTACTCTTTCCAAAAAAAAAATTCTTTACATCGTATAAATAAACGCACAATTATTAGTGCTAATACGAATATTATTCAATTATTTCATGGTAATATACACGCGGCTTTTGGCCCTGTGGTGATAGCGACCGCCTTACCGAGTCAAGAACCACAGATCAAATCCTACTGCCGCTAAATAAATATATTCTTTTATTTTTTACTTTCAAAAATATTAGGTCCTTACATATGAAATTGGCGTTTTGCCGTACTGGCAACTTTGATCTCAAATATCTTCTCTTTGGTTAGGAATTCCAAATTCAAATTTTTACAGCTATTCATGCATTTGCGTTTCGAAAATTATAATTCATTTGTTTTTTCCTCAATTGTTTTTTTTCTTTGCGTCACTTAGTTTACAAATGAAAAACTTGAAATATCACGTTATTTACGAGTACGAGTTCCACCGTGGCACCAGTGCTGCAGAAACGGCTCGAAGGATTAATGTGTATGGCGACGGTGCCGCAAAAGAAAACACAGTGCGTTTTTGATTCCAACGCTTCCGTTCTGGAAATTTCGACCCGCAGAACAAGCCACGTGGACGGCCGGAGATCAAAGTTGATAATGAAGAATTGAAGGCTATTGTGGAAACGGATCCATCGCAAACCACGTCCGAGTTAGCTGCAGGCTGCGGTGTTAGTGATAAAACTGTTTTAATCCACTTGAAGCAAATTGGGAACGTGAAAAACTTGAAAGTTGGGTACCTCACGAATTGAGTGAAGCAAATCCACAAACGCGCGTTGACTGCTGCGTTGCATTACCCAACCGGCACAATAATGAAGGGATTTTAAATCGAATCATTACCTGTGATGAAAAGTGGATCCTGTACGATAATCATACAGCATATAGCATATTGCTAAAATAATCCCCAAAACAAACGAAATACTAGGAATGATAGCCGCATGGCTGCCAGAATGGCAACTCTTGAAGGAGAACTAAGCGTAAATAAAAACCAACCAGCGCATCCTCAGCCTTCATCAAGTGCCATCGCGGACGTCATAAACTCAACACCAAGGCCGTAGCCAGGGGGGATCAAGGGGATTGATCCCCCCTCCTCCGAAATTGACTGTACATTGACAAGGGATAAGATTTATATATAACACATTTTGATTTCTTTTATTAAAAAAGATTTAAATAAATTAAACGTATTTCTATAAACCAGGTGTGTGGCCTGCTGAAAGCACCGCAAAAAATTACACTCAGACAGCAAGAACGGTTTTCTTTTAGTGTTTTAGATACATTTTGAAGTTATTATTTCAAAACGCAACGAAAGTTATATTATAGCTGACAGGTAAGTGCTTACGTATGCACCGAAGTTATTATAAATCAGTTAGGATACAAATAAATACGTGATCAGAAATCCTTTTTAGTTTAATTGAATTATTATTTTAGTATTTATGACAACTCTATTCAGGGAGGACAACTAAAATGATGCGCTTTCTTTATATATCGCCACAATTTAGGCATAAAAAATAGTTTAAAAAAATCTTTCCAGGTAAATTTATAAATATATATATTTTTTTAAATTTTATTGCAGCCAATACATTTTCTGTAAAACGCAGGAAAATCATTCACTTGTTTTCAGGACGATATAATTTAAGCTTGTGGACTGGTGGACTCCCACGAAGAGCAATTCTTAAGTTAAAACCAGTCTTGTGTTCATAATGCAAATTCCAGTTGCGGATTCAACTGCTGGCGCATTTCGAAGGAAACCGTCCATGTTTTCCAAGTGCAAAAACCTGAGGAAAACGATTTTGGGTTCTGGGTGTAATATCAATTAAAGCTAGGGACTCGCGTGCAAATTCACTCTTAAGCTAAAACCAGTTTCATGTTCCGAATGGTTTGTTAAAATTCCAGTAGCGGATAAATCTTCTGACGCATTTCTTTCCGTTCTAATGTTTTGAGTGGGGTTAAAATTTGTGTTTCAAACCATGCCCATATTATGAGATTAATACTTATTATCGCTGGGGACTCGGAAGGAGATTCACTCTTAAATGAAAGCCAGTTTTTTCTTCAGAATGTAACGATTAATTTCCAGTTGTGGATTCATCTGCTGACCCACTTCGAAGGAAACCATTGGAAGTGCAGTAAAATTGTGGTTACAAGAAAAACCGTGTGTAACTATAATATAAGCTTATGGACCTGCTTTTTTTTACAATAGCTCCACACAGGAGGCCCTGATGAAAACAATTCCCCTCATTCTTTTTAGGAAAGGAAGGAGAGGATGTTCTGGGAAGGAAAAAAGTACGAAGGGTGGATAGGAAACTGGGGGTCAGTGTGTCCAGGAGTGGTGGACGAATGATTCCATCCCTCCCACTGCGGTGCAAGATGATATTCCGAGAAAACCCTACTGGAGAAGTCAAAAGGTCGCCCTCAACAAGTCTCCTGATTTGGCCGGCCACGCAATTGGTGGGCAGACGCATCCGCCAACCAAACCTCACCCCATCAACCCGGGCACCCCTGCTAAGTCACCAAACGTAGCAAACCACTTGGGGTAACCTATGGCAGAGGTGTTGGTTATCCAATAAATATTTCTAGTTGCAAAATTTCTGGATGACAAGAAGCTGAACGAATTTCGAATAAATGCCCCGATTATTCCACACGATGTAATTGCTCTCACGGAAACCTGGCTAGAACCGTCAACCACTACCCTTTCATCAGGTCTACTGGCTAGATAGAAATATCAATACCAGTTCCAGATCCAGAGGTGGAGGGGTCATTATAGCAGTCCGCAAAAAATTGTCTTCAAGAGTGTTAAAAACAAAAAATTGTGATGTGGAACCAATTTTCATTATGGCAAACGATAAAAATCAAAATTACGTCATCGGTTGCGTGTACATTCCTCCCTCAGCTAATATATATCAATAAACAAAAAACACTCCGAAGATGTGGAACTTTTGAAATCAAAACGTACAATACATAAATTCGAAATTTTTGGAGATTACAACCTTCCAAATTGTGATTTCAACTGTATTGATTCCCAAACAGTTACATTATGTGAAAGAGAAATCTTAGACATGTCATTATTCCTGAATCTCACCCAATTTAATAATGTTTATAATTTGAATAATCGCCTACTTCATCTTGTTTTTTCAAACGAAGTGGATATAATAGTTATTAAAGCATTCTTTTATATTTTATCTATCCTTCCTATAGATAACCACCATCCTCAACTACCGGTAATTATTCCAAACAATGCAAAAAGTAGTAATAAGCTAACAAGTTCTAGTCACAATTTCAAAAATTCCAACTACAATGAAATTAATGATCATCTTAGAAAAGCTGATTGGTCGTTTAATTTTATTCCAAATTTATTGGTCATAGATCCATTTTATTCCAAAATAAATGACATTATTTTAGACTGCATACCCTTAATTTTCAAAGAATCAAAGAATTCAAAGAATCAAAGCATCCAAAATGGTTCAACAAAGAACTAATTTAATTAATAACAAAAAAAAACTTTACATAAAAAATTTAAGGAAGAGAGATCCCTACCAAATTACATTGAGTTCGGCAAAATAAGAAAACATTGTAAAAATATGTCAAAAATGTGTTACAACAATTACATAAATAAGGTAGAAATGTCAATTAATGGAGACATAAAACATTTTTGGACCTACACAAAGTCTATAAAAAATGATGATGTTAACGTACCCTCTAATATGTACTATGAAAGAAAAAGAGCCAACGACACTCAATACGTGGCTCACTTATTTGCTGACTATTTTAAAAGTGTATATGTATGTGACTCAACAACAGCCCGTTCAGTCCTTCCTCGGACCATTATTTAAATTTAGCTAATGTAATAATTGAATATAACGATGTATTGACTCAACTGAAACAACTGGATCAAAGTAAGAGCGGTGGTCCTGATAATATCCCACCTGTTTTCCTAAAGAATTGCGCCGCCAATCTTGCTTATCCACTTCTTTTTCTTTTTAACCAGTCATTACAGATAGGACACTTTCCTGAAAAATGAAAATACAGTTTCCTCACCCCGATATTTAAAAAAAGGGAAAAAAATGATGTGAGCAATTATAGGCCAATCTGTATTTTATCAACCATTCCAAAATTGTTTGAGAAACTTATTTTAAATAAAATCATTCACTATATAAAGTCAATAATTTCACCTAACCAACATGGTTTCACTTCAAGAAAATTTACATTAACTATCCATGTTTAAGAAGTTACAAGTTGATTCGGTCTATACCGATTTCAGCAAAGCATTCGATAGAGTTAATAATGATCTTTTGTTAAAAAAGCTTCACAAATTAGGAATAACAGGGTAAACCACATGTATAGATAAACATGTGGTTTAACAGTTATTTAAGTAACAGGCAGTTGGCCGTTAAAATTGATTGTTTTAATTCATATAAATTCATCGCTACCAGCGGTGTTCCCCAAGGGTCACATTTGGGACCACTTTTATTCTTGATATTTGTGAATGATGTCCTTACTATTTTCAACGATGTCAAAGTTTTAATGTTTGCGGATGATATGGAAATATACAAGTCTATAAGAAACATTAATGAGTGTCAGACATTGTCAGATAACTTATTTAAACTTTTTGTTTGGTGCCAAGAGAGCTGTCTACAACTTAATTTAAGCAAATGTCTAATGATGAGATTCCATAGAATTAAAAATCCGTTTATTTATGATCCAATATTTATGAATTCTCCATCAATGATGTAGTGCTAACGACTGTAACCGAGGTGAGTGATTTAGGTGTAAACTATGATCAAAAACTGAATTTTATAAACTATATTGAAATTACATCGAATAGCTTTGAAAATTTTAGGTTTTGTAATAAGAATATGCAGCCAATTTAAAAATATTCAAACTTATAAAAAATGTATATTTCATTACTTAGGAGTCAAATCGAGTAAAACTCAACAGTGTGGTCACAGAGTTACGCTAGTCATTCATCAAGTTGGAAAGAATCTAAAATAAATTCTTAAGATTTATTAATTTCAGAATGGGCATAACAAGGAAATGTGTCAACTATGATTATCAACTATTATTATGTCAACTTAATATTTGTAAAATAGTTAATGACTTAATATGTTTGCATAAAATCGTAAATTCAATAATTGACAGCCCTGAACTCTTTAAAGCTAGTGGGTATTATTGCTTGAGTGTTTAAAAATTAATCTATTTTTTCCCTAGAGTACGGCACTGGTATAGATACCGCGACGCCGTGTCCTACTTATCAGTTTTGATAGGCTGCATGCTTTGGATACAACGATAAGCCATCTTCGATAAAAGTTTTTAAAATGTAAAAGTAATCTATTACGATTTTCGAGCTTCATCGTACAACACGTTCCAGAGCCTGTCAACTACAGTAAGCCAAATGAATTAATATTTAAAGATATTTGCTTGTGCATTTATCAAATACTTCCGGTTTACCGGGGAGGGGGGGGGGCATCCAATAAATTTGTCCCGGGCCCCTGATGGTATAGTTTCGCCACTGCGGCCGAGTATCATTTTATTGTCTAACCCATCTACTCGGTCGGTGTGATCCAGTTGATTCGCAGTTGCGATCGTTACCTTTTAATTTTTCAGTGTCTTGTTCTAATTTCATGCTTTTGTTTAGTTTTATTGGTATTATCTTCTTTAATGATAAATAGTACATCGATGGGTATAACCATAATAAATTATTTAAAAGTAATTTCAATAAAAATTGAACATCAATGACGTTGGAAACACTAAATAAGATTTTTAAGGTTTACTTCGTAAAACAACTAGTTTAACTATTACTACATTAAAAACTGTAGGAATAGATGGGTTCCTTCAATGAACATCAATTTTGGATGTTAAATTCGATTTCAATGCTAAAAAACTGAATTATTCTCGACAAATTTTTAGATTCATTAAAAAAACAAATAAGTAGGAAAATGAGTCAACCCTCAAACATACATTGATCCGAACTTTTATTTCCCATGATATCCTAACTTCTAACTACTGTACCCCTAGCTTGGAAAATGATGAAATATTGTGTAATTCTAAGAAAAAAATATTCATATTGTGATAGGTATTATTAATTAATAAGCGATATGAACTAAATTTTATGTAGGTGTTGTTGGCAGGTGGTTGATTGGTCACCTCCCCAAAAATCCATTCAGGCTCAAAAATGCATTTTTTTTCTAGTTCAAAATGGCAGACGAGCGTTCCAAAGGTCCTTCCTATATTGACAACCACCATGGCGGTGTCGTTTACATCAACTCAACGTTTATAGCTCCAAGACAGGCGACTCACCCCGGTCAGGGACAATTGACCCAGTCTCCGCATAACGGGTCGCACACACAAAGTGGGACTCGTGGTCAACAGACAGTTGGACATGGGAACAACAACAGCACGCACTACAGCCTGTGGAATGTTAACAATGGTTAGGAAATACCGGCTAATAAAATAATATGTAATAAGTATATAATTTAATATTGCTGGAAATAAACTAACTCTTTATTCTACCAATAAAAAACTCGAGACAGCATTTTTGTGTTAATTTATGCACTGCGTTATTTTATTTTGTGGTATTTAATTAAGACATTTACAGATAAAATATATCTATAGATATGTAGATAGAGGCTGCCCGTTTCTCGTTAATACCAATGGAATTTCGTTATTTTTAAGTGAAAACATAATATTGATTAAAGTAAATACATGAAGAAGCTGAAAATAAGAAAAATTATAATAGGAAGTAGAATATAGCAGAGAGTAAGAAAAAATATAAGTAGATATTGTTTGCGCGAGTTGTGTAAGTACTATCGATTGCTATAAGGCGCTCCGCTGACAAGGCAACAGAAAACAAACTAAAACCGGCTGGTTTCTATGTCTTGATTGGTCAAAAAGCTTGTTTAACCATAGACGAATAACAATCAGCTGACAGCTGGCAACTAGCAACAGCCGACCACGGCAAGCTGCAGTACGAGTCGCGAGTCACCGCTTGCGTTATCATCGACAACGGGTTTTTGAGTGATTGTGTAGTGTGCGGGCCATCAAATTGTCATACAAAGACAGTTGCCAGTTGACAGTTTTCAGTTGCGTCAGTGAGCGGATTACCTTAATCAGAGTAATTCAAATTGCCTATTATGCTTCCATTTATTTTCCCTTTCCTTTGTTTCGGTCCAAAGACAAAATTGTGCACTTCGAAAATAAAAGCAGTCCGTTTTTTGAGTAATTGGAGATCAGATTCTAACTTTCGAAGAAATGACTACAGTACTCGCACAGGTAGAAAACATTCTAAATAGAAGGCCATTATGTAGGACTCTTTCTTCAGATCCGTCTGAACCCCTCGCGTTAACACCCGCTCATTTCTCAACGATGACTCCGTTGAAACACATGGCCGCCGTGGAAATCGAGGAGGATAATTTGAACCTTCTATGACGTCATGCTATGCTCGATAAATTGATTCAATCTTTCTGGAAACGTCAGAGGTTAGATTACTTGCATACCTTGCAAGTACGTCCAAAATGGAATACTCCCGCTAATCCAGAGTATAATCCAGTAATAATAAGTCAGAGAAGGCTTAGTGGTAATCGTGGGGACATATTAGTGGCAATTCTGCAACGAAGATAACTATCCCATCAATTTGGTTATGTTTAATATTAGTGTGGAATGTCGAATATCCATGTAAATTGATGTCGGTGTTATCGTCTATCCAGCGTTCACTTAAAATTATTATATCAAAGTGGGAGTCGAGATCTTGTAAAAGAACTGTCAAGTTGTCAAAGTTTTTACGAACGCTTCTAATATATTATATTTCTCTCTCTCTCTGGTTCTCTCTCTGGTTTCAATCCTGGGATTGGTTTGCAGCAATTATATATTATATTTAAAGAGTTGTTATTTGTGTGGAATACTTTAAATTCTTGTGTGTTTCTGGATACATGTTCTTCGTTTTGTGATGGTTAAAAATCAATATTTAGTAGCGAGTTCATTTTTAGAAAGTGATGTTATCTTGGTAGTAAACAGTTAACATGAAATGTAACCAATCGGATTAAAAGCTGTAAATCGCCGACATGTTTTATGTTTATTATTTTACTATATTACCATATTACTAATCCAAATTAGAAGAAAACTACCACACGGCAAATAAAGTTTTCTGGCAAACAATACGTCGACTTCGTAAGGGAGACGCAATCGAGACCAGGTGTATTAAAGATGAGGCAGGGAACCTGTTGAGAGAGGAAAATGAAATTCTCAGTAGATGGAAAGAATACTTTGAGAAGCTACTGAACGCCCCCCAGACAGGGACCCAAGAAGAGCTAAATAGCAATGAAACAGACGAAGAAGGCGAAATTTCGTTAGAAGAAGTAATACTGGCAATTAAGTCCCTTAAAAGGGGAAAACCAGCCGGAGTAGATGAAATAAGGCCAGAAATGTTAAAAGCTATGGGCAACCAAGGCCTCAGGTGGTTTACGCGAGTTTTCTCAGTAGCTTGGAGAACAAGTAAGACCCCTAAAGCCTGGAGGACAGGAATTATAGTCCCAATATTTAAGAAAGGGGACTAGAAACTGAGCTCCAACTACCGAGGAATAACACTTCTCAGTCAACCAGGAAAGTTTACGCTAGGATCCTGGAAAAAAGATGTCGAAGAGTGACAGAGAACAAGATCCAAGAAGAACAGTGCGGCTTCAGACAAGGTAGAGGCACTACGGATCAGCTCTTCACACTACAAGTGACCATACAAAAATGTTGGGAATACGGTAAGCCATCATATATTGGATTTATAGATTTAGAGAAGCCATACGACTTAGTACCGCGCCAACTACTGTGTGAGGTGCTTAAAGAGTACGGAGTTGAAGGCAACCTACTAAAAGGCATAGCATCTCTATACGAAAATAGTAGCAGTAGGGTCCGGGTAAACGGTAAAGTTTCGGAAGATTTTGAAGTGGAAATCGGCCTCAGACAAGGATGCCCTATGTCGCCAATCCTCTTCACTATATTCATGGACCGAATCAGCCGAAACAGCCAAACACCGGATGCAGCACTGGTAGGCAATACTAGAATCAGCTCCCTACTATTTGCTGACGACATCGCGAGACTGACGACATCACAGGAGGGACTACAAGAGTGGATCAACCGATTCAGCGAAGAGTGCATGGCGGCGGGAATGAAGATGAGTACCTCCAAAACAGAGGTGATGGTTATAGGAAGGAACCAAACTCAGTGCAACATACTCGCTAATGGGACTCACAACTCAATCATCTGTTTTGGAGGTGATGGTTATAGGAAGGGACCAAATTTATAACTGCTCTCGGAAATCGAGAATGGTATCTCTCGAATTGCCGTCAGCAGAGAATTTCGCATCTCGAATTTTTACATTGTGTTTAGAACACAAGGCAGGTTTTAACTTAAGATTGATTTTGGTAAGAGTCCACAATATTAAATAATATTTACACGCGAAACAGACAAGTTTGCAGTATATGGTGTGCAATTCAAATATAAAGCTTTACTCGGTACATGATAATGGCTTTGTTTGATGAATCTGCAACTTTTTATTTAATTTTTCGTTATATTCTGAACACAAAACTGGTTAAAAATAAATCTGTATGCCGGATATTAAAACCTCACTCAGAACATGAAAATGGTTTTTCTTTGATTCTGGCAGCACATACATAGTGTGCAACTAGTATTTTATAACTGCACTTCGAATAAGAGAATGGTTTTCTTCGAAATGTGTCAACAGATGAACAGCGCCGGATCTGCCATACGTTCAAAAACGTGCAAAAAACCTGGCGCCAACTTCGAAGGGGCGCCGTGATAAAATAAATATTGTTTTAAAATTTTATTAAAATATTCCCCGAATCGTTTGAAAATTACTCGTAATACTGAATTATTAGTATGCGCTGGCAACACTCACTTTCCATATGCGTGAACCTAATGCGCGCGCATCGATGGTTAAAATTTAACGAAATACGGATTTGACTTACGTCAAGGAATTTTTTTCCAAATACGATATATTTCATACGAACGTAAGACCTATTTTTCCTTCTTGTCTCTTACGACCATTGTATCCTTCGAAATTCAACAAACATTGTGATTGGTTCATTGATCCCTGCTCGCGAAGGAAACCCTTCGTTACAATTTATTGAATTTATGCCTTCGTTCACTTCGTTGTTAGTTCGTTGGCGTTCGCCGCGTTATTTTATGTTCGCGCGCGATTTGGCACCATACAGCTGGTATTTTAGGTTATAATTCGATTTATATTCATACATTTAAAGATAAAAAGGAATCCAATTGAACAAACTGATCGGAATATTATTATTTCTGAACTTAAACTGCCTCCTGTTTTATATTATATTTTGTTATGATGTTCTTATTTTGTCCAGTGTCATAGATATTGCCTGGTAACTTGGAAAAGTTACTCTTGATTCTTGTTGGCGGGATATTAATTTATTTTGAACGTATTGCATAAAATTATAATTATTTTTTTATAGATATGTATATCTATATATGTATATAAATTTTTTATCTAATTTAAAAAAAAATGGGGGGGGGGGGCGCCATCGGTACTTCCTGCACAGGGCGCCAGATTTCGTAGAACCGGCGCTGCAGATGAATCCACTACTGGAATTTAACCGTTACATTCTGAACACAGAACTGGTTTTAATAAAGAGTAAATCTGCACCCCAGCTTTAATTAGTATTACTCTCATAAAATGCGAATGGTTTTCCTATGAATTACGAATGTTGCAGCACATGGTTTTAAACAAAAAAATTAACTTCACTCGGAGCAATAGAACGGTTTCCTTAGAAATGAGTCAGCATATAAATTTGCAACATGAATTTGCGACCTAATTTACGAAAACCAAATTACTTTTTCGAAGTGGAGAGGAGTGAAGTTTGTCAACAAAGTCAGAGCAGCGAAGAAATCCACTAGATGGTACCCTTGAGTAAGCTTTGAACATGAAAGGCTTAATAATTATTTCAAATTATGTTTATTAAGTTGAATGTGTATGTTTTAGGCAAATTTCGATAGAAACATTACCCACTGCAGAAGAGCTTATGATTCTTATCAGATTTCGATCAAACTTGTTTGATAAACTATTCAATACAATACTACAATAAACTACACTGCTAGACGGTAGGCAGTAGCTTATGACTCGTAACCGACATGTTCTTCACTGCAAGATGTCATAACAATACGGTATTCAATTACGCATCATTTTCATAATATATGTGATCATAATTATATCTGAATATATTGGCAAGATAAATAAAATTAAAATGTCATTTTCAATATTTAGATATTATTATTGTTTACATAAAACAAATAATTAATTATGTAATGTGAAAAGCATAAGATTCAACTTGTTTTTATTTAAAGCCATCTTTTATTATTATACCAGTTATGAATACTAAAAATAATTTAATATAAAAAAGGATTTATAATAAGTTTTATGGAATGATTTTTTTTTATGGCAGAAGTGTGGTAATATATAAAAAGAAAGCACATCTATTTCTTTCCTTCCTGATCAGTTGTCACCAATGTAGAGATATTTTTTCAATAATAATTTCCCTATCGTAATATAATAAAAAATTAAACTAAAACTAAAGAAGGATATATAACTAAGCTGATTTCTGGAAACTTAAGTACATACCCTGTCTACTGTGTTATAACTTTCTCTACGTTTAAATAGTGCTTTATCAGAGAATATCGGAAATTAGTCATTTTTAAATCTAATTCTAGACGTATTGACTCTTTTTTACAAAAAAACATAAATTGATTTTGAAAGATTGTTATTTTATCTGGTACACGCAGTTTTAAAATTTTGAAAAACTAACTGCATTTATAATATATGTACTAAGGTTATACAATATATATATATTATGAGATTTGTTCAATTTTCAAACGATAGATTCTATTAAACAACACAAATTTCAAATCATATAATCATACAATAAAATAAATAAATATATAATCTAGTCAACACAGTTTTCAAAATTTGAATTTTAGATAAATTAAAATCATTAAAAAATAAATCCGAGAACGTGTTTTGTGACAAAAATACCTCAGTTTTTCTATTTATTTAAGGTCTTACAAACTAAAATATTTCAGATTTTTTTACACACTTATTTTGTTAAGACATTATTGAAAAATTATAAATTATTTCGATCAAAAATTAATTTTAAGACGTATGTAATTTTCATTCATTTACCATCTCCCGTTTGATAATTTTTATGGCAGTTCGAGACATAAATTCTCCCGATTCCGTGTGAGGTTGTCTATTCACGCTGCTCATTTTGACAACATTTCGCATTAAATTTAAAACCAATGCTGTTAACAAAAACAAATAACGGATTGCTGGATATTACCTCTTAACAATAGCTTTAAAATGTAGATAAACACCGTGGAATCCACATCACAGCCACCAGAAGTGACTGGTTATAGTGATGTTGACTATGCCAAAGATCCTGATATAAGACGTTTAATCACGGGCTATGTTTTCATCAAAAATGGAGAATGTAACATGGGTCATGGTCTAGCCAAATACAACATACAGGTGCCCTGTCAACAACAGAAGCCGAGTTCATGACAACCTGTGCCGCAACCAAAGAGGCTATGTGGATAAATCAGTTGTTATGTGATATTGAGGACTATAAACAAGACACGTCACAAGGCGATTAGTGCAAAAATTTTAACTTCCATAAACGCTTTAAACATAATGACATCAAGTATTGGGTTGCCAGATGTCCGGTTTTGGACCGGACAGTAACATTTTTGAACGGCTGTACGGTCAAGAACATTTTGGAAAACCGGACAATAGAATGTCCTTTTTTTTAAATACGCGAGAGAATTTACAGAGTAAAAGCCGTGAGCGATTCTGGCGGTTGGAAAATCCATTGATATGTGGTGTAGGTTTTTCAACAATGAATCAGCACCAAATCTTTTGAAAATGTTACAATATGTGTGCAGTGTTCCCGTCTCCAACGCCTTCGTAGAAAGAGTTTTTAGTGTAACGGTTAATGTATTGTCTGACGATAGAAGCAGACTAGGTGTGAATACCGTAAAAAACAAATTATGTGTTTTCTTCAATTTAAATGTCAGTTGCACTGAATTTAATGATACGATTTCAGGCAATAAATGATTATCAAAAGCAGTAGCATCTGGTGCCAAATATGTTAAAAAGCGATTTTTTGCTTACCAATAACCATAATAAATGTAAGTTTTAATTTTTACTAAGTGTTTCACTGTGTTCACCCTCAGTTATTTTCGGTAATTTTCTCTGTTTGTTCTGGCTAAAATCAAAGGGGGGACCTGAAAACTATGCAACTTGGCAGTTTTCAGTGAAAACCTACCTACAACACGAGGAATTGTGGGATTGTATTAAAACAGCTGACCCATCATACGAAAAAAAACACAAAAGCAAAAAAAAAAATTATTTTTCTTGTCGATCCTATTAATTATGGACACATAGAAGAAGAAAGCACGGCAAAAGGAGTATGGGATAAATTGGCAGCATTTGTGTATTTGTGTAATTTACTGACAAAAGAAAAAACTAGAAAGGCTAGAGTTCGTGAAAATATGTTGCATTTGTTTATAAGCTATCTTTCAAACAGGAAACTTAGTGTTAAAAGGTGAATCATAATATGATTTTTTTTGCATCCAGTGGTGTTCCGCAAGGTTCCCACATCGGACCTGTATTATTTATATTTTTTGTGAACGACATTTGTAATATTTTTTAAAACATCTACGTTTTTATGTTCACAGATGATTTGAAACTTTTTAAAGCAATTCAAAGCCCCTATCCCCTTTAAGTTATATATTCCCTGAGCAAACTTGGAAAAAATTCGGTACTTGGGAAAAATTCCGAAAAAATAAGTTGAATTATTTTTATACTAACTTTGGGCTGGAAAATCCGAATCTGAAGGAATTAGGTTGGGGAGGTCAATATCAACTGAGTTACAGGACTTTAAAGTTTCGTACACAGGAACAAATCCGCAATGCATTTTTGACATATTATACTGACGAGGTCAAAGTGATTCAATGAAGCCAACCTCAGAAAATTGCAAAGTGTTGCCATTAAGCAATAATATCAATGTTATTATGTGAATGTGTCAAAACATAAGATAACAGTAGAATTACCTTATAAATCGGACAAGTCTTCTTCGTCCGTTGAATCCTTGTCAGACTCATGCGCCTCCAAGGGTTCCCGTTGAATACGCGGGTCATATAAGAGCCCCGCTAAACGGTAAAACTCCAGAGTAGGATCCTTCTGGCGTTCTTAAAAACCTAACCTAACCTAACCTAACCTAACCTAACCTAACCTAACCTAACCTAACCTAACCTAACCTAACCTAACCTAACCTAACCTAACCTAACCTAACCTAACCTAACCTAACCTAACCTAACCTAACCTAACCTAACCTAACCTAACCTAACCTAACCTAACCTAACCTAACCTAACCTAACCTAACCTAACCTAACCTAACCTAACCTAACCTAACCTAACCTAACCTAACCTAACCTAACCTAACCTAACCTAACCTAACCTAACCTAACCTAACCTAACCTAACCTAACCTAACACTAGAAAAAAAGCATGATTTTTTACGTCATTTTATTTCCAAAACTCCGGTACCTAAATTAGTGTTTACCTAATACATCCAGATTTATTTTTATCTTTTATTTCTTTTTCTCGTGTTTTGACACATTCTATTCACATAATAACATTGATATTATTGCTTAATGGCAACACTTTGCAATTTTCTGAGGTTGGCGTCATTGAATCACTTTGACCTCGTCAGTATAATATGTCAAAAATGCATTGCGGATTTGTTCCTGTGTACGAAACTTTAAAGTCCTGTAACTCAGTTGATATTGACCTCCCCAACCTAATTCCTTCAGATTCGGATTTTCCAGCCCAAAGTTAGTATAAAAATAATTCAACTTATTTTTTCGGAATTTTTCCCAAGAACCGAACTTTACCCCCTAAATTAGTGTTTACCTAATACATCCAGATTTATTTTTATCTTTTATTTCTTTTTCTCGTGTTTTGACACATTCTATTCACATAATAACATTGATATTATTGCTTAATGGCAACACTTTGCAATTTTCTGAGGTTGGCGTCATTGAATCACTTTGACCTCGTCAGTATAATATGTCAAAAATGCATTGCGGATTTGTTCCTGTGTACGAAACTTTAAAGTCCTGTAACTCAGTTGATATTGACCTCCCCAACCTAATTCCTTCAGATTCGGATTTTCCAGCCCAAAGTTAGTATAAAAATAATTCAACTTATTTTTTCGGAATTTTTCCCAAGAACCGAACTTTACCCGCAAACTTGTCAAAATTTAGTTGAGTGATATAGCGATAACAGGCTATACCATAATGTTAATAAATTCATAAGTATGAGATTTTTAAAAATAAAAAAATCGTTGGATTGAGCTTTCCTCAGGATGCCGTACTTATAAAAACTGACAACAGAGTTTGACATCTGTCATCTCATTTACACCAATTCACACCCCTGTTTTTTTAGAATTGCGTTTTTTAATTTGAATTATGGACACATTGACTACAGTAGATATTGTGGGATGGACGAAAATGCGTGGTGATTATATTATAGGGTCACACAGGCGGCAATTTAATTAGGCAGATATTAATTATATCGAAATAAATGATGGGAGGATTTTCCAACCGTTTTAAAATGACATGAAATGTGTTTTTTATAAGTTTTGCGCCCAATTTTGCCATGAAATCAATTGCTTGTAGCTATACAATTCTCTGCAACTTTAAGTGTTCACATTACAAATTGAAACTGTTTCAAAATTTGCTCATCCGCGTCCAACAAAATTGAAACAGATCAGCTGTCAAACGTCAGACTGTGGTCAAACTGTAAAATAAATAAAAAAGAAAGTCAAGCCAACACTTTATTTTTAATATATTAAATACTGTGTGTATAAAAAATATATAATGTCGGTTTATGTATTACACTATTTAAAAGAAATTATTTGTATAAATAATAAATACAATTATTAACGCTTTAATATTAATTTAACATAAAAAGTGTTTACTTTGACGTCATTTTATTGTCTATGAAAGCAGTCGGTGCCACACACGAGAAATTCGACACTATCAAAGATTAAAACGTTGGACACAGGCAAATTGGGAACTGGAGCGTTTCCTGAGGGTCACTATGGGATCACTTATTTGAGTGGCGCTTCTCGGTATATCTACTCAGATTTATCAATAAAAAAATTGTACCCATTTTTCTGTGTTCATTTTCATATTTTAAGAAATTAATGATAATTCTTCTTCAATGATATATTACATTGATGGGAATAACCTACAAAAGTTAAAAAGAGAGTTTTTCGTATAAAAAAATGAATATTCATTTAGACTTTTACAAAAAGTCAATAGGTGTTCCATAAAAATAAAATCGGATATATTTATCCGAGACACTATCTAGGTAACAAATACATTATTTGAATACTTGTTTCCAATGAAAAAGGTATCTGCCAATAATTTGGAAAAAACATTAGTGAAGATAATATTGTTAATTCTGAAATTTGAAATATGAAGTTGACAAATACGACAGTCTCATAATAGGGTGCAATAGCAAAATTGGTTAATGCGTATGTCCCGGTTAGACGTGAGGTTCTGGGTTCGAGTCCCAGTTGCAGCCATTATATTTTATTATTTTTCTGTGTGTTGTTCATTTTCATTTTTTAAGAAATTAGATTATTATTGTTATCTTCTTCTTCAATGATATCTTTCATTGATGGGAATAACCTTCAAAAGTTAAAAAGATAGTTTTTCTTATAAAAAAGTACTTATTTTTTAATCTTATAATCTTCTTATTATTTATTAGAAATAAACAACAGATAATAAATGTATCATCCGTGTTTATCATAATTAACCAAAACATAAATTATCTCTTATTTGGAAATAATCACATCACTCATTTTTATTGACATAAAAAAAATACGTAATCGAACATATTAATCTATTTGCTGATTTCTGAGCAAGACAAACATATTTATAACACTGACATGATTGGGGCAAATGTTTTTTTTAGCTCGTTACATAGTTTTCGAGTGCTTCTATTGCATGCTCATCCGTAGACATGGCAGCGATCCACAGAATTTGTCCGAGTCGACCGTGACGTCGATGACTGACTTTTCGCTTGGCAAATACCAAGAAACTCTATTATTTTGAATGATAGACTTCTTAGTAACATTTTCATCTGCAATCTTCGATGAGCCAGTGGTTTTATTCAAGCCAGATACGGGTAGACGAGGAAGTCGCGACGTCAAATTGCCTCGTAATTCTTGTTCGCGGTATAAATACTTATCGTAGCGAAGGCGATAAGGTTAATCAAATCAAATTAGACAGGTATAGGCCAATTTCTTGAATTTCTGGAAACATCATAAAGTGGACCCATCTTCTCGACCATACACCATTTTTTGTTCGATTCTAGTTCAGCCATTTTTAATCTCCAGTATCGGCAACAATAGCCGCGTTGTATGCATGGTAAACTATGGTAGTTCAGTATATTTAATAATTAAATATATTATATAGAGACTCTATATCAGAGGTTCCCAATTTTTTTTTCTCGTAGACCCCTTTCAAAATTTTACTGGTGTCGGTGGACCCCCTGCTGCTATATTTCTACCATATTCCCAAAACCCTTCAAAAAACGTGAAGATTAGATCTAAAGTGGTGGTAGTAGGAGATTTTCAAATGTTGTTGGGTTATTCGTAACCCGGAAATGTTTGTCTTTCTTTAAAAAAAAAAAAAACCCGATGGAAATTTGCGTCGCGGCTGATTTCAACCCTAAATTCTGAGTGGTAAAATAAATAAATAAATTGTATATTTTCTTGTGTTCTATTTATTAAAATAATATGATTACACACTTAATATAAAAATATAATATAAATATAATACAGTAAATTATCAATATTTGGCTTCAGTTTTGTAAGGAATAACCGCAAATCTCTCCGTTCTCTGATGTTCAATCTGCTCCTTTTTTTGTTAATAGGTTTGTAACGACAGTAAAACTTTTTTCGACAAGGTACGACGAGGGCAACGCTATCAAAAGTTTTCTCGCAATTTCCTACAGCCCAGGATATTTTTCGGGTATTTCTGCCAGCAGCCATAATGTTTGATAGCCTTTTTCAAATTTCACCTTCAGCTCCTCGTTGGTGCTAAGCTCGAGTAGCTCCTCTTGTAATACCACATTCGCCACTTTCGTTTCATCAAATGGATTTATGATCCGTGGTGGTATTTCCATCGTCAGAATATCTTCAAATCTATTTTTGAAGTCATCATGGAGGGCATTTAAATGTGGGGCCTATGTCTCAATATCCTTATCAAGACATTCTGCCTGTGACAAGTTTGGAAACTGGGAGAAATCGCGACGGCTAATGTTTTGCTTTATAAATTTCAATTTACCAAGAAAAGCCGAAATTACACCCTTTGTTTAAATCTGTCAAATACGCAATGTCTGCTTTCAATTTTATCAGGTTTTCTTTTAAATCTGGATCTTTACTTTCCAGAAACTCTAAAACTGATTCAAAAAGTGATTAAAATCTTGTTAACCGCTTGGACACATAAGCTTGTTTTCACGATAATTTAACGTGGGTAGACATAGGAATGACGTATGGCCCCGTACCTGAGTTATTTTAAACATGCACCTTTCGATAACCAGCGTATTTCAGTATGTAAGAGCAATCGTTGGAAGTCTTCGTCATTTTCGTCGCACAATTGTGCAAATAAACGGGTATTCACGGCATTGCTTCTTATTTTGTTAACTGCTTTTATCACAAATTGAAGCGGTTGGTGCAATCTACCACTCAAATTTTTCGCTACCAGAGGCCCTAGCACGCTTGCTTTATAACGATCGATAGGATAACTATCGGTAACTTCTCATCGTTCCCTACGACAACTGCAGATCGCAAACGAATAGGTGACAGTTCAAAATGACAGTGTCCGTTTCCAAAGTTTTCGCAAATAACAGCTCCTCGTGGATTTCTTCGTCCATAACAAATCAAACGTATGCCAATAATAATGCTTTATTACCGGGTAAAGTTGACTCGTCCAGTGATTAGAAATATGGTTGTTTGTAGATAATTACACAAGAAGCTTTCAATATCAGAGCTCATTTCATCAATACTTCTTTGGACAGTGTTGTTACTCAAAGGAATTCTTTTGAGTACGTCAAATGGAGGGTTGTGCAGAACAGTTTTTAAAAATCATCAAAAGTTATTGCAAACCTATAAAAAGTACGGATATGTGAGAAAGGAGATGGGAAGGAGGAGGAAGGTGGAAATTATCTGGCTATTAAGATCTGGTCACAAAACACGGCGAAAGCCGTCTAAAGCAATGTTTAATTTTTCAATGGTGGTTCTTACACCAGAGCGAAACTGAAAGTATCTTCCAATCTGGAATGTGCCGCAAATATTGTATATAATTCTATAAAATATATATTATCGATTACACATTTTATAAAATAATTAATATGTGAAATAATATAAATAAATCAATAATTTTTTTTTGCTCGTGCCGGGTTTTGAACCCGCGACCTCTAGAATGCTAGTCTGGAGCCAATCGGACCATGGCATCCCCAACTGGGGTGTGTTTTGAGGCTGAGGGTAGAGAGGAGGGAATGAGATGGGCATATGAAGGTTGGAAAGTATCTAGCTTATCAGATCTGGTCACCAACTTTGCACATCAGTCAATAAATTGTTGACAACATACTCAACTCCTCGCATGTTAAAACCGGGAAGTTATCTTAAAATAAGTGTTTAATAGGTACGATTTGTTTAACAGGAGTGTTTAAAAATTTTGCAATTTTTTCCTAAGTGTGATGTTATCGCCACCGCGTCACCGTTTCTTACTTATCAGTTATCAGTCTTGATGGGCTGCATGTTTTGGGAACAACGATAAGCCGTCTTCGATAAAGGTTTTTTCAATATAAAAGGAATCTATTACATTTTCGAACTTCACCGTACAACACGTTTCAGTTCCTGTCAACTAAAGTAAGTCAAATTATTTAATATTTGAAGATTTATTTATTTATTTATTAAAAGAATTTTATACATAGTGTAGATATTGTGTTATTTCGCCCGCCATGCTAGGGATGTCCCTGTGTTATGGCGGGTGAAGTATTAATTAGAGGTTTACAGTTAATGCAGCAATGAATTTATGATAATGAAATTTACATATAATATAGTAATTGATGATAATGATGTTTACAGGTAATAAATATAACAAGGAATTTATGACAATGAAATTTTCAGATAAAATAATAATTGATAGATGAATTTTCGTTGTTTGTTTTTGGGGTGTTATGCCGTGTTGTGCTACCTCCTTTTTTAGCCGACGTTTCGATCGTCGGATCGTCGATCGTCGGATCTGTTGGATCTGCCCTGATTATGGACACTGCAACGCTGTCCGAAACGTCGACTAAAGAAGGAGGTAGCACAACACGGCATAACACCCCAAAAACAAACAACGAAAATGCTTTTGGCCGTGAAAATTTAAAAACGTATCATTGATAGGTGAAGTTTACAGATAATATAACATTGAATTTATGTTAACGAAGTTTACAGATAATATAATAATTGATGATATTGTAGTTTACGGATAATATGACAATGAATTTATGGAAATGTGGGTTACAGATAAATAATAATTTATTTATAAGTTACATAGTATGATGTTTGATAAGCTGATTTTGCTTGAAATAGATCAAATATATGTAAGGCTAAATGCGTCTATCCGCGTCTATTGCCAATGATGTCTGTGTGCTAGCACGGTCGGTCGATATGAAGTTACCGACCGATTGTCGGTAACTTCATATCGTTCCCTAGGACAACTGCAGATCTCAAACGTACAAACGACAGTTGATATCGAATATATTAAGGACACTTAGTCATTGTGAACTGTCACCTATTCGTTTGCGATCTGCAGTTGTCGTAGGGAACGATGAGAAGTTACCGACAGTTATCCTACCGATCGTTATAGAGCAAGCGTGCTAGGGCCTTTGGTAAGCACCTATATCTCCAAATAATAAAACTCTTATTTCATTCTCTTAACTTTCCTAATCGCCTGAACTATAATTATAAAAATTGTTTTAACCATTTCCATTTTTTTAAGACGTTGAATAGTGCAATCTGTTTTAATTATTTTGATTATCCCAATGTCTTTTATTTTTCGACGAATTTAAATTGTTCTATTTTTATTTTTACTCACATTCTTCCTATTGTCCTACACTCGTTATCTCATGTAATTCTCTCAATTAATTCGACATTATTGATAACCTATTATGACTTTTTCAATTACTTATACGATTTTAATACATGTATCTACATTCCGTTAACTGTTTTAATAGTCTTAGTTCATAACATCCTTACAAAAATCCTTAATCTCATACTTTAATACATAATTATCCGAATGATCGTAGTTCTTTTTAGTGTACTTACAGCCGTTGTGTCCAATCGTAATAATCAACTACTGAGTCGAAATCTCGGCTCAACCCTACTCAAATGCATAAATATATTCTTTCCAAACCACAATCATTGCCATACACTACTCAACGTAAGGAAGCTACCCTGGTGGATTGGGGTTTCCTGAGGATGCCGTACTTATAAAAACTGCCAACAGAGTCTGACATCTGTCATCTCTATGTCATCTCATTTACACCAATTCACACTCCTGCCGGTTTTTTAGAATTGCGTTTTTTAATTTGAATTATGGACATATTGACTACAGTAGATATCGTGGGATGGACGAAAATGCATGTTGATTATATTATAGGGTCACACAAGAGGCAATAATAGGCAGATATTAATTATATCGAAATAAATAATGGGAGGATTTTCCAACCGTTTTAAGATGACATAAAATGTGTTTTTTATATGTTTTTCGCCCAATTTTGTCATGATATCAATTGCTCGTAGCTTTATGATTCTCTGCAACTGGAAATGTTCACATTAGAAGTCGAAACTGTTTCAAAATTTGCCCATCCGCATCCAACAAAATCGTAATAGAACAGCTGTTAAACGTCAGACTATGGTCAAACTGTAAAATAAATAAAAAAGAAAGTCAAGCCAACACTTTATTTTCAACATATTAAATACGTTTGTTTAAAAAATATAAAATGTCAGTTTATGTATTACACTATTTAAAAGAAATAATTTATGTAAATAATAAATACAATTATTAACGTTTTAATATTAATTTAACATGAAAAGTGTTTACTTTGACGTCATTTTATTCTCTATTATAAACAAGAAGGTCCCACACACGAGTAGTCAAAGTTATTACGTTGGACACAGGCAGATAGGAGCGTTTCCTGAGGATCTCTATAGGATCACTTGACTGAGTGGCGCTTCTCGGTATACTCAGATTTATCAATTGAAAAGTTGGTCACAACGGCTGTTACTCGTACTATATCTAAGATTCTCCTCAGCACGGGAGAAACTAAACAGCTGCAAATTATCAAAATTATCAAATTATAAATTATTTTCCCTTATCTATATATATACCCACTTAACTCACAATATCACTGATGAATTCGAACCCCCACCATACATCGACGCTTATAATGGACCCGACTGATCCTTTCGATAATTTACTCAACATCACGGTACAAACGACAAATGATACAAATGCATATAAAAAAAATTTCTCCAAATCTAAAGCACTAAAAATATTTTCCATGAATATCCGCAGCCTCAATAAAGACTTCGACAATTTACTTGTACTCCTAACTGACTTAGGAAATGAATTTGACATAATTGCTCTGTCAGAGTGCTGGATAAATCCAAATTATATCTCCCCAAAGTCCAATAATGTATCCCCTTTTCTCTACTCGCTCGAAAAAATAATCGATGACACAACTAAGGATCTCATCATAATCGGCGATATCAACATAGACATTCTAAATGAAGGCAGCCCCCATACTACAAAATACCTAAACCTAATGGGTCTGCATGGCCTTATACCATACATCAACACACCTACCCGAGTCACACTCACTACTTAGACATGCATTGATCACATCATGGTTAGAACAAGGCGAACCGCTAAATCAATTGTCAAACAACGCAACACCAATATTCTACAGTAAGTTTTTTCACGGTCGGATGTCACCCCCATCGAGTTTTTAAGTTTTGTATTGTGTCATTGTAAAGTGTAAAGTAATAAGTGATATGTAATAAGTTATATGAACTAAATTTTATGTGTAGGTGTTGTTGGCAAAGTGCTTAATTAGTCTCACCTCCCCAAAAATCCATTCAGGGCCCAAAAATTCATAATTGTTTTTCTTACAGTTCAAAATGGAAGACGGGAGCTCCAGGGGCAATAATTATCTTACCTATGTTAACAACCACAATGGCGGTGTCGTTAACAACACAACATGTTGCACATCGAGGCAGGTGGCCCAACAAGGCCAGGGGGATCGGAGGACCAAGTCTCCGCCTATCGTAGCGGTCTTGACCAGCCGCAAACAGGACGTCACGGTCGGCAGAAATTTTGTCATGGCAAGAACAACGTACCGCACATCAGCCTTCAAACTAACAGAATAAAGTAATCAATGTAATCACAGAAAAAAATCTTTATCATAACAAAATAAAATTTAATATTGCTGTGAATACTTGCTGGAAACACAATTTATTCTAGAAATAAAAAAATCGAGTGAGCATTTTTGTGTTAATTTATGCACTGCCTAATTTTATTTATTTATAAAATACATGGTATTTAATTAAGACATTTACAGATAAAAAGATATCTAAGGATAGATAGAGGCTGCCTGTTACTTGTTAATGGCATTTTGTTATTTTGAAGTGAAAACATAATATATTATGGTTTAAAGATAGTATATGAAGAAGTGGAAATTAGAAAAATTATAATCGAAAGTAGAAAATAGAATATAGAAGAGAGTAAGAAATAAAATCTAAGAATATAAACATTCATAAGGATTAGATTATATACATACACATAATTTACACAGATTTTTGTAGGATTTTGTACCATATTATATTAAAGTGTTTAAGATGATCCACTAGTCCTTGACTCATTCGGAATTGGGCGGAGCGAACGATTTTTGGGCGTTTACCAATAAAAACCCTAATCTCTAGCAAACAACAGTGTTTTGTTATTTTGCAAGTACATTTTTAAAGATCGAAGCGCCGCGTAGACTAAGGCATGTCCGTTTGCCCCGGGCTCTGGGCGTAGAATGAGCGATGGGCTAAAATCCTTCCGTACATGGCATAAGGATGAAATTCGCACTTACAAATTCGTTGGGTATCGCCTATTTTTATTCACTGAAAAGAAACGTCGCCAAAATGCACGTTTTATTTTATTTTGTGAAGTTCAGATACAAATATTAAAATGTTTTCCGATCACTCTATAAGAAACTTAATTAGCTACATTATTCAATAAAACAACACCAGAAAAAGGATTTGTAAGTAGGAGATTTTTCACTTTTAACCATTTTTTATAGGTCAGACGCATAATTTTTTTCTAAGCGTATTAAAAAGCTTATCAAAAAAATACTCGATCACTTCAAAGGCCAAGATGTGTTCTACTCACAGTATTTAATTGAAGCATCTATATTATTTCTAAGCGATCAAATTTTCAAAACTAATACACAAGATTTTATACGATTTTTCATTTTTCCGCATGTCTTCACCTTAAGTGAAGTTTTCTTGGTAGATAAGGATTTTGTGCTTGGATTGGGATTGAATCTCACGTCCAGAAGACAACAGGATTTTTTTGAAAACCAATATTTTAAAATGTACATTCTAACGACATCTATCGTAATCAACAGAGTAAGAGCCGAAAACTGTTCAAGTTGATTTTTAATTAAATTCTAGGTTCGCAGGTAAGAAGGCACTGTCAGAGACCTATCCTAGAACAAAGGAATTGATTTTGACCAATCAGAAAAGAGAAGGCATGGTCGCTGGTTAAGCTGGAATCAGACAGTTCACTCGAGTGAAGATTTACGCCATGTTTTTTCGGCCTAATCGTCCATTTTGTTTCATTCCATGTTCACACGGCGCTATAGAAATAAGCGTTCACTCGTCCATTCCCACCACAGCGTCGCCGAGCGAGGTCAACCGCGCTGCAATTCGTTTGATTTCCAGCGCGGTCAGGCCCCGAATTTTAAGGAAAAACATGTCAGATGCATCGATTTTTACGCAATTTTGTTGACACAATTAAATAAAAATAAATAAAGAAAACAGTATAGTTTCGTCTTATAGACCTTTTTATTTTTTATGACATAATAACACAATTTGATTTTACTTTTTTTATTACGAACATTTTCCTACAAATTAATAATCTTACATATATATTAAAAAACATATAAAATACATGGATAATAAGGGAGACCCAAAAATTTATATGAGAGGTGTTCCCAAAAGCAAACAAATTAGCCGAACGAATACCATTTTGACGTTTTGCGTGCGATGTGATAGCGTCCTTTCATGGTCCTTCCCGTACAGGACGCGAGACAAACTGATTGAGATTTCACTCGGTGTTCAGACGTTTCACTTTGCTCTCTTCCGCGCGCATGCGCGCGCAAGTGAAGGATGCCGAATGAAAATATCCAAGTGTCATTCCGAGTAAACTAGGCCGAATGAAATGCGGAAATGAGCGATTAGTGAACCGTCTGAATGGCGCTTAAGTGCATTCGAGGAATCGAAAATCGTTCGAATTCGAGCGATATGAGTTTTTTGGAAAACGGAAAAGTTAATACGAAGAAACAACGGAAAAAAAAGAAAAAAAAGGGGATTATTCCCAGAGTAACAGATGTTGAGAAATCATTCACAAACTCCTAAATAAGAGGGGGGGGGGGAATCGCTAAAAAAATATACGGACTGAGTATAGAGGATCATTGAGAAGTGAAAATATTCAAACTATTTCTTCAATCTTTGCAAAAAAAAATCATTTAATATTTAAACTGATTATTTTTAAGGTGAAATATATCTCCCAGACCAGATTATTTATATTTTCGGGGAATTTTGATAAGACAGTGTCCTGGTGTTGTTAAAATAAAAAGGTAGTTAATTACGGCTAGATCTTTTGGGCATGTGTATGTTGATTAATTGAAGCAATTCAGGACAGTCAATCTCGTGATGCAATAGTTTATGTAATAGTAGGTATTAAATCTGTGTTTATTCTTCTTTCTGAAAATTTTAATAGGGACATTTTATCCGGTAGGTAATTATAATCAATGTTTTATACAGAAATATGCAGTTTCTAGTTTATATGCCTCAGGAACTAATGTTGAATCTTTTCAATGTGGTCGGAATGAATATTGGAAAGGGGAGACCGTATCGTAGAGTTATACTCTAGTTGGCATCTAACAAGCGTTTTGTACAACATGATAACAGTGCCTAAATTATTTAAGTCTTTTGAATCTCTCTAAATAAATCCAAGTGTTTTAAGAGTCTTATTAATAATATTATTATATATGCGTTGCAATTTGCAATGCCACTTAAATAAATAAATTGTTTCTTCCTTCGTGTCATTTCCCATTCGTCCCCGTTCGCCTTCTTCCTCCTCTTCCCCTTCCCTTCTAGCGTTCCCCTTTCACCTTCCCTCTCCCGCTCTCCCCTTTCTCGCGAACTCCCCCATCTCCGCCTTCCCCTATCCCTCGCCCCCTCTCCTGCGAAGCCCCCTCTTTAATTCCCCATCCGACCCTCCCACATACCCCTCCCCTAAGACTTTTGCTCTCCCTGCCGCCTAACTCAATAAATACACCCATTTTTCAAACAACTCGCGTGACTTCTTTACAGATTTTTTTAAATGCAAATTTCATAACGCCAGAGCTCACCCGGTATATATATATACCGGGTATATATATAAATATAGAAATATTCAAGGGCAGTACAGTATATTATATATTACATTACAGGTAATTGTAACAAACAATTCAATGAATGAAGAAAACTTTTAAAAAAAATTTGGTATCACAAAATAAATGCAGTTGTAGTGATTGTAAGAAAACAACACAAAAGTGTATAATAAAATTCAGTGCAAATTAGCTAAATACTATAGCGATGATTCAATATAATAGGTATAAGCCGGAAATAGTATAAAAAAAAGTATAACATAATAGTAAAATAGTTCGTGTATTAACAATATTAATTATGTGTGTTACAAATCAATAGAACAGAATAAATGAACATGGAATTTACTCGTCAGATGATTAGGTACAGGCATTGACGAAGTATAATATTGGTCGAAGGGTACAGGAGTATTTGTCCGTCAATAAAAAAAATAAAAAGAAAAAAAATAAAAAATAGGAGGGTACATACATATAAAATAATAAAGATGATTATAACATAAAGGTAGGTTTTACATTGTTTTTGTTTCAGTTTTGTTTTTGTTTCGGTTTTGTTCTTGTTTCGGTTTTGTGTTTGTTATTTTACTTTTTTTTGTATTTTTGTGGTAATTTTGGTTTGTGTTTGATTTTATTTTTGGTGTAGTAAAAGTTCACTTTCTTTTCTCCCTAATTGATGAAACCAAGCAGTGGCCGGCGTAGTCCAATGCTTAACGCTCTGGACTCCCATTTCGAAGGTCGCGGGTTCGAACCCGGTGTGCGCAAATACATTTTATTTGATTAATGTGTTATTTCACAATCAATTATTAAAAATAGTATTTACTATATTTGCGGCACGTTCCAGAGTGGAAGATACTCTCAGTATCGCCCTGGTGTAAGACCACCATTCAGAATTGAAACTTTGCTTGAAATGGCTTTAGCCGTGTTTAGTGACTAAATCTCAGGTACTTCCCCACCTTCCTCTTCCCCATCTCCTTCCCTTCCCCATTTACCTTCAACCTCACAACATACCCCATTTGGGGATGCCATAGTCTCACTGGCTCCAGACGGGAACAGTTGGGACTCTTGTGAGGTATTTACTATAGAAAAAAGTCAATTTACGAAGAATACCTGTGCTTTCCTTTTTCCAAGCAACAGGCATGAAGTTGTATAGATTGGACCTAAGATGAATTGTTAATATTTTTTAAATAAACCGTCCTTAGAAAAACAAAATGGCGCTGAATGGCTATTTGATGAAAATATTACATTCGAATTTCTGTGATGCAAACCAAAATGACTTTATTTTTATTTATTGAATTGATAGGTAACCTACAATAAAAAAAAACAGTCAATCGAATTAAAATGATAAAAAAAAATACATTTTTCACCTCAAAGATTGTGGGGACGGTATCATATTTGGAATTCGAATATTTTGCAATTTGGACATTTTTATCTTTTATTTCGCAATTTGTTATCAGATGTAACATAATTTTATTAACAAACATATCATAATTCTTCCAAGAAGCTATATCTGAGATATAATAAAGAATATTTAATGCGATCGTGGTATTTTATCAATAATATTGAATCAATATTCTTGGAAATAATGACGTGTCGGTATTATTTTTTCATAATTGAATGTCGTAAAGCTGATACCGCAATATAAAAAAAGTACTTTCACAGTACTGATAGCATTATCTGCTGTCTTTAAAGTACCTTCCTATTAGTTAATATTCGCAACATTGCATCGCTTTAGTGACCAGATCGAGAGGAAAAATATTGATATAAAAAAGAAAGAGATTTCTAGTCAATTATCTAAGATAAATCATCATTTGGCTGCCTTTACATCTAAGTTTTTTTTTTCCATAAGTTGCTTACCTAAGTAGTGACTATGGCCAAATAACCAATGTAAATGTCACCAAAAGTCACTTATCGTAATTTATAGCAAGTAACAGAAGATTTTGTTCTTTACTTTAAAGGTCTTCCAAAATTCCAGCCTTCTCACAGCTTATCAAATCATTTTGACAAGTTAAGTAAGAAATGGTACCAAAATGCGCCGATGCGAGAAATCAAAAATTAGTTAATGCCCAAGAAATACAAAAAAAATAAAATACATATTATGTTTTCGTGGGATTTTTTTCCTATAAAAACATGTATTTTTATTATTTGAACTAGAATAGAGTCGGATTAGTTTTAGCGGATAGTAATTACCTTCCTTATCATCTCCCAAAAATATATAAGAATACCTAACACTAAATAAAACACAAATAAGAACTACCTACCCACGAAAACAAATGAAGAGTCCAAGTAAAGAATGAATTAAGTCACTTGAGAAGAATTTTACGAAAACAGAATTTTTAACTTTGAAACCTTATAATTGTTTATAAAAGTGACAAAAAAAAGTGACCAGAGTAAAACACAAAAAATGACCAAAGTCTTACTGAAAAACACAAAAAATGATCAAAGTCTTACTGAAAAACACAAAAAATTATCAAAATCATTTACTTTAACTTTGGTAGATTATTATAATTATAGTTTTGACAGGTAGGTACTCTACATTAATGATCAAAGTCTTACTGAAAAACCAAAAAAATGATCAAAGTCTTACTGAAAAACACAAAGAATGATCAAAGTCTTACTGAAAAACACAAGAAATGATCAAAACCATTTACTTTAACTTTGGAAGATTATTATAATTATTGTTTTGGCAGGTAGGTACTCCACATTAATGATCAAAGTCTTACTGAAAACACACAAAAAATGATCTAAGTCATCTAAACTTTGGTAGATTATTATAATTATAGTTTTGGCAGGTACTCCACATGATATTTTACCTAATTCACTGGTTTCTCCTACTAGTTCTACTGCCGAAAAGCGATTCGATAGGTAAGATAGGAAAAGTTCCAGAGGTGTACCAACAATACCCAAATGTTTCAGTTTTTCTATCAATACGTTATGATCCACCGTGTCAAACGCCTTCTTTATAAATATTGCCGCCGTAAAATCACCGTGCTCTATATGTTTCTGCAGATTTGATATAAAATCGAAGGCTGCACATTTAGTGTTAGATCGTCGTCTGAAACCATATTGTTTCGACGTGAGAATTTTGTTGTGTTCGAGATATTTCAGTAGTCTTTCTTTAATAACACATTCAAAAAATTTAAAAATAGCTGGAAGTATAGAGATTGGACGATAATTTTGTACATTTTTTTTACATTCGTCTTTATGTACAGGAATCATTTTCGCAATGTTCAGTTTATCTGGAAAAGTACCCTTTGATGGAGAGAGATTTATTAAGAATACGAGGTCATCCGCCAGTTCATCCTTGTAGTTTTTTGAGAAGGAGAGAGGTTAAACCATCGGAACCAGTTACCGCTTTAGATTTAAGGTTAGATATGACCCGTAAGATTTCCTTTTTATTTGTCTTGTTCATGTTAAAAGATTGTTTTGCTTGAGGTTCCGTGTAGATCGTATTTATATCAGTTTTTGAAGTTTTAATGACTGATGCTAAACTTTTCCCAACTGAGAGAGAAAAAATGTGGTAAGAAGGTATTACCAGAGAATACCGGAAATTACTCCCTTTTAAATCAAATTCTAGAGGTACTGTCTCTTTTTTTACAAAAAAACATAAATTGATTTTGAAAGATTGTTATTTTATCTGGTACAGGCAGTTTTAAAATTTTGTAAAACTAAGGGGGTTTCTCACCATCCTCCCAATAGCTTATCTACCCTAATAACGAATATTATTAAATATAAAAATAAAATACTTGCAGTGGTTAGAAAACTCAGCCAACTTATCCAATGTATAGCCACCATTCATAGGTTCGAGTACCGAATTATAAACTCCAACTTAATAAATAAATAAACCGTAAATCGTGAATAGAAAATATTCGTTATTAGTGTACATAAGCTATTGGGAGGATGGTGAGAAACCCCCTAAGTGTATTTTTAATATACTAAGGTTATACCGTTGGTCGTTGGCAGATTTTTTCAATTTTCAAACTATATATTCTATTAAACAACACAAATTTCAAATCATATAATCATACAACAAAATAAATCAATACATAATCTAGTCCAAACAGTTTTAAAAATTAAAATTTTAGTTAAATTAAAAAATAAATTTAGTGATATTGCGAAGTTTAAAGAAATAAATTAAAATCATTAAAAAATAAATCCGAGAAGGTGTTTTGTGACAAAAATACCTCAGTTTTTCTATATATTTAATGTCTTATAAACTAAAATTTTAAATTTTTTTTTACAAACTTATTTTGTTTAGACATTATCGAAAAATCATAAATACTTATGATCAAAAAATACTTACAAAAAGTACAAGATATTTAATAATTTATCATCGTGCGTTTCAAGTATTTTTATTGCTTGCTTACTTGAATGTAGGTATATATTAAAGCAAGTTTTGAATGAAATAAATCGATATTTAATTTTTAATTTTAAAAATTGAAACGGGGAATAATCGATCTTTCTCATTGGAACCTCCCTGTACAATTGCAAGCATTTTTAAACTTTTATTCTCAGCTGCTGGTCAATCGCTCTTAAATGCAGTTGCAATCTCCATTGGTCCCTTTCAGGGTTGCCGATTTGCGGGGAATTCCCCAAACTGCGGGGAATATTTCAGATTTTTTAAGAATTGGGTATTTTGCGGGGAATGACTTTTTGTGAGGAAAATGCGGGGATTCTGGGCATTTCTTGATTTTCCAACCATATTGAAAAATAAGTACATTCGGTGGAAGATTTCGTAGTTTATTTTATGGCAGCACTGTAGCATTTATTTCTAAAGCGCCATTCAGACGTTTCACTAATCGCTCATTTCCGCATTTCATTCGGCCTAGTTTACTCGGAATGACACGTCTGAACATGAAATGAATCGAAAGTGCCGAACACTGCCGAATGAAATCTTCAAGTGAACCGATCCAACAATGTTGGATATTTTCATTCGGCATCCTTCACTTGCGCGCGGAAGAGAGCAAAGTGAAACGTCTGAAAACCGAGTGAAATCTCAATCAGTTTGTCTCGCGTCCTGTACGGGAAGGACCATGAAAGGACGCTATCAAATCGCACGCAAAACGTCAAAATGGTATTCGTTCGGCTAATTTGTTTGCTTTTGGGAACACCTCTCATATAAATTTTTGGGTCTCCCTTATTATCCATGTATTTTATATGTTTTGTAATATATATAAGATTATTAATTTGTAGGAAAATGTTCATAATAAAAAAAGTTAAATCAAATTGTGTTATTATGTCATAAAAAATAAAAAGGTCTATAAGACGAAACTATACTGTTTTCTTTATTTATTTTTATTTAATTGTGTCAACAAAATTGCGTAAAAATCGATGCATCTGACATGTTTTTCCTTAAAGTTCGGGGCCGGACCGCGCTGGAAATCAAACGAATTGCAGCGCGGTTGACCTCGCTCGGCGACGCTGTGGTGGGAATGGACGAGTGAACGCTTATTTCTATAGCGCCGTGTGAACATGGAATGAAACAAAATGGACGATTAGGCCGAAAAAACATGGCGGAAACCTTCCCTCGAGTGAACCGTCTGATTCCAGCTTAAACGATAATGTCGGGGGGATTTCCGAAGTTCGGGACCCAAACTCGAAGACACATGAATTTTCTAGTCATGGCATAGGTAACCCTACGTGTGTGGAATTTGCGGGGAATTTGCCATTTTGCTCTCCCCGATTCGGGTATTTTGGAACATGAGCATTGGCAACAAAACTTATAGTAAGTAGAAAGTACTTAGCTTTATTTAAAACCTATAAAGTGAGATAAACATTACCTGAATGTATCCGTGTAGCTTTTAATTATCTGCAAATAGTGTGTTTTGATACAAATAATTAAGACGCAAAAAAATCCTTTATTTTTTAATTTATTGTTCATTTTGTACATTTTTCACATTATCCTAAGAATATTTTTATATACATTCATTTATATGTAATATTATATATTTACAAAAAGTATATTTCACACAATAACTAAATTTCAAATATAAACATAATATTGAGCATTAATTTCTTTGAATTATATAATACACAACTAACAAAATTATCTTATTTACTTTACATAAAATTCTATCTTTGAAAAATTTTATAGACTTCTATTTAATTAATTCATATTACTTTCATTTTCTAAATGTTTATTAACTTTTTTATTAAATAATTATTACTTTTTACAATTTCATACTTCTAATCTTCTAGCGCTATTATTTCATAAAGCAATTAAAACATTGCTTTTAATCCTATTTCTACAAGCTCGGTATTACTAAACAATATTATTTTATTCAAATTATATGTTATTTTGGCCTCATAATAATATCTACGTACATTTTCAAAATCATTTAAATTACAACACACCTTTATAATAATTAATTATTTTTTAAATAATTAGATTGGCTATTCTTTGAAGGTCAATAAAAATAATTAACTTATATTTTAATGCTATGTACATACAGAATGATTTATATAATATTTAATTTAATGCTATGTACATACAGAATGATTTATATAATATTTAATTTAATGCTATGTACATACAGAATGATTTATATAATATTTAATTTAATGCTATGTACATACAGAATGATTTATATAATATTTAATTTAATGCTATGTACATAGATAATGATTTATGTAATATTTAATGTAATACATTGAAGTGCTATAGAAATAATTAGCTTTTATTTAAATGCTATGTACGTACATAATGATTTATGTATGTAATATTTAATTTAATGCTATGTACATCCATAATGATTTATGTAATATTTATTTTAATGCTTTGTATATTTTTTATTACATAAATAATTAATTTAATGCTATGTATATACATAATGTTTTATGTTATATTTAATTTAATACTATGTACATAGATAATTTGATTTATGTAATATTTAATGCTTTGTACATACATAATGAATTATTTACAGTGATGGTTATCTTTAATGAGCTCCAAGTTGAATGTAGACCTCTGTTTTTGTGGAACACCTTGTTGCTTGTTTGCCTTGGTTCTGGGATGCGTGGACTTGGCCATTCTTCCTTGTTTATCTACAGCCTCACTGGAGCCACTTCCCGCCATGGTGTCGCTCTCCTCCGAGGAGGGGTTGTTGGAGAACATGGGCTGGCGACTGCCACAGCTAGGAGTACTATTCTGTGGACTAATCACCACTCCATTGTACGAGGAGTGGGAGTCAGCGATGCTTCTTCCATCTCCTTCATCTCTTCTAGACATCTCTGAGAATGGGCTGATAGCTCGTTTGATGGCTGAACCTGCGTTCTGTATCTCTGCGCTGATACTTGCAATAACGCTTTCTCTTCTATCTCTTTCGATCAGTTCAGTCTTGGTCAATTCGTGTCTAATAGTCGTCATCTCTGTTGAGTAGGAATTTGCGATAGAATCTGCAAATGTTTGATTTTTACTTTTCATTGTTCCCATTTCTTGAACATTGTGAGTTTTCATCTTGGTTTGTCGCTCGATTATTTCGGCAGTAGTTAAATCTGGTCCTTGAATATTGTTGTGTAAACTTGTGGCTCCTGAGAGCCAGGGTTTGCTGTTGTTTGATGGTTTCTTGTGGCTGATGTTAACGACATTTTTGCAAGCACACACAGTAGAGCCTTGCTCAACGGGTCTGTTACACATATCGCAGAATCTCTCACATTCTGCTGCCACTCTTGTGACTTGAGAAGAGTTTCCGTGTCCGATGACATCTTTCTCAGGAATGGAATTTTCGTCAATGATGCCAAACTTTTCAAGACCAGTCATCATATTGGAGTCATTGTTTGAATTATTATTGCCGGACCCTCCTTGGCCATTTGAATTCAGCAACAGTTTGGAAAGTGGTGGAGCCAGTCCGAGACCGATGCTTCTCTCATGATAGACTTCAGATATCGTAGGAGTCAGTTCCCTGTTGATATGCCTCAGTTGCGAAGCTAGTATCGAGTCTTGAATACTGCCACTTCCGCTGCTAGATTGAATGGTACTGCCGCCAGATTTGGATGATGATGACAAAGCAATATCTTTAGACGCTTTAGATTGCTTGATATTTTCGATCTTAGATTTGACTGATTGGCTCTCCGGGTCAGTTTGTTTCTTCAGAGTATTAGTTTCGAGATTACGGCTGGGACCACTCTGCTCAGTTGCGGAGTAGTAAATGCTTCCAGGAGTGTTCAAGTGAGACTCACTAGTTGGCAATGCTGGAGCCTTACGACTGGTGGTGCTCATATTTGCTATAGCGTTAGTCACAGCTTGAATATTGCTAGATAGTTCTGTTCTTACGCTGAGTCTCTCCAAAGAGGCGTCCGAAGCTTGCCCTTTTCTATGTGTTCCTGTGTTCTTATACAAAGTTTTGATGTTATTTCTTCCTTGCAAGTTTGCCATGCCACTAGGCTGTGCAGTTAGAGGCATCGCAGTGTTGAGGGTTTGTTCAAAACCTCTTTCAAAGTCAGAGTCGGAACTGTTGCCTTCGGCGAAAGCACCGGCTAATGAACTGAGGTTGTTGTAGACTGGTGGCAGTGGGTGTAGGTTTTCAACGAGCGGCCCTGGTGCAGGGGGAAGGCGCGGAGGTGGTAGAGGAGGAAGAGGAGCTCTCCTCAACACAGTTGCATGTCCTGAGCTCTCCCAATCCGTAGCAGAGCTGGCGGAGCTAGAACTGTCTGGTCTCAATCCTGAATTTCCAACTCCCATCTGATTCTGCACCTGTCCTGCGTGAGCGTAATTCTTGATATCGCCATCAAGTATGCTAGCATTGAGTCCATAAGCGTCCATCTGCATATCAGTCAAGTTCTGAGCCTGTCTGCCCATCATGCGCGCTCCCATAAGCGTTTGATTGCTTCCTGGAGTGGCATGGTACAGATTCCTGATCTTAGTCTGATGTGCCAGGGCAAGCGTGACATTAGTAGGATTATTAATAGCGGAGAGTTGATCGGAGATGTGTCGTTGTAATGCGACCGGTGGACTCGGAGTGAAAGCTGCATCACTTTCCCCTCCACCTCCGGGTCTTGAAATCTTCACCGGTGGTCTTTCACCACTTCTAAAGTCAGACTTGCTGTGGGTGCTTCTATACGATTGGTGTTGGAGATCATTCCTGGATGCTCCGAACTTGTTTGACATGTTCAAAGTGGCAGTTCCAGGGAGACGAGAGACGTTCCCGTAGCATGCGGTGACGGATAGATCGCAGTCTAGAGCCCCCGCGGTGGTCCTCGGAGGTGCGTCGGGTGGCGGGGCCGTCCGACCGTCTGGTTCTCCGCGGTGGCGCACGTACGAAGTGAAAGCGCCTGGTGTTAATCTGGGACCACTCAATGGAAGTGGTGGAGGTGGTACTACACTTTGCCCTGAAAACAAAATAAGAAAATGAATTATATATCATCTTCAGCTGATGGTTCCGAATAGTTTCTTTAAGGTCAACGTATGGGGAAATATAATAATTCTTTACCTATATTTCCAAGATTAGGAGAGCTGGTAGCTCGGTGCAGTTCCCCATCAGAGTGTGGCTCCATGTCGTTGTTCTCTATGGAAGCGAGTGACTCCAGACTGGAGCTAGAATCCAGGCTGAGACTCCTCGGAGCTTCCTGCGTGTCTGCAAAACAATAAACTTTACTTTTAGGTTGTTTTAATCACTTTTTCAATCAAATGTCAGCACAAAAACATTTCAAGGATTTATATACAGGGTGTGCCATCTTTTATGTTGGTATGTAAACATTGAATAAGTTTGACATTTATCAACCGATTGACTTGAGTAAACATGTTTTTGAAAAGCCAATTCAGTACAATTTTAATCACGAATAGCTTCACACCGAAACAAATCTATCAAAAAACTATCAAACTTTCGTCCCCAAGTTCGTCAAAAGTATGAAATTGTCACAAATGCAACTTTGTGCAAATTTGTTTGCAAAAATGGTGATGCTGTACATTGAAAATAGTCCTTCAGTTGTGTTAACTCAATGTGCATATCGTCGAAAATATTGTGGCCAACAAGCACCGTCTTTCAGATCTCCAGATTTGACCCCTCTGGACTTCTTTTTGTAGGGTTATTGGAAAAACAAAGTGTACGCCAGCAAGCCTCGGACCATTAATGACCTCGACGGTAAACATTTGTGCTGAAATCATCATTTTATAGAGATGCTCTTAAAAGTGAAGGAAAACGCAGCAAAAAGGGCACATTTTGCTTTGGCCAATAAAGGCGGCCATTTGATGGATGTTATATTAATAAACTAGTTAAAATAAGTTATAAAGGGCCAAATTAAATAGAAATTCCTCGTATATAGAAATCAGTTGTTTTTTTAAATTTATTCAATATTCACATACCGACATAAAATATTGCGCACGCTGTAGACATATTTTGATTCCTTTTACCGCATACCCGTTTGTAGGCACGTAGAATAGAATGTGTGCTGTGTTTTTTGTAAATATATCAACATTAAACTTACCGAACAGTGCCAGCAGAGCTTGCAAAACGAACTGAATGTTCCTCCTGTTGGCTTGCTTTCCCGTTCTAAGGGTTACTTCATCTTGCCCAACCTCCATCAGGTCACAACCCAGGGATGCCAGCAGTTCGTGGCAGCCCTCAACTCTCCATAATCTAGACGGGTAAAACGAATAATGCATGTTAATGTTTATATATAATGTTCATGTAAGTGTCTTATAAAGAGTTGATATGTCTGGTATTATACGGTCCTTCCATCCAGCATCCAGGTCTCCTTACTGCAATCAGAACATTTAAGACCACCACGGCATCTAGATACGGATTGAAGGGACTCTAAATCCACAGAACCCTGGTGCAGGGGGCTCGAACCCCTTGCACAGGGGTACAGGGGGCCTGGAAGATTCTATTAGTCTGCCAAGTAAATATCTGCCGTAAAATATCTCTCTCACCTAACACTGACGGATATCTCAATGCTTTCAGTCTCAACATTCTTGAGGGAGAACTGTGAGATGACAGAGCGAATGACTCCGATGATGTCATCAGCCATGTCGACGTTGGATATTAGTTTGGATAGAGCGTGAAGGGTAGTTGAAGTCAGACCTGTAAACAAATTTTTTTTTTATTATTTTAACACTTTTTTTTAAAGAGTCCATGCAAAGTACATATCTATTCTATACATAATTAAATTATGCATATCTAACCATCACATCGACATTGTCAAAGGATGGACCGCCACACAACTCTGTCTGGCATCACTCCTTGCTCCATTCACCTTCATACATGGTACATAATATAAAAGGGATTTTAATGTGTTGTTTACCTAGAAGAGCTTGTAGACTGGCAGAGCACTGGGTCAGTCTGTCTTCTGGATCACTCTGTGGGAAGAAAACGCTGGATGGTATTCCATTTGCCGCTGGCTCAAACCTGGAGATAAAATAAACGAGTTTAGAAAAACATTCAAACACCCAAAAACAAACAAAAAATTACCTTTGTAGTGGATATATTTATTTTAAGTTTGTTTTAATATGTGGGAGGCAGGTATGGGTACCGCTGCCTTGGGAACCATTTGTTAGATAACCAACACCCATGCCATAGGTCACTCCAAGTGGTTCGCTATGTTTGGTGACTTAGAAGGGGTGCCCGGGTTCGTGAGGTGAGTTTTGACTAGGTCTTGGAGACGGCTGTATTTGCCCTTGAAAACTTTTGACCTCTCCAGTCGAACTTTCTAGGCCTTGCTCCGCAATGGGATGGATAGATTCATACGTCCGTCACTCCTGGATTCATTGACCTCCAGATTCCTACCCACCCAACATACCTTTTTCCTTCTCAGAACTTCCTTTCCCTAAACAGACAAAGCCTCCTGTGTGGAGGTAATGAAAAAAAAAATAACAAATGAGCGCAGTTTCTGTATATTTACCTGAAGCCGACACTCATGAGAAGTTCTTTCCAGCCAGTGACATTGCCGACTTTGTTTTCTATGCTCTTCTGCGTAGTGTACATGGCATTCTTCTGCCCTCGGACTATCCTCTGGAGAGATTTCTCCACGAGGTGTAGAGACACTCTCAATGCGTCTCTGAAAAAAGGAAGAAATAAAATAAATGAGTTATAAAAATAATCAAAATACATTGGTGTAAAATATTTTCTCTAACTGATAACTTTTTTCTTAAACTCATTATTAAAAAAATGTAACGTGCTTACCAGTATACATTGTCTGCATACTGTATACATTATCTGTATACAGTATACAGTATGCAGACAATGTATATATCGCAATAGATATCTATTAATAAGGGTTATGTGGCAAAACACGCCGTCGTCTCTGGCGTTGGGGTAACTACTTTAAGAGTATATGTCTTAACACAAGAGCAGTATTTAGCTCATTACCGCGATACTGGATACCACAATTAAGAAAACTGACAAAATGTGTCATATACGGCTGGCGTTACGCTGTCGCAAAAGATACAGAAACACCTTTCTGGTGTCAACTCTTCCAAAGTATAATCTAATCGCTTCCTTCACTTGAATCTCAAAGAGACTATTGAGATGTTGATTTCAGTACGCATGTAGTACTTTGTGGGTTTTCTTCCTGGTGAATCCCCTCCTCAATAACTCCGATCCACAATAATATCATACCTGCACTTCTCGGGAGTCTTGAGCAGGTCTGTGAGTGCCTGCCCCATGAGTGCCACCTTGTTGGAGAGCCGAACGTTTGAGCCCACAAGGGTGAAGCCTGCCCAGTTGGCCGGATGTGCAAAGTGCTTGGTGTGCTGAACTGTCTGCATCGCGTCTCCAAGGGCCCTGCAAATATTAAATAAAACATTCCTATTAATTAAATATGCCATGTTAAGAAATAACATAACGGTAAACAGATAAGTAAACGAGTACCGTCAAAATAATATATTAATTGTCTTTGGCATTATGTACGCAGGCAACATCAAACAAGATTGAGTTTAACACCGGAACGGAAAAAAGGAACGCAGCACTTCCCGACCGCGTCCAGATGGGCTAGGCGCTGGTCGGGAGTCGCTTTTTTTAAAATCACGACCATGTTTGATTAATTACAACTTTTAAAGAGAACCATGACGGTTGAATAACGCATTTGACGTGCATTACGTAAATCAGAAATGATTACAGTATAATCGGAGAGCATTGTACTCGCGATGGCCCGATATTGTCAGAAGTGTTCGTGTGGAACTGCGTGTATGATATTAATCGGCTTTAATGTTAGTCATCCGACTTCCCTCGGTGTGTATATACTTTTGAAGCGAGGCAACGGAATTAGATTTAAAGTAGAATTATTTCACCCAATTTGTTAGACATGCCGTTATCTAGAGTTGATATATTGATGGCCCCGATATATTAACAGAGGAATAATATTAGTACTTCACAATTTATTTTATTTTATTATTCCTCTGTTAATATTCGGCGTGTACCAATGAATATGAATAGACACTTCCATTATAAATATAGTATATAGTTTATCATAATAAGTAGTTTCCCCAGAATAGCTAGTTGTATTAGAGTCGTTACCAGAAAGTCATTGAACATAAATGAATTTTAGAGGCTACATTCACAAAATAAAATGTAGGACCGGGTAACCCGGGACCCGTGGTGCCCTCAATTGCGGCCCGCAGCGCCCTTAAGAGCGGCCTGCGGCGCCCTTAGTAACTACTATCCAAGTACTTGGAGAATGGCCCTTGGAGAGTTTTAGATCGTCAATGCAATGCGTGGTGCAATTTAGGTTGGCCAGGCTTGATGTTGAATCTACATTGTTATTAGCACAAGCTATTCTGGTTTTGTTCTCTATACTGTTTCCAAATTATAAAAGTTAAAATTCCATTGCAAAAAATTCCAGCTTGGACGATATTAGAGCACTCACATATGAGCGGTCACCAAAACATCAAAGATCAAAAAATCTCACATGTGAATAAAAAAAGTTCAACTCTTCCCGCATTGCCCCTCCCCTTTCTCACTGTCCCCCTTCACGCAAACCCTCCCCGCAAGCATTCCCCTTCCACCTTCTCCGCCTTCCCCCCTCCCTCGTCCCTCCTCCCGCAAACCCTCCTTCTTAATTCCCCTGGGCCCCTCCCGGATTCCCCTTTCCCTCCTTTCTCCCTGTCGATAAGCTCCATAAAATACACAAATTTTTCAAACAACACGCGTGTGACTTATTGCAAATATTTTTTTGCAAATTTCATTACGCCAGAGTTCACCAATATAGAAATATCCCTATACTGAAGCCTTCGCGGGCATGTTCAAAACGACTCATCAAATTTTTATCGCAATCTTTTTTTTATTTATTTCTATACTTGTAAATACATTTAACAAATAATTACATAGTAGTACAAAAAAAAATTATATTCAGTAACAGGATGTAAAAAGGTATGTAAGGAGGTTAATAGTAGCATTTTGTGAACACCTCACTGGGAGAACCTGTTCTGAGGTGTTCGCATGTTTAGGATTAAGAGATATTCTGCCGACATAAGTAGAAACGCAGTATCCTCCTTGATATTGTCAAGAAGGGCACCGTGGTTCAACTCGTGTCGGCAGTATCGTAGACAGAAAATTGGTAGCAGTTAAAGTTATACAAATAATTTTCTTCAAAAGCAGGTTATATTTTAGATTTTGTAAATAATATTAAGGTAATATTTTCTGTCCAGAAGCAAAGTTTTTTTGAATAGGATAGGAAATAATTTCATAATGCCAGATCTCAGTATCTAGTATGCACACATCAAATCCCCAAAATTTTATCGCAATGGGATGAACGGTATGACAACTCATAAAACTCTCAAACATTATTTTTTATATATAAGATTACCTGGCAGCCCTGTTCCCCTGCAGCAGCGCCGAGTAGAAGGCCCTCAGCAGGATCTTGGCGGCCGTATCGGGCACGGGCCACAGAGACAGCAGCACGCAGTGGGCCCCCGCCGCCAGCAGGGCGCGGCACAGCTTCACCACGCCTGCGCAGGCGCCCCCTGCCGTACTGGACTCGTTGGGGGCGCTATTGTGGCAGCATGAGATTACCACCTAGAAGTAAAAAACATTGTTATTAAACCTAGACCGCAGATACGCATCTCTTGTCACCACCAGAAAGGGCGTGATTTAATACTAGTTCGCCAGCATACTGCACTCACCTTCTGCACTTTACTGTGCTTCATTCCGGAGGACGTTAGGGAACGGTCTAATGTTTATGGTCAAACTATAGCAGGCATAATTATTAACAACCTACGTTTTATTAGTAACCACCGTAGAAATCTTTAATAACTCAGGTCCGGGCATACGTCATACCTATGTATACCTACGTTAAATTGTCGTGAAAACAAGCTTATGTGCCCAAGCGGTTAAAAGCAAACTTTTGACAACAAGAGTTTTAGAAGGAGTGATTAGATAGGGAATAAATAAATAGATAAATAATCACTGAAGAAATAATATTATAATAAATAAATGTAATTGGGTTTAATCTTATATGTGAGTAGCAAAACTCTCAATCGGTGAGGCCTGGAACAGTTAGGTCATTTTTTTATCTTTCTATTACTTACATATTCTACATATTTACTGCCAAAAAATAAGAGAAGATGCCATACTGTTTTTTTTTCATAAGATAACAGGTTTTTAAGAGTACTGATATTCAGGTGATAGAAGAACTCATCTTTTGCAAAATACTGTTTGATTAATATTAACTTACCAATCTAGCGGACAGTTTCAAATTCAGTATGTCTCTGGCAGTCAGGAGGAACTCAGACAAGGGCGGCAACTCCATATTGCTGGACGACAGTTCACTTCCTAAAAAGCAAAATAATATTTGCATGAAGAAAACGTTTCCAGTAAGAACTTAGAAAAAAATGTCACATCCAAAAATGTTTAAAAAATAAATAAGTTACAATAAAATATATAAATTTGTTATAGACCACTTTAATTTTAATTACACTCTACCGGTTTCGGAAGAACCCTTCCTTCGTCAGGAGAATATTAAAACTAACCTATGATAGAAAATATTGATAGAGATATACCATACATTTAGGTGCTGGAGCGGGAGGTCAAAGGGGGAGGAGGGGTAATTTACGGGAATTCCAGCAATAACAGAGCAGTTTATTGGAAACATATCTAGAATGGGACTAAACGATAAATTAATTTGGTTATTCAATATATTAGCGTTATTATTTAGGAATTTTTTAATTTCAAGTGCTTCCAGGTTATCTAACTTTTTGCTTTTATTATTACGGTGAAGAATTTTAACCCCTGTGTCCTTATTAAAAGTATGATTGGTGGAAATAAGATGATTGGCAAACTCCGAAAAATTATTATTATTTAAACATCTTAAATGTTCCGTGATTCTAATATTTACATTTCTGGTTGTCTTTCCTATTTAGAATGATGGACAATCATTGCAACATAATTGGTAAATGCCTGAGTGGCTTAATTTATGATCTCTATCTTTAGTGTTTTTTAATAATTTACCTAAGTTGTTGTCAGTATAGAACGCGGGTTTAAATTTAAGTTTATTTTAAATGAAATTAAAAAATCCCTAAATAATAACGCTAATATATTGAATAACCAAATTAATTTATCGTTTAGTCCCATTCTAGATATTTTTCCAATAAACCGCTCTGTTATTGCTGGATTTCCCGCAACTACCCCCCTCTCCCTTTGACCTCCCACTCCAGCACCTAAATGTTTGGTATATATCTATCAATATTTTGTATCATAGGTTAGTTTTAATATTCTCCTGACGAAGGAAGGGTTCTTCCGAAACCGGTAGAGTGTAATTAAAATTAAAGTGGTCTATAACAAATGTATATATTTTATTGTAAATTATGGCGAGCCACAAAGTTAATGCTTATTACGAACATGAAATAAATAAGTATTCAGTCAGTTGTTACCTTCTTCTTCCCCCTCACCGGGAATAGAGTCGGAGTGACCACTGCCGGTACTGGTATTGAGGAACCTCTTGGTGCCCCCTTGGGACTGCGAGTCCACCTGCAAATACTTCATGTTAATGTGGTGGAAATCTTTACTCCGCATTCTAGGCAACCAATCACTTAAACTCCATAATCATGCAGGGATAGGGATTTGCAAAGTGTGCACCAACTTCTACGAGTGGCTAGAATGAGTGGCTAGAATCCTATACAGTACCATCTCACTAATCCGGCACTTCACTAGACCGATACGTCCAATAATCCGGCACCCTCCGCCCGCGGCTACCTCGCCCCTCTACGCCTTTTTTTAATTTTTTATTTTTATTTATTTATTTTTTATTTTTTTAAATAATAGTTTTAATAGCAAAGTTTGTACATTATGTAGGTATAAAGTAAAATATAAGTATAATTTTTTTGTCTTTTTTCACAGTCCTCTTCACTAGGGTTTCCTCTTCTGAGGTGGACTGTAGTTTTTTTAAACTTTTGTATTTAGTAATAATGATCAATGTACGTATTTGCCTGTTGTTTTGAAGTGAGAATAGTGTGTAATTAAAAATGTCAAGTAAACGGAAACACGAGACAATAGATTTGAAAGATAAAATGGACATTTTAAAGAAGTCAAAAGCAGACCTCAATTAAGGAGTATTTTAAAACCATGTAATTTTGAGATTTGTTACAGTTACAATAAAACCTGTCAAACAAGAACACAAATATGTACATACATTATATACTTTATATTCTCTCTATGAAATGCTTTGTTTTATTTATTATGATTTTTTCTCTATGCAATCCAGTAATCCGAACATTCCAATAATCCGACACCTTCTGGTTTTTAATAGTGCCGGATTAGTGAGATTGTACTGTATAAAAGTATTATAATAATGTTTTATAATAATTACCATTTCACCAGGACTTAGAACGATGGCAGATAGCTTCCATGATACGTGAGTGGAAAGATGAATGCATTCTGCCTCTGAGATCTGGGCTAGTACAGCTTCCCTGGACGCCTGCAAATTCAGATAAAAAGATATGTTAAATTATCAATTAATATTCACCATGACTCTCTCAAATTTCAAGTCCTGTGAATGTTCTATTCAAGTTCTGTTATTAACCAAGTTCTGCGAAGCAATGGGCCACCATGATGAAATAATAACAAAACTTGAATAGATCTTTCACACGACTTGAATTTTGACCATGAAATTTGATGAATTGTTCAAATTTTGTAAATCCTAAGTATGTGTATACATAATATATCAAGGTTTGAATAATCATAGAAATGAAAATGGTGTTTACCTGAATATCAGTTAGCGTATGAGCGTGCAGCATATCTCCCACCATGAGAGCTTCTTTCTGCATGGGAGAGCTGTGTTGCCATCCCCAGTTCTCAGATACCCCGGAAGGCAGGCGGGGGTTGCCAACAACGAGGCAACGCATACCCCCATCTGGAAAAATTATGTTTTATTTATTATTACTGTTGCAGTATTTAGTATCAGGTGATAAAAAAAATTACGATTCAAGGAAATGATAAATGATATGAAATTTCTATGATTACACCAGGACTGAGTATTCCAAAAACTCACTTGTACCTAGGTTGCATGCAGTTAGTAATAGATACGCAGATGTGGCGGATATATTTAACTGCACGGAAAGTAGGTACAAGAGGGCTATGCTATCATATATTTTCAACCAATATTAATTTAATCTAAGTTTACCTTATTTGTACTATAAAATTTGTTTGTACTTGTATCTCTTGCTCATATCTCGTATGTCATTTCACAATCAAATGCCACAATCAATTGTCATTCTCTTTTTTGTTTTTAATTATTCCTAATATATGCTTTTGGTTTTTAATATTGTTTATGGTATGTTTATACCGTTGAAATTAAATAAATAAATAAATGTCATCATTTTAAGAAGTATTTGTACAGTGTGCAAAAAGTAAATAGAATATATCAACACTTTCGGTTAAAGTAAAAACCCAACTTAAAGATATTGCAATTTGTATTTTTAATTTCACCAAAAACTAGATAAATAGTGTGTTAGGACTATGTACTAGCTACATATCAAAATATTAGACTTGTAGTATCAGAAAACTGTGTTTTGCAGATTGATTTTAACTTGAACAATATGAAGCCAAAAACAAAATGTTGTTATTAATATCAAGAAATGTACAAGATATTGTCATCAAGTCAGTAAAAAAAATGAGGATAGCATCAAAAACAAAATACCTTGTTGGTGTGAATCTGCGTGCACTTTACTCCGTGCAATCTTATGTCCCTTCAGAGCTGCCAGACTCGGCACAGCAATCAGTGAGAACCTCTCGCACAGGTACTCCGTGATGTCAGAGCCCTGGGCAGAAGATGCAGTGGCTGAAGGTGCCCCCGGAGGACCCTGGGGGGCTGACGGAGCCGTAGCACCGGGAGGGACCAGGTGACCTGGCCCAGGTCGCAGGACGGGGAAGGGAACGAGGTAGAGGTCACCTTCCAGGACTAATACGAGGTCACGACGACCTCCGCAGTTCTTGGTGCTGTGGGTAGCTGAACAAAAATAAATAAATTATTAATAATTTTTTTTTTTATTAGTTATTCAACAAACTATATCTATGCTTTCTGATTTGTCCAAAATAAGGCAATTAGCTTATCAAATACATTTGTTGGAAGCTATTAGAGTGTTTCCTATTGTTTTATCAATATATGTACTTCTCACACGGGAGTTCTAATTGTCCAGAGCAAGGGGAACTATAGCATCCTCATTTTGTTTGATAAAACAAAATATTCATAAATAACATAGACATATTATGTATAGACCTGCCCTAAGTGATAAAAGCGTATGATTTCCCCCTCCTTAAATTGCCCCCTCCTTCGCGCGAATCTAGAAAATGTGACGTCATCATTCTTGTGCGGACTAGCGTCGGGGTCTCATCGGTACATTTTAGGAAACAACACGGCAAAAATGGTAACTTGTGCTATTAAAACGTGTAAAAATAGAAGTGAAAAAGAGTATAAACCCAATTGTCGTATTACATTCCATAGGAAGGCATTATTTGTCTTTTTAAGCTTATTCACATCATATAATATGCTCAGTTTTATCACACCGAGAAACATGCAGCGTTGACAATCGAAATTCCCGGTCCCGTCATGTGCAAGTTGCTGTTTACTGGGAAGTAAATTATGAAACATTTGTAAAAGTGTCTTAACTAAATACGGTAACAAAATATTCGACTCTCAAAACAAGCGAACCTTTCTTCGCTTTATATGGATTACGCAAGTTTGTTCAAACCCGGCGAACAATTCGCGCTCCCATTTAAAAAGGTCTATTCATTCAAAAGCAGATTTTTAAGAAATAAATGGTGATATTATAATGCGAGATGCCTATATACTGTCAGTTTGAATTATTAACGAATCACATATCGTTACAGTCAACTCATCCCTCTGCGTCCCGCTATAGTTGGTGTTTACCCGTCTCCCTTATTTTCTGGTCTATGAATATTCATATGTCTATGATAAATAATTATTCTAAGGGTAGAAGTTTACCATTAGTTGTTGAACATGAAGTGGGAAGGACATCCTCAAATGGTGCCAAAAGCATTTGATAGAGGGTCTGAATGCAAGATGGCCCCTGCCACATGGATATCTTTCTAGAGCGTGTTGAGCTTTGTAGACTTGTGCTGGACCTATGGAAAACAAAATAAAGAAATTAGAAGATGGTTGATATGTATTACTACGCAGCATTTTAAAGTTGAACAAACATTTTTTAATAAATAAAGAAATATTGAAGATGTTGCCTACCTAGTTGAGCCTTGGAGACTTGCAACGGAACCACCGACAGATCCAACACTAAAGAGTGAACTTAGCGAATAATTAGATGAATTCAGCAAATGATTTCGGTTTACCTAAAAAACAAAAATTAATACATGAATATTTACTTCTTCAATAACAACGTAAATTTGATATTCCTAGTTAATAAAGATTATTTTTAAGATCATAATGGTAAATTGTACACTCGCCATTCTCAAGAAACCAGCCCGATCGGTTGGTTCTTCACCTCCCACTCCCCTATCCCAGGTTGGACCATCTCCACCTCCGGATTTCTGCAGCTCCATGTGGAGACTGTCTCTCCAGGCTTGGATATAGTGCTCAAGAACTGAACCTGGAATAAGACCAAGAAAATGAATGGCAGGTAAATTTTAATGTAAATCAAAAAATAAAAGAGAACCCAAGAGATGGCCTTGGGGTACACCTGATTTCATATAAAATTGAAACAGTACAAAAAAATTATATTCATCTTATTATCCAAGTACATACAAACAAACCGTCCTAAAAGATTTTGAGGAAGAGATAATAGATTATTATAACATTAAATTGTATCAATACATACCTGACGGAGGTTGGGATTCTTCACAACCAATATTAGGTGCGCCATTACTCTCACGGTCCTCGCTAATTGCAACTTGATGAAACTTTACTACTCCTAGAAAACAAAAAAATTAAAACAACAAAAATTAATAATAGATCTTGCAATAATTTCAGTCATCCATGTAAAAGTAATTACATTCAAGTTGATCAAATAGCCAAGTGTCAATAAATAAAGGTATCTACCAGCGGCGGTTTTTCCCTTCAGACAAAAGGTGAATGACCTCCCAAAATTATAAGATGACAATAAAACAATATTAGAAATATTATACAAATCAAAACAACTGATATTATTCTAATTTATTTGAAAAATCATCGCGAGATACCGAGCCGCGGCGAGAAATCTAACGTTTGAAATAGAAGCGACCGTCCGTGGTCGAGTGGTAAGACACTTGACTTCCATTCGGAAGGTCGCGGGTTCGAACCCGGCGTGCGCAAATAAATTTTATTTGATTAATTTGTGTTATTTCACAATTAATTAATAAAAATAATATATGTTATATTTGCGGCACGTTCCAGAGTGGAAGATACTCTCAGTATCGCCCTGGTGAAAGATCACCATTCAGAATTGAAACGTTGCTTAATAATGGCTTTAGCCGTGTTTAGTGACTAGATCTGAATAGCCATGTAATTTCCCACCTTCCTCTTCCCCATCTCCTTCCCTTCCCCACTTACCTTCAGCCTCACAACATACTCCAATTGGGGATGCCATAGTCTCACTGGCTCCAGAAGGGAGCAGTTGGGACTCTTGTGAGGTTTCTCTATAAAAAAAAAAAAAAGAAGCTTCCTTTCCCACACACTCTGGTTGGCTAGGTCAATTTATGAAATGTTCCAATGTCATATCTTCTGTCTCTTTACACGCCGTACAATAAACGAAATGGCACTATTTCGGTCATGCGCCAATGCTTTCGCATTCTAAGACAGCTTCGGTCATTGCCGTGAGGGAGACAGCATTATGAATAAATAATATGCGTTTGAAAGAGATGGTTTGATAAACTTAGGTTGAATTTTTCATATTGCCTGTCGCGTGAAATAATTTACTACCCGTCAGGTCCATTCTTTGGGACAACTGAAATTGGTCTCATAGAAATCGGTGTGTCTCCCTTACTATCATGTTTAGAAATATGTTCTAAACGGCGTTAGAAAGATAAAATATCATTCTCATTCAAATGTAAAAGTTAACCACAAAATAAATAAAATGTACACTTTTATGAATCCAAAGTTTCTGAGTTTCTTAAAAAAATTAGATTCCTTGAGAATTTTTAATTAATTATTTTTACATGAAACGATATAAAAGTGAGGTATAGATAATGTTTATAATACATTTGTTTAATAAAATATGTATGTGTTTATATTTTTTTCATTATCAGTAATTTTAATTAGAAAAAATGTAATTTGAGCCATTTTTAAAACTTTTTTGTATGCATGCAAAATTTTTATATTTCAAAAACTATATTTTATGTTTATTTAGAATTATAAAATTTGAAAGCGCATTCATAATCTTCCTAAAGCAGTTTTTAGTTTTCGGATACATTCAGAAATATTCAATTTATTTGGATTTTATTGCAAAACAGAAATATTTCGACCCTCTGAAAAAATACTGTCGAGGCCTGAGGGGCAGTGCCGGATTAGCCCCTAAGCAAATTTAGCAATTGCTTAGGGCATCACGTCTTGGGGGGCACCAGAAACAGCACCAAAAAAATATTTTTGCTAGCACATGAAAGGTAAGGAAGCGTTGACATTCGGGGTCATAATCCTGCTCCCGCTTGTTGGCTCGCTCATTTATCGTCGGCAGCATTTGGAAATTAATTTATTTATCATGCAAAATTAAGGATTTAGGAACCGATATTCAACATATGACATAAAAAATAAGCTTCAGTGATTTTCCTCGCACAAGTTCATATCAAACTGACGCACAATTGTACAAAATAGTTCATTATGATAAAATTGAATCAGCGTTCCCTAATGTGGAAACCCCCTGTGTATATTTTTATGCCTGATGATATCAAACTGCACAGCGGAATGATCCTTTTCGAAATTAAAATAATAAAAAAATGAAAAAAGAACGACGATGCTGCAGGAAAGGCTCGATGCTTTATCAAAATTTTATAGATATGTTAAAATCGTTGGACATATAAACTATTTTCCGCTAGTTTAATGCTCAAAAAAGTAGCAAGTCGCATTTCAATGAATAAATAAATAAAGCTTTGGCAAAAAGCATTGTATGTAATACCTTCATACATATTTTAAGGTACGTCATGATCAATATCATCGTATTAAATAGGTATTTTTTTTAAAGTCCGATACTAGTTTACTTATGGATAGGGGGGCCCACAGGCGTGGATTGCTTAGGGCATCAAGTAGTCTTAATCCGGCACTGCTGAGGGGTTTGCAATTTCTGTAGTTTGACTCTCAAATTCGTGAGGTACCTACAAATGATTATTGATAATATCAACTTATATCACACACTATCGAGTAAATTTTAGTTGTACAATTTTTTTTAATTGACCTTCCACTTCTGGACCCCTAGAGCCGCCTCTGGTGTCTACTAACCTTTCATGGGTACTATCAGCCAAGCATACAAGAATCCAGCAGCCAAACTGTAGTACAGAACTGACGCTTTCTGCCTGTTGACTATCTCCAGCATTTGGTCAATGTTCTGAGGAGACCAGACCTCAGGAATCCTCTCACGGCCTGTATCGATGGGACTGGGTGTGGAGGATCTGAAAATATGAATAATAATTTGAAACATCATCACAGAGATAAAAATGTTTTCAAAATAGAAGGAGATATTTTTTTATTATGTTAACATAATATTCCGAAAAGAATGCAAGGCTGATGTGAGCGTAGTAAGTAAGATTAAGAAAGGGACGCTTAGATGGTTTGGGCGTGTTGAGCGAATGAATGAAGAAAGGAGTGTAAAGAGAATTTATGACGCGAATGTGAACGGTATAAGAAGCCGAGGACGCCCAAGGAAGACGTGGCACGATCAAGTAAATCAGATACTTGAGTCGGGCCATGTCAAGAGTCAGAATAATAGAAGAGTATGTATGAGAAGATGTATGAATGTGAATGAGGCAAGGAGCGTGTGCCAAGACCGAGTTGGTTGGCGGTCCGTCCTCTCTGCCTACCCCTGCGGGAAAACGGCGTGATGGTTAGTTAGTTAGTTAGTTAGTTAATATATATATATTTTTTTAAAAAGCGGAGACGGTTTACAAGCAGTTCTCGAGAGCACTTAGGCCATAGGCCCATTGTGCTATCTCCCATTTTACCTCAATCCTTTAATAACAACCCAGTCCCTTTAATAAAGTTCACCAGGGTTGTCATTGAATATGTGGCTATGTCTTCTGGTTTTACTGTATGTCTCTCCAGGTATCTGAGCCAAGTTCCCACCAGGGCAGGACATTGGCACCATAGGTGAATTGGAGTCTCTTCATTAACATCATATGTTATGTTATATTTTGAGAGTATTTTTGAAGATTTTGACAAACCTGTTAAGTCCAGAGAGCCCAGCTGAGCAGGCTTGAGCGTTATTGTTTGTGGAAGCTGGAGCATTCTTCTCGAGCAGAAGATCAACGAGAGATCTGCTCCTGCCATTCTCAGCGACCACCAGTGCGTCCTGTTGCCTTCCGAGACCTGGAATTATACATGAAGATTATTATTTAGGAATGCAGTCAATTGTTCGCAGTTACATTCAGTGGCACACAACATGAGAAAATGACTCTAATCCTTTCAACCTCTTGTATGTTATTATGACCATAGTCATTCTTTGTTGATCTCCGCATCATCCATTTAGGTTACAATCCTTCTTTATGTATATTTACAAAATATGCCTGCAAAATATTGGTGTCAGCTACATCCATCCTTGCTATCTTGTAGCTACCTCTCACTACATTCTTGTTATTTATGTGACACTAACCATAGTGGATGATACTCTCAGTATCGCCCTGGTGTAAGACCACCATTCAGAATTGAAACGTTGCTTAATAATGGCTTTAGCCGTGTTTAGTGACTAGATCTGGGGGGTCACTGCATTACAGGGTTTTGTTTTTGCTTCTTTCTTCATTGTCTTTTATAAATTTGCTACTTGTTACTAATGTAAATATTATTATTTTCTTTTGTCATGTATTTATATAATCCTACTAGCTGACCCGCCCACGTGTTGCTATGGCTAACGAAACACAACGCCATCTACTGGATGGTTACCTAACCTAGATAACCAAGTGTTGTTTCAATAAATTAACTCACCACCATCTGTCAGAAACTTATGAAACTTACAAATAATTTTCCCATAAAAACATTTAATTTGCAATAATAAATATTGAGGTCAATAATCGAGAAAAAACTATCCTATCTTTTAAGTTGGACCAAATTACACACAGTAAGCCAAATTTCATCAAAATCGGTTAAGTAGTTCCAGAGTAACATTGTGACACGAGGTTTTTATATATAAAGATAATTTTTCACTCATCAAATTTTATTTATTTTTATTTTTTTTATTTATTTACTCTTTTTATACATGTAATTGTTTAGTGTTGAAATAACTTTAGGACATTAATCCATTATACCCATGTTCCTTACCAAATATTCCTTCCTTCTGATTCCTCTCCTTTCACATCAAGGCCCTTACCCAAGAAGCAAAAGAAGATGATTTAAAACACTTGAAAAAAGAACACTTTTGGACTTCCTTGTTTTGAATAAAAACATTCAATTGTTATCTTGAAAAACTCGATCGGGCTTGTACAAGCATTTCGCAAATCTCGCAAATAACAATAATATAAATATATTATAATTGTCGTGAAGACCATCGGGTCATCATCATTGGAAAGTGATCGTGAAAGAAAAGCTGGGAGCTGTCACCTCATCATCAAGGTAAGGGCCATTCCTATCGTTTCCTTCCCCCCTTGTCGATTTAAAAACACAATCTTATACACTCGTAATTTCGACACATAATTTAGTTTAACAGTCCACACGGTGTCATCGGACACTTAACATGTATAATACATTATTTATTGAATGTTTTGGCTGCCCAACTAGGAAGAATCCCGTTTTAGGGCAGTCAAATTATACATGTATTCTTAATAAAAGAGGATTACAATATAAAGGTAATTGATGTTTGCATTGCATAGTATAAGCCTAGATACATATATTATATGTATTCAATGTCGATTCACCAGTTTCCCAGTTGCACCACTAGTTTTCAAACACCATGTATAAAAAATATAAACCCAACTGATGAACGGGAAAATCATGGCTTCGCTGGTAAGGTCTTCCGTCATTGCAGAAGCAACATCCTCCCCGCGTAATGATTGTAATAGGATATTTTCAATTATTGTCAGGTTATTCGTTAGGTTTCTTCAAACGATGAAGTCTTACTCACCGACTAGTACAGTCTGCAATGCCCTAGTGGTGGCTGCCTGCAGTGAGGCTATGCGTGTGCCGCGGGGACCCCCCTGCCTGGCGCGCCCCCGCAGGGCTACCAGCAGCGCGTCGGCCAGCACCAGCTGCTGCCGGGCCCCCTCCGCTTGCCCGCACGCCCACAGCGCCACGCCCAGCCGGTGGCGGATACGCGCCTGGAAGAATAACTGTTTCATTTTAGGGCTGAACCTTACACTACGAAAAGGAAAGTGAATGCTTACTTCTCACGGAACAAAAAAAACACATTACAAATTAGCGCAGCAGTCCATGTATTTCGAATATTGACTACTTGAAGCAGTTCATGTACATATTCCCAGTCTCATAAGGGGTAATAAATAAAAATAGTGGTTTGTTAGCAACATAAACATACAATTTAATATAGAACACTGAAATCAGAAATAAAAATACGGTAAACTTAACGGCACTGATGATCAGACAGTTGAAAGGTCCCAGCCAAACTCAGATTCTTGACCCATTTCATCTTTGATCAAAATACTTGACGGTTTATTTTTCAATCAAATATGACGATGTTTTGAACACTCCGACCTTAGTATTTTTGGAGGTGGGTGTGGTACTTCAATGAGGCTTTAATTCGGGAGACGGTATGGGTACTGCCGTCCCGCGAACCATTTATTGGATAACCAACACCTCTATTATAGGTCACCCGTTTCGCTACGTTTCGTGACTTAGCAGGTGAGGTTTGTCAGGATCTTGGCGGCAGATGCGTCTGCCTACCTGCTGCGTGACGGATCGGTTGAAGGAGGTCTTTTAACAACTCCAGCAAGATTCTCTTGACCCATTGCCTTGCGCCGCAGTCGGCGGAATGGATTCAAACGTCTATCACTCCTGGACACACTGATCACCAGATACCTACCCATCCCTCATACATTTATCTTACTAGAACTTCCTCTCCTTCCTTTTCTCATAAAGACCCTTAACATCCCCAAGATGACTTTTAACATTAGCTCCACATAGGAGGACCTGAGTAAAACAAATTCCATCAGAGCCTATGTTATCTGTGGGGGATGCTATGTGGAGGGTCTTTTTAGGGAAAGGAAGGAGAGGAAGTTCTGGGAAGAAAAAGGTATGAATGGCAGGTAAGAATCTGGGGCCCAGTGGGTCCAGGAGTGATGGACGTATTAATCCATTCAATATAAACACATCTGCCGCCAAGACCTAGACAAACTTCGCCCCATGAACCCAGGCACCCCTGCTAAGTCACCAAACGTAGTGAACTACTTGGGATGATCTATGACAGATGTGTTGGTTATCCAATAAAAAAAAGTTCCCGGGGTGGCGGTACCCATACGCGCCTCCCAAATCGAAACATGGGCCCTGATGGAAATTATTTTAATGAAAAGATTACCTCTTCCTCCCTCCTGCCCAGCGACTCGGCGATGGCCAGCCCCTGTCGCAGGTAGGCCACGGCCTGGTCGGGGGCACCGCGCGCGTGGTGCACTCGGCCCAGCGCCCCCAGCGCCACGGCGCGCGCCAGTCGATCGCTGGCGGCCGCCGCATGCGCCAGGTGCTGCTCTTGGCAGCGAACGGCCTCCTCCAGGTTGCCCAGAGCTTCGTGAACGGCGCCTAGATTGCCACAGGCACGACCCTGGAAAATAAACAAGCATTTTATAATTGGATTTGTGAAACTATTCACAAGTAAATTGAGGAAAAATAATACAGTGCAGTCTCTATAATTAGAACAATTTAAAAGCAAGCCTGTCAGAAGGTAAAAATATTTCTGCTTTGCAATAAAATCCAAATAAAAGGAATATTTGTGAACGTATCCAAAAACTAAAAACTGTTTTAGAAAGGTGATGAAATACGCTTTCAAATTTTATTATTAGAAATAACCATGTGATTTTTTAAACATTAAAATTTTGAATGTAAATCATAAAAATGTTTTAAAATGGCTCTCATTACGTTTTTTCTAACTAAAATTACTGTTAACGAAAAAAATAAAAACACACACATACTTTATTAGATAAATTAATAATAAACGTTATTGGGACGTTTTTGTCGTGAATGACGTGTTTCATATAAAATTCACAAATTTTGTTTTATAAAGGTGTACATTTTAATTATTTTGTGGTTAACTTTTAGATTTGAATATATAGCGTTTTGTTTTCTCTTTCCAATACCGTTTATATCATATTTCCCACTAAGAGAGAAAGGGAAATAGAACGATTTTTATGAGACCTATGTGAACTGAGACAAATATGGTCTCCTGTGATTAAACGGGTTAACGAATTTTTGGATTACTGGAATCTGTAAGAAACAGCTAGATTTTCGGAACATTTCAGAATTAGACAATTTTCTGAATCTTTTAACGTATATGCTACATAATCAAAAATTATATTTTGTATATATGTAGGTTCTAAGCATAGTCATACCAATATTACACATTTTGTCTGTGATTTTATTAGAGGATCGTATTTCTTTTTCTTAGTAACAAAAAACTATTCAAAGAAGCAAAGCTGGTAGTCCACAATAGAGTACTGGGACCTACCCTGATGTATGGTAGTAAGGCATTGAGCTTGCAGAAGAACGATGAAAATAGACTGAGTGATATACAAATTAGATGTATGGGTGGTAAAATCTGAGACATATGTGTGATAAACCCATGTAAGATCATGTGAGAAATGTGGAGATCCGCAAGGAGTTTAAGGCTGATGTAAGCGTAATGAGTAAGATTAAGAAAGGGACGCTTAGATGGTTTGGGCATGTAGAGCAAATTAATGAAGAAAGGAGTGTAAGGAGAATATAATATGATGCAAATGAGAATGGTAGATAAAGTCGCGGTCACCCAAAAAAGACTTGGCACGATCAAGTTAATCAGATACTTGAGTCGGGCCATGAAGAGTTAGAATAATAGAAGAGTGTGTATGAATGTGAATGTGTTGTAGGAACTATGATTTATCCATGTTTTTTAATAAGGGCAAGTACTAAGGGCTGACAACACTTGCTCAGACCTTACTGCGCAGGGACGCCTACTTACGACTTACGTTGCAGTTTTTCAACGACATTCCGTCTTTGAAAATCAGGCTGTTAACGTTGTGATCATAGCTTCCTTCAATAGTAACTTCATGTTTCAAAAAAACCTTTCCTTTACCTACGCGTGTATTATAGTGAACAATAAACCTACATTCTTCAAATATCAACTTTTCATTTACATCCTTGAGTAACCTATAATAACACTAGTGTGAAGACCGAGTTACAGTGGAGTTATACTTGTAAGGCGTGTTGTGTCGTGATGTTCTCTGCCGTGATGGCTAGCGTTCACATCTATAAGTTGTGTTCTGACGCCTTATGACGATATTTTAAATCAAAACAGCACGTGGTACGTACACACTAGCCAAGACGCAGCCGTCCCCGCGCCCCTCACCTTCACCGCTCTGTCGAAAATCGAGATCGCTTCTGTCGCATCACGACAGATCGCATCATGACACAACACAACAGACTAATATAATCGTCACCATACTAAATGTATGAAACCGATACCGTTATGACGCGTCAAGTCACGTCACGACAGACAAGTATAACTCCATCATTAGTTAGGCAACGGCTCGGTGGTTAGTTAATTACTTAGAAAAGCAAACTACATTGTTTCAAAACGTCAAAGACTGAAGTTGATTTTTGATAAAGTCCCCACTTCAATCGGGAGAGTGAGAATAATAATAATTGTAAAATCGTTTTTAACCCCTGATAACATCGCAAAAACAACAAATAATTTGATTGCTTCTTGTGCTGTTTGTATTGATCTCTGTGCTACGATAACTGGTTGCAAGGTTCTTGAACTTGCAGGTCATATAGTCTGCTAACACTTCATCGGTTTACTCTACAAGTCTAGACCATCTCTAAGCATCTGTTTATAATCTTGTGTCACGGGACTCATTACTGAAAACCTTATCCGCACCTGCAGTTGTGTGATTCCCAGCTGTCGAGCATTTTCCAAGTCCATCTGATGGTAGCGCAGCGCTGTGGCATAGTCTCCCATCTGCTGGTAAACTACTCCCAGGGAAGAAACCGCATCTGACTCCATCACTCGGTCATTCAGTTCCCTGGAGAAAAACATAAAATATTTCTTATTTTTTTTTACATTAGTTCAGGTTTGAATCTTGCAATCATACATAAAGATAGCAGCCAATAAAAATATGCGTTAAGAAAATGGAGATAATGTTGGTAGTTCTCAGTCGAAATGATACAGTTAAATTTGACCGAATTGAATAGGGACTTTGATCGGGATTTGATAAGGATGCAATCGAATTTGATCGGATAGGGACACATTTTTTTTTTTTTTTATCATTAACTCCACACAGGAGGCTTTGAGGAAAATAATTTCCCTCAGGGCCTATGTCATCTTTGAAGATGCTGTGAGGAGGGTCTTTTTGAGGAGAGGAAGGAGTGAACGTCGGTCTTGAAGAGACTCATGTTATAGGAAGGAGGAAACACAGAGGCCGGCAAATCGTTCCACAGCCGAGCTGTTGAACACAAGAACGAGTCGTAGAAGCGTCCCGTTCTCATGTGACAAATGTCATCCGTGTACATATGAAAAGTGTCTTGGCATCTTCATTGACCTCCGCAAGGCTTTCGATAGCATTTCCCACTCCAAACTCACCGTAAAACTAAAACAAATTGGAATAGATGGAATAGCACTTTCATGGTTCCAAAGCTATCTAGAAGAGAGATTACAATATGTAAAAATAAATAATACCCTGAGCGAACCCAAAACCACATTATTTGGCATTCCACAAGGAACTGTCATCGGCCCAATCCTCTTTACTATCTATGTAAACAAAATGTTCTCTCTACCCATAGATGGAGATATCATATCATACGCAGATGACACTGTACTGATCACAAAAGGAAAAACATGGGAGGAAACAACAAGGATTGCAAACTCAAATATAAACATACTCAAAACATGGTTCGACCAAAATTGTCTGTCACTAAATACTGAAAAAACTTATTTCATACCATTCTCACTCAAAGAAAAAAATGTCGATAATAGTATTATAATTAAAATTCATTCATCACAGTGTAAAAATAAAAAAGAATGCAACCATGTTAAATGTTTACTCATAACAGGCAAAAAAAGTATTAAATATCTGGGTGTTATAATCGACAGTCAATTAAAATGGAACGAACAAGTAAAAAATATGATAACTAGAGTAAGAAAACTAATTTACATATTCATTAAATTAAGAAACATCCTGTCACATGGTATGATTAAAATAATATATTTTGCCCTTGCCCAATCTATCTTACAATATGGTATAATCGGTTGGGGAGGAACTTTTAAAACTAACCTCTCACCTGTAGAAAAGGTGCAGAGGTTGATTCTAAAAGTCATCCTGCGAAAACCATCAACATTTCCAACTACACAACTATTTGATACTTTTAAGGTTCTGAGTTTAAACAAGATCTTCCAAAAGAATGCATTGCTACAAATTCACAAAGACCATTTTAATACAACAATTTCCGCAAAAACAAGTAATCGACCTAGATCCCGAGGTAACTTAGAAATTCCTAAATATAAAACTACTGCTTCTCATCACCATTACACTTACCAAGGTATAAAGTTTTTCAACGCCCTTCCAGATAAAATCAAAACAGAAAAAAAGTATAAAGTTTACAAATCTCAAATCAAACAACTATTAGATAAACCAAACACTAATTACAAATTTTAATTTCATAGAAAATAGTCTACATATTTTTTATTGTATGTACACTTATTAGTGATAACTGATTAAGTTTTAACTATAATGTGTAACTATTAGTATGTAATTAATCACTTAACATAATTACTAATTTATATTTAAAAATATTCATATTTTTCCTTTTTTTAACATATCCTCTAAAAATATTATATCAATCTTTTGACACAGTGCCTTACCTTACCAGTACTATACTTATGTACTGTCGTATTGGTAAACGATAATTGTTGCATTTCATTATTATGTACCTTCAAATAAAATATTTATTAGCGGCTGAGGCCAATTTCAATGTTTAGAACCAACTATATGTACCTATCTATATATCTATTAATTAGTTTATTAATATATATTTATTTCTACATTAAATTCAATTTGTAATTTTTATTTTTCACTCATGTAGATTGTAAGTCAATTATTGTAAACAATAATTAAAACATTATAATTTCTAACTTTTTTTAACTAAGAGGCTTTACTCCTCAACTCAAACACGAGAAATTTTTTCTCCGTTGAGTTGAGTAGTTTGTTACAAAAAAAATCTATTTGTAAACAGCTTTTAAGAACCAACTGTATTTATTTTTCTAAATCTTATGTATATGTATTTCAAATAATAAAAAAAAAAAAAAAAAAAAAAAATGTTGGGCGAGCGTTTGGCGTGTTTCCCGACTATGCACCGGTGCTGAGGGGATCAATGAGGCTAGTTCCTCGGAGCATCTTCCATTGAAATACCGGTAGAACAAGGATAGCCGACGCCTGTGCTCTAAAGATTGCAATCCGTTTGTTAAGACGGGAGAATCTATCAAACGGACCGCCCGTTTCTGCACAGAGTGGAGGGTGTTTTTCAGATACTTTGGGGCTCCAGACCAGAGGTGGCTGCCAAATTCAACCGTGGGGCGTTAAGCTATTAAGCGACATTAGCTCAATCGGTAGAGCTGCAGTCCGGAAGGCCAAAGGTTCTGGGATATCTTATTATGATTTTTCTGTTTCAGATTTTCGATTGAGTTTTGCTAATATTATCTTCATTAATGGAAATAATATTGTATGATACCAAATGAGTATTCACACTGATTTTTCAGATAATAATATGGATGGAACCGTACCTGGCAATGTTCCTCTGATGTTCCAGACACGATACCGCTTGCTCCAAGTTGCCCAGGCTGCCGTGGATGTTCCCAAGTTCTCCGTAAGCTTGGGCCTTGGCCTCTGAACTGCCGAGTTCGTGAGACACAACCAGGCGCTTCTCAAGGCAAACCAGAGCCTGTTGAAGGTTTCCCAGAGACCTGGAATTATAAAAGAGTACATGAAAACGACATGGTTCATGTGTATTAGCAAAAAATAAAAATGGAATTTCACAGATGGCTTAAACAGAAATGATGAAACGCAAGAAGTCCGTCTTACCAGGAATTTCTTGCTTCATTCATTGTCTCATACAATGAAACTTGAGATGACCTGACTCAATTAATTGTTTCCCTTGATCATGCCGTCTTCCTGGGGCAACTTCTACTTCTTATTTTATTCTCTTGTCCCTTGTGCTTTGTACATACTAGTAAACAGTAAACAGTAGAACTAGCATCCAAAAAGTACGTTTCTAATTTTATTTTATAATAAATAAAAAGGATGGATCTGCCATGGACGGAGGCCGATCAATCGGCGCAAGACAGGGACGTATGGAGGAGCCTTGTCGATGCAGTGGGTCCCCGACCCGAATAGGACAAGGGGAAGAAGAAGAAGAAGAAGAAGAAGAATAAATAAAAAGCAAATTTTTTCTTTGAAATCATAAGATTTGTAAGTAGGTACTTAAAAACCTACCTATGTAATTATAAACCATATAGATTACATATCTGCCCTGACGATGGACACTGTAATGCTGTCCGAAACGTTGGTTAACCGCTTGGGCACATAAGCTTGGACATAGGAATGACGTATGCCCCGCACCTGAGTTATTAAAGAAGGAGGTAGCAAAAATAAATCACAATAATCCATATATACTTTTTTATTTCAAATAAGGCATTATTCAATTTGTCCAAAGAAATATCACTATCTCAATGACAATTTTTTTTCAAATACAAATTAAAAATGACAATTTCGATTTAAAAAAAGATTCTTTACTGGGCCATTAAAACGGCCACCATCTTGAAACGGAAACGGAATGAACAAACAAATTTAAAGACAAACGAATTGCAAAACGGTTGAGTTAAAACAGGACTTTGCTACGCTCTGTCAATTATTTATGTTACAGGAGTAAGGTTGGGCTGTTGAGACCAGTGACGGCTTGTGACTTAGTGTGCTAGAGTGTGAATATCAAAAAATGGCATTACGTTGTAGCCGAAAACGATTTTTTTTTTGAAATTTCGGTTTTTGTATGAAGATTTTCAGGATATCCGTGTCAAACTAAAATTTCCTGATAATCTTCATAAAAAAAACCGATTTTCGAAAAAAAAATCGTTCTTGGCTACAATAACATCAGTAATGCCTTTTTTTAATATTAGCACTCTAGTACACCCAAAGTCAGGAGCCATCACTGGCCACCCCTCACATTTGATTGGCGATTAGTGCCATTTTGCGCCAACACTGAAACAAGCTAACGGGGAGCCATTTCTTTAAAAAATCCATCCAAGTTCGTGTAACGAGATACATGTTTACAGAGTCGCCAATTTGGAAGCCGCCAGAAAGCAAATCGATCATATTACCTTGCTCTAAAAAAACACACAAAGCCGTAAAATAATTTCTTATTTTAAAAAATGTGTAATATACTCACTTATGACTTAATCCGAGTCCACGGTATGCTCTTTCCTGCTCTCTCGTGTTCTTGGTGCCCAGGGCCAGAGCGAGATGCTGTTCGTGACACTTGACGGCTTCTTCTGGATCACCCAGGGCATCATAGCAGTCTCCCAAGGAGCCAAACGCTCTGGCCTTGTCTAGTTGAGTGGTAGGAGTGCTCAGTCGCTCCAGTGTTGCCAGTTGCTGAAATAAAATAATATAATATTCAAGTATAGAAAGTGATTACTTACCGAAGTTGATTGGCAATAATTAGCGGGAGGGGTTGGTAATTAGGAGGGTAAAATATAAATAAGGTTATTTTTGTGTAGTCAGATTACACAAAGGGGTTTAATGGGTATAACTAGGGATCCATCTCACCCATAGACATATGAATATTACTAGACGAGAACATATAGGAGAGGGGTACAAAACAACTATAGCGGGGCGCAGAGGGGTGAGTTGACTGTGATGATATGTGATTCGTCAATAAATCAATCTGACAGGATAACGGCATCTCACAATATAATATCACCATTTAGTTCTTATATGCTTTGAATGAATAGACCTTTTTACATGGGAGCGCAAATTGCTTGCCACGTTACGAACAAACTTGCCAAGTCCAAATACGGCAAAATAAAGTTCGTAGCTGTTTTCAGAGTGGAATATTTCTTTGCCGTATTTAGTTAAGACACTTTTACAAATGTTTCATAATTTACTTACCCCAGTAAACAGCGCCGAGCACACTCGGCAAATGCCTCGCCATGTATCTCGATGTCATAGTATATGTTACTAAAACTGATTATATGATCTGAATAAACTTAAAATGTTGTAAAATAATGCTCACCTATGGAATGTAATACGACAACTGGGTTTATTCTCTTTTTCACTTCTGCTCGACGCTAGTCCGCACAAGAATGATGACGTCACATTTTCTAGATTCACGCGAAGCCGGCTCCAAATGGAACCGGTATGTGGAGGGGGAAATAATACGCTTTTATCACTTAGGGCAGGTCTAGTAATATTCATATGTCTATGATCTCACCCCATTTAGGATAATATGCTGTAGGGGTTGGTATGTTACCTGTTCCAAGTATCCAATTGCATCTTCATAGTGCCCCATATTGAGTCTTGCTATGCCCAAATTACCAAAGGCCTGAGCTTCTACTGCACAGTCTTGTAGTTCTTGCGCTCTTTCCAATTGTTCCTGAAATATAAAGAGACATTTTATTAGCCACTAGTATTGATAAGAAATTGAGGTAGGTACCCTTGTGGTATTATCAAATATATTTGAATTAGTTCCATTTTTACACAGTAAAAGAGCAAAGCTTTGTTTTGACAGATGAATTACTGGAGGGAAAACCAATGTCAACCCAAATTTAGGTATAGTACACGACAAACTTTAATCCGGCCCCCTAGAACACTCGATCGATAAGGATCGATGGGATAATTGTCGGTAACTTCTCATCGTTCCCTAGGACAACTGCAGATCGCTAACGTACAAACAACAGTTCGCTGCCCTAGTGCTTGTATGTTCAATAGACCATTTGCAAATTTTGCAGGGGACGTTTGTTTTTGTTTTTTTACAGGCAAATTCTAAATAATTCTCGACTTTAGTCATTTCGTTTTATACCGTATTCAATAGACATGTATAAAACGAAATGACTAAAGTCGAAAATTATTTAGAATTTGCCTGTAAAAAACAAAAACAAACGTCCCCTGTAAAATTTGCAAATGGTCTATTGAACATACAAGCACTAGGGCAGCGAGTTGATATCGAATATATTAAGGACATTTAGTCAGTGTGAACTTATTCGTTTGCGATCTGCAGTCATGCTAGGGAACGATGAGAAGTTACCTATAGTTAGTGTATCAATCCTTATCGATCGAGTGTGCTAGGGGGCCTGATGTTGATATAGAAATCGTTGCTATAGGCGAGTTTTAGGTCCGAAAAGTGGCATGCCTCCCCGCCCACACCTTTCTTTGTCGCATATATATTGTTACGCATATTTCTCTTTCGCTAATGATCATTGTAAAGTCAATAAACTGACTGTACCTGTCCGAGAATGGATCATATCAAGTTCAGGTCAGCATTAAAGTTTGGCGTGTTTTATAAGTCATGTTTAATAATGAAAATAAATGTTAAATATAGAGATATTATTTTTTTAATAAAACCTAAAAATATGGAATAAACGCTGGCTAAGTCCTCCATCACAACACAAGCAACATCTTCCGCTTAGTGTGGTGGCAGTAGGAGATTTTCAAATGTTGTTGGGTTATTCGAAACCCGGGAATGTTTGTCTTTCTTTTAAAAAAAAAAAAACTCGGTGGATTCATTTGCTTACCGCAGTTCATGTGTTTCGGTATTAATATTGGAGGTATGATATTTATTAAATCGAACGGCCTAATTGAAAATCGAACACCCAGAAATCCCCATCACTCGAGTGGTTCGAAGGAGAATGAGGTTGTATTAGGATTTCAGTTATTTTAATAATGAAATAACTTCCCTTTTTAATCCTTAGGGGATGGCAAAAAATTTCAATATATAAAAATATTTTTTTGTTAAAACCATCACATAGTCAATACCCTATTTTATAAAGTGGCATATTTATTTTTATCTTTGCCTAACCTAGTAGAGATAATATCTGAAGACAAAATGAATACATAAGGTCGACACTGCAATTGCATTGCTTCGCACCGACCACAGGCACGGTTCATCAACACTGCAATTGCTGGGCTCCGGCCCCTAGGGTTAAGAACTTTGTAGTTTTAAAATAATACTATAAAGAAATCGACCCAATAAATTTAGCACTTCCGCTTATTATTTTTCTGTGACTTCTATTGGAGGTTGATCATCATCAAAGAAATATTCAATTGAGAATAACTCGACGGAACTGAAAAATACGGTACCTACCAGGTCTTCTAATAGTGTTGAGTGTCTTATGAACAAACCTGGTAGCACTTGACAGCGTGTGTATAGTTCCCCAGCGCCATGTGGACAGTGCCCAGGTGACCGTGGGCGCGGGCTTCCCCGGAGATGTCTGCCATCTCCTGGCGCAGCGTCAGCTCCTGCGTGTGGTAGCCGAGGGCCTTGTCCAGGCGGCGCAGCAGGCGGTGGCCCAGCCCCAGGGCTCCGCAGGCTGAGGCTTCCAGGCCTCGGTCTCTTGCCTGGAAATGAAAAAAATTTATGTTGTAGTATATGCCTTCCCAGGTAGTGAAACAACTCCAGAGGATATGCGGCAAGTGGCTGGACCTACTATGTGCTTCTGTCTAGTTTTGATTCCCAGGGTTATTGAATAAATATAATTCTGATTATCTATCAACAGGGCAACCTTTACACATCAGATTGCAGCCTAGAACTGCACTCGAACCTGTCATGTATCTAAGTAAATGAGGTCTATCTATGAGTAGCAGTATCTCCTTTTATATTCCCCTGTTATTCCTTCGTCAATATTCCTCTGGATTATCATTTCAATAATAGTGTATTTATAACTCCTTATCTTGATCATTTTCATAATAATTACTAAGATATGTATTAGAGTTTTTTTTCCTGTTTAACCGCTTGGACACATAAGCTTGTTTTCACGATAATTTAACGTAGGTAGACATAGGAATGATGTATGCACCGTACCTGAGTTATTCATTTTAATACAATTTCACACCTTTCATCCATTCAATGAAGAACCTCTAACGGTCAAATTGATTCAATGAGCGTAACTGAAATTTAGTTTTTTTTTTACTTGATAGGTATGGCTGAGAGCTCCAATGTAACCTCACTTTCTGTTACATGCATCATTTATTGAAAAGAGGGATAGGTTACATGGAATCAATCAGCGGTATGCCATTATTATAATGATATTTATTACCTGTCTAGCGAAACCAAGCTGCCGTTGATACATATTAACCGCCTCCTCAATGTCCCCCATCTTGATGAGGACGTCTCCAATGTTCCCCAGCGCCCTGAACTTGCCGGGCAGGTGCTGAGTCATGTGCGCGATGGCTAGGAAGTACTTCTGGCACTCTAGCGAGGAGTCCAGCTGACCGAGGGCCAGGTGAGCCAGACCCAGGTTGCAGTAGGCGCGTCCCATGTTCATCTTGTCCTGCAGGTCTTTGGCAAGGGAGAGGTCTTGGTCGTAGTATCTGGAAAATAAGGTTAGATTTATTATTGGATTGGGTGATTTTTGATGCTATAATGTTAATTTAAATGTGATTTTTACTAAATTGCTAACCATTACATCATTTCTTGGGCAGAACAAAAGGAATACCATCTGTCTTGGCCTCAGTCTGCATATTTCTATAAATTGTTTTCTCACCTTACAGCCTCCCTGTAATTCCCAATGCAATAATGTGCATATCCCAGGAAGTGGCAAGCCTTGGCCTCCGCTGCCACATCTCCCAGCTCCTGCGACAGCATGAGATATTGCTCATAGAAGGGAACGGCTTGGGCAAACTCCTGGCGCGAGGAAAGGCAGTTTCCTAAATTGAGGAGGGCACAAGCTTCACCGGCCGTGTCTTTTAGCTCTCGTGCTATACCTGAAACATTCAAAAATTTACTTGTAACAGAAGATATTGTTTCAGATATTAGGTATTTACTTATTACGAGCGAGGAGTTAGGTTATTCTTTCGGTAATTTTTTGCCTAACGGAAACACAAAGAATTCCGATTTAAAATTTGAATTGACGTATTGAACAAGAAAAAAGTGGTAAATGATTTGGTATGACGGAAATGGGCATCAAACAGATAACATTAATATGTACGTATCTCCTTGTGAGATAGAAATAATGAATAGATTAAAAGTTAGATAAAGGGAGCTGACACAACAAATAATGCTGTGAAATAAAGGATTCCATGACAATTGATCCCACGATAGTTGGCCCCCCGGCATATTTATATGTTATAATATGTAATGTAATAATAATGCAGTCGGTTTTAGCGAAAACATGGTTAACCTGCTTAACCACTCAAGCGCTTTTTGCCACATTATGGCACTATTTCCAAAACCTCGGATTGCTTTCTTGCCAAAATGTGGCAAATTTTCAAAAAAAAATTTTTTATTAAAACGACTATATAATATATTGTACATTCAAAATATAACAAAATGAATATTCTCTAGATTCTTTCAAATGTTTTAAGGTTAAAGATTTAATTTTATTTTTTTTATAAATCCTACAAATATATGATAATAGACAAAAGATAGGGGAATTCATTGGCTACATAGAACTATAATCAGTTTGTATGTCTCCATATTCAAATTCAGAGATATGATTTTTTTAATGTGGGCAGAAAAATTTCCTTTAGCAATCCGAGAAAAAATATTTTAATTGCTCTGTCGCTCCAGTGGTTAAACAAAATATAACTAAGTGTTGCGGTAGGGGAGTGCAGAGAAGATAGTGCATAAGTACACATGAACAAAAGTATGAAACATATTTTCATTCAAATGCGTTAAGAAAAAACTACTTCTCTGTACACTGTATACAACGGTATACAAGTAAAAAAATTCGACAGCGTAAATAAATTTGCCAGATTCCATATCAACTTATTATAAAAGGTATTTTTTTAGACTATTTTAGGTTTGAAATTGGTAAATAATGCAAAAAAAACTATAATTATATTTTCTTAGGGCCAACTGTTGGGTCATCGAAATAAAGTATGGTTTGTATTGTTATCATTCATTTTACAATAAGAACCGTGAAAGGTATTTCGTTAAATTTGTTTTGATTCTTACCTAAATGTGATCTATAATGTAGAAGGGCCATATCATGAGCACCTAGTGCTTGATACGCCACGGCCAAATTGCCGTGCGTAGATGCTTCCGAGCTCCTGTCGTGGACTTCTTTGGATATAGTCAGCTCTTGCTTGTGGTATTTGATGGCTTGCTCGTAGAACCCCGCCGCTGAATACGCATTTCCGATATTGCCATATGCTCTACCCATTCCGGCGCGATCCTGAAAAAAGGCACAAGTTAATGGCACAAGAGAAAAAGTGTAATAAAAAGTACGCGTTGAAGACAGTTCTTTTTTTTCTGGTGTCCTCTCCTATCGGAGGTCGGTTATGATCAGAGCAATCTTTGCCTTGCGGACTGTAGCCCAAAATATCTTAGCAAAACTTCAATTAAATATACAAAAAAATGGGACACGTTAATAGGCAAATTTTTTTTTTTAAACTGTTTGTATCAGTTATATAACAATGAGAAACAACTATTTCAGCAATCGAAAATAATTCATTTTAAATAAGAGAAGAAAAACTAACATTAAAACTTTAATTTTTATTTTTAACTTTTTAATTTTTTAACTTAATGAGTTAAACCTCAAATTATAATATTTTAATTACTGAAGAAAATATTAGCGAAAGTCAATCGAAAATTCGAAACAGAAAAATCAGAAAAAGATACGGATACATCTGGGACTCAACCCCAGGACCTCTGGCAATCCAGGCCAACGCACTATCCACTGCGCCAACGTATCCCTATCCGATTCGATCATTTTTAACTGTATCATACTTCGACTGAGAACTACCAACATTATTTTCATTTTCTTTACGCATATTTTTATTGGCTGCTATCTTTATGTATGATTGCAAGATTCAATTCGAACTAAATGCAATCTAGATAGTGTCAGGATAAATTTTATTACTTTTTATTAATACGTTGGCGCAGTGGATAGCGCGTTGGCCAAGATTGCCAGAGGTCCTGGGTTCGAGTCCCAGATGTATCCGTATCTTTTTCTGTTTCGGATTTTCGATTCACTTTAGCTAATATTATCTTCATTAATTAAAATATTAAAACTTTCACATCGATAACAATGGCCGCAATTTTAACGAAATAACTTATTTTATTAAATGCATTCCAATTACGGACTTAAATATTTACCTACTTCTCATTATTATCTAACTGATGTAAAGGTAACAAAGGTGCTTAATGGTACAAAGGTGCTTAATGGTACAAAGGTGCTTAATGGTAGAGCACTTGACCGGCAATCAAAAGGGTGCAGGTTCGAGTCCCGTCGGCGATATGTATCTTTTCTCGGAAGATTCTTTCAATATGGATGAGTGTTTCAGGCTAATAATTATTGCTTATAATAATTGATGTAAAGTGTTTTTTTTTCAAAAGTGTGGATTAGCCGTAACCCACTTTTCTGTGTATTTACCGAATTTCACAAGTGTACCGGTTGTATTAGAGATTGTAAAGCCTTGAAGTGTTATGCCTTCCTCTACTACGGATTACAACTAAACACAATAAATAAATTTAGAAAACTTTAAAGATTGTTTTAAATGGTACAAACCCCTAGTGATCTTGCTATTGATAGATGAGCCTGATGCAATTTCAAAGCAGCATCATGTTCTCCTAATAATTGATACACTATTCCAAGGTTTGAGCAGGCCCTTCCTTCACCAACCTAAAATAAAATTATAAAAATAAAGTAACATTATATAATAAATTCAATAAATCAATTATATTCAAAGATCCAAAAACATACAGATGAATTTGAAACAGAAATAAAATTGGGTCCCCGATGATAAGCCAAACAAATGGCAACAACATGTTCCAATTTTATTTGAAAATTTCAATATTTAATATTTCAATATTTATTTATATTTCACGCCCTGTTGGGCTTTTACATGTTTTTATTTTATTTAACAAAGTACATCTAAATCATAAATTACATTCAATTCACACAAAATTAGTTGGCTCTTTTTCACACAAAAGCAAAAAATTAAATTATAAAACTGAATCTAAAACAAAATCCAAAACAAAATCATATTTAAATTTAAATATGTTGCTATATATTTTATAGACAGTGAGACTAAAGCGCTCCGCTGACGAGGCAACTGAAAACCAACTAAAACCGGCTGTTTTCTCTGTCTTGATTGGTCAAAAAGCTTATTTAACCATAGACGATGAAAAATCAGCTGACAGCTGGCAACTAGCAACGGCCGCCCAGGGCAATCAGCAGTGACAGTCGCGAGTCACCGCTTGCGTTACCGTTGACAATGTGGTTTTGTGTGATTGTGAAGTGTGCGGGCCATCACATTGTCATACAAAGACAGTTGCCAGTTGACAGTTTTCAGTTGCCTCAGTGGGCGGATCGCCTTACATTACTCTGAAATGAAATTGTGCATAATTTTTTTTACCTTATCTCTGGCAGCCAAAGCCATATCTAATTGTCTTTCATGCCATCTTTTTGCTTGAGCATAGTCACCTGCACACCTAAAATAAAATAATTTAAAAAATGTTTTTATTATTTTATTTGGGGAAATGGGGGTAAGTTGAGACAAACAGAATAGTTAATTTCAAGGTTTATGGGGAACATAAATATTTTACCTTGCAGCATGACCTAGTCCAGCATAAGCCCTGGCTTCTACAGCTCTGTCTCCAAGGCTCTGTGCTATTCGCAGCACATTTTCATGGTATGCTATTGCTTGGGTGAAGTTTCTTCTATAATGGTGTGACGACCCCAGATTGGAATATGCCCTAGCCTCCTCCACCTGAAAAATAAATATATTAGTAATTTTAATTAAAAACCATCCAGAGATAGGGGGGACCATACTTTCTCCAATTTGGGTAAAGTAGTAAGGATAAAAAAAAAGGGGAGGAGAAGGACCGCTCTCGGGGTGATATATTTAACAAAATAGAAAGCTTTCCTTGACCTTACACAGGACATGATGTTAAAAATATATAAAACGTATGTGCGAACTTTCCTGGAATGTGCTTTCCAAATATGGAATCCATTACATAATACCCACCATAACACAGGGACATCCCTAGCATGGAGGATGAAATAACACAAAATCTATAAAATGCACAAAGTTCTTATAATAAATAAATGTTTTTCGAAGGATAAAAGATCTATTAGAGAGAATACAGAGACGATTTACAAAAATACCAAGAGCTTTGAAAGATTGTCAACATGAAGACAGGCTCAAAGAACTAAGATTACCAACAAAGAAAGAAAATAAAGGGGTGACTTCATTGAGAAATTCAAAATTTTATCTGGACATTATAGTTGCCCTGGCATCCAAAAAGTCTTCACTATTAACAAAACTATACATCTTTATGAACCCTCAAAAAGTATTAGTTTTGCATCCAATCATAGAAAAAACTTCCTTGCAAATAGAGTAGTGAATGCATGGAACACACTTCTACAATTTTTATTTGGAGAGAAGAAAGAACTAACTTATTTTAAAATAAAACAACTCATTTTACTAAGCTTATTGTGAGACAGATATGAGCACATCAGCAGAATGCTTCACTATACAGGATGTTAAGGGACGTAGTTGACTTACTTTAACCGATGATTCCTGACATTATTTGAAGTAACAAATGTAAAGATGAAATTTTGGTCTCCTACTGGCAAATGAAGCTAATGTAAAAAAAAACCTTGTTCTTCTGACGTATTCCATTAGGTATACATGGAATTTCTTGCGGTGTATTATCTGATAAAATCAGCATCATTTATCAACAATCCTACCTGATTCCCCAGCCTCCTGGCCAGTCTGAGGTGCTGCGTGTGGCAGTCCACCGCCGAGTCGAACTCCCCCATGGCCAGGTACACAGCTCCCACGTTGCCGATCTCACGCGCCTCCTGCAGCCGGTCCCCCATCTGCTTCACCAGCTGCACGCACTGCTTGTGGCTGGCAAGGGCGTTGGGGTAGTCTCCAATGGCCGTGTACACGTGGCCGAGGGAGGTCAGAGCAGCAGCGGCGGCTTGAGTATCCTGGAAGAAGAAAACATACAACAGTATTCTTTTTTTAACATTAGCTCAACGAGGGTGTTTTTACGGAAAGGAAGGGGGTGGATAGGAATCTGGGGGTCAATGTGTCCAGGAGTGACGAACATTTTTTTATTGTTTAAATTATAATACCTACTGTTACAGTGATAAACATAGTATAGCAAAAACAAATAGCAAATTACAAAATTTCAAGTATTCTCTACGCCAATTAAGAGAGCTAGCTCTAGAGCTTGGTGTAGGAGTTATTTCATAATTTTATATTAGTGTACCATAAATATAGTCTTCATATGAATCCATTTCTTCCACTGCGATGCAAGGCGATGGGTCGAGAGAGCTGGAGAGTTCAAAAGATCTCCCTCAACCGGTCTCTCCCGATCCGGTCCGCCACGCAATATGTGAGTAGAAGCTTCCACCGCCAATAACTAGAGAAACCTCACCCTGCCAAGTTACCAAATGTGGCGAAATATGTGGTACAATACAAAGACTGTATTTATATAAGTAGTACAAATGGTAGAATGTACACGGAGAAAAATGTTATTTGAAAAACGATCATTTTAACAGAAAAAACAATCATTTTAATAGAAAAAACGAGCATTTTAATAGTAAAAACGGTTAAAAACGGGACTGAAGTTTTTACAAACAAATTAACAGAGTTTCAATGTTTATTGGCGGGAACATGTAAGAATAATTTGTTGGCATACGTAATTTCGTACGTATTTTACCGCCAATAAACATTGAAACACTGTTAATTTGTTCGTGAGAACTTCAGTCCCGTTTTTAACTGTTTTTACTATTAAAATTATCGTTTTTTCAAATAACATTTTTCTCCGTGTAGTTGATTAATTTAAGAAAGTGAAACAATCTGGACATAAAAGATTCCCTAAGAACTCCGGCTATTGGGCAGTGCTTCAACTTATTACTTTGGCAGTAACCCAGTTCCCTGTCTACTAAGATTGGAATTTGGTCTCCTGGTTTCACAACGTGGTTTCTCATGTTTCTGAGCCCTTTTCCCACCAATGAAAATGGTTGTTTCTCCATCCTCTTCCCATTGCCAACAGCTGCTTGTATCTTGTACCTCCCGAGGTGTTATAATATTTCTGCTGGTAAGTTACTATCCATATTAAGTAGTTGCAATAAAATAAGTACACAATATGTTGTTACCTTGCACTTCATGGCCAGCACCAGCTGGTAGCGGTGTGCCGTCAGAGCCTCCTTGAAGGAACCCTGGCTGAAGTATGCCGCCCCAAGGTTGCCGTGCGCCCGGCACTCCCCTGCAGTGTCGCCCAGACTCTTGGCTACGGCCAGGTCTTGCTGCATGTAGCCAATGGCCTTATCCAGTTGACTTAGTGCCCAGTGGGCCGATGACAGCGCGCTGAAGACTGAACCCCTAAAAAAAGACAAAAAAAATATTGCATGATTTTTTCGTCCTCATAACATATATGTGGAACATCAGAGAATCGTGACAATGCGTGACAATAAAGCATGACAATTTGAAAAAAAAAAGTTTTTTATGTTGGCAACAATTTACATTTACATAATTCCCTAATAAGCGAGAAGTGAGTACACATACCTATCCGGTAATTTTTTCGAAGTAGGTACCTACCTAATATTGCACATGATGCAGAAATGTAAGTGGGCAGTACCTACCTAGAACGATGATCGCATTCGTTTGAATTTCGAACGGTCAGCCAAATCTGGCGGCGGTAATCCGCCCAGTTTGAATAAGGAACAACGCAAATGAGGGGGGAAAATACCGCGAAAAGACCAACATGCAGAATAGGTAGGAACTGTCTGGTACCTATCCAACCAGTACCTACTGGAGAACGCTTGAAAGAAACGGTGCATATACAAATTCCCAGGTCATGAATTTATGCTGCTATGCGAAAGGAAGAAATGTCAGGTTGGTTTAACGCGGAAAGAGGGGGCGTATCGGGCGATTCAACGGGATCACGCATACAAATGCAGGTGGATTTATCTACTACTCGAAAGCCGCAAGAGATTTGTTGAAATCAACCAGTTAAAACATGGCTTTATCTACATATCTACTTACCTATATTGTTTGCAAAAAAATGATTTACCTAAAAACGTTGAATTAATCACGTAGGTACTTTCAACAAATTTATTAGGCGGGTATAAAAAATACAATAACATGTAATTTCTAATGAGATTGCTTCGTTTTTTATTTGATACTGCAAAATTTTAAACATGGCATTCCCAATTAGGGTAATTTTGAGAGGTTTGAAGGGAGGAGAGATAATTGTTGGAAAAGGAAGGTGGTGTACCTGGGTATTCAGATCTGATCATTAAACATAGCTAAAGTTTTTCCAAACAACATTTCGATTTTGCTTAGAACCCATCTACCATCTACTCGCAACGGGTTGCAAATGCCGCAAAAATACATTATTATAAACATTTTATTTCAATTTTAAGAGAAACTAGCTGATTTCTATGGCGTTCCTGAGCTTTACGCAGGGTTTTAGAAATCAGATGAAGACAGTAATTTTCCTGGTATTTTTCTATTCCAGATAATAATGGTATTATTATATCTGTTTAGAACTATTTCCAGGTACTTAAAATAGTTTTTCGAAATATCATGTAGATAGCGATCCTTTTTTTGTTTTGTTCCTTATTCTTGATCAAGTGTGAAAAATTTCATCAATCTCAAAATAAAACTGTAGATTTGTATAAGCAAAACAAACCCACGTCACGCCGGGACGTGTATCTATATGGATATATATGTACGAGTATCGGGCCGCTAGAAGTGCCTATGACAAATATTGTTTATCGATTTTTTGGCGTAAAAATCACTGAATCGATATTGTAACTTCTGAAGTAGATATGCACAATCTCATCAATCTAGTTTATAGCATTAAAATGATACATTAAAATAAATAAGTGTAGTTTTGAAATACTTTTATGTACCAAAATCTAATTACCAAAAACTGACGTAGGCACTTCTAGTATTAACCCCCAGATATAATGTAGGGATGGTTTCGAACTTGCGATTTCTGGGTTCGGAGAAAATAATTTTTCGACCGTGCCAAGAAGGTGGTCCAAGCAGTTGTTTAATATTTTTATATGTAAAAAAAACATTTCTTAAGGCATTTTATCACACGATTTATAAATAATTTCTAAAGAATGTATTTCAATAATTTATACAAGTTCTTTTGAATCACCTGTTTTCACAATCGACCGAAAACATTTTCGATCAGCAAATAAATTATTACCCGACATTAATACGGAACATGTTAGCAATTTTTTGCCGGTTTGTATTTAAAATTCTCAAAAACTACCTAAATAGTTGAACCGATAAATTTGAAAGTGTTATGTATAGAGATATCGAAGTGTCAGACATGTTTGTTGAATATAGGAAACGAGAATAGATGTATTTATTTATCTATCCAAACCGGTAATGGCTTTTCTATAAGTGATAAATCCATCCAACCAGTAACATTCAATAGTGTTTGACGTATATTTTTGCATAACTACATATTTTATGTTGATACATTGTTACTTAATGAAGATTAAATATTTGTTATTTTCATGTAACTATGTACCTACTATTATGTATATATTAAAGCGAAATTAATTAATATGTTATTGCAGGCACAGGCTAAAGTGTAATTTGATTAGGTTCCCAATTAACTGGTCGAAGTTGATTTTAGGTCTTTCTTAAATTTATTATTATAGTTTGATTTTCTGCAGACATCGATTTTAGATTTATTTATTAATATGTGAGGGGTATTTTTGCAAAATTGTTTTATTAGACTTTAATGTTTTGTTGGGAAATCGCAAAAAACTGATACAAGTATCAAATATGAATTTGTATATCTGTGTTATTTTAAAATGTTAGTAATAGATTACTTTAATAATATTCGATTTAATATGGTAATGGATATTTACAATTTATGTTTGGAATAATTGTGTTTTGCAAGACAATCTTGAAATAACTCTGTTTTGCAACCAACTGCCTTGGAATAAGCTGATTTAAAAAAAAAACAATATATGTGATTGACTTGGCGGCCATTTTGTCATGTGACCAAATGCTCTATTTCTGTTGGCCGAAATGGAAAAAGCCTGTTAAGGTTAAGCTAGAGGTTGGATAAGGTAATGTTCGAACATACATTTGACGTATTACGGGTCCTTTCTGGGTCTTGTTAATGATTTATTTTCAGAAAAATACACGAAAATTTGCAAAATAAATTTGGTTGAATCGTCCCACCAGACCTTGCATTTACCAGCCATTGCGAACAATAAAACAATGGTGGTCGAATTTGCATTCAAAAATGTATCGCTTTGGCCGGTCGGCGGTGACAGTCCCGCGACCAGAACGCCCGGGAAATAATGGCTACACGGGCCGGGCTCAGGGGGACCACGACCAAATAAACCTCATAAAGCCCGGCCCGGCCCATAAAGAGTAAAGAGTCCTGCCGTATTTAAAATTCGAACGGTAATGAATATGGATGGGTGAAGCAGGTAACTACCTACTTAGTACCGACTGAGATTAATGCGGGAATAAAGTGTTCTTTCAGTGGTATATCTATGTAATAGCATTACGTTTTTGAAGTAAGACTTCTTTAGGGGGCCCCACGACGGGTAACTAAAATCTTTTTGGGACGGAAGTAACATTAAATGAAATGACGTTCGATTTATATTTCATCATATTAACGTCATAGACATGGTTACAATGAATCCGAAGCCTAGCAACAAATACCAAAACAAACTCAAACGTCAGACGTCAACCGTTTCTTATTAACTTGTTGAAAGCCACACGGAGAAAATTTTTATTCTAAAATACGATCATTTTATTCGTAAAAACGGTTAAAAACGGGACTGAAGTTCTTACGAACAAATTAACAGTGTTTCAATGTTTATTGGCGGGAAAATGGAAGAATAATTTGTTGATACACATACGAAATTACGTATACCAGCAAATTATTCTTACATGTTCCCGCCAATAAACATTGAAACCCTGTTAATTTGTTCGTAAGAACTTCAGTCCCGTTTTTAACCGTTTTTACTATTAAAATGATCGTATTTTAGAATAACATTTTTCTCCGTGCAGCATACAAAAAATATATTTTTTAATACGACGTAAAATATTTGACAGTTCTCACCTTTCTTACGAATTCAATTTTTATAACATTTCTTTTGTGATATGTTACAAAAATTACATCAAAATAATGTAGATAAAACGAACATCCTAATAATCACTCAAATCTATGCTTTCCACAATGGATTTATATCTAAAACAATGAATAAATATAGACATCGAATTTGACAGCGTTCATATTATCAAGCGGCAGCCATTTTGTCCGCCATCTTTGGTGCCCGGCGCATCATTGGCAATTAATTTGAATTTTTCGGAGTGGCTAAATGCTATCCAGTATTTTGTTATGTCAAGAACGAGAATGGCCCAAGCGATTCTGACCTTGTTCTTCATACAATATCTTTATACATAAGGGGCAAAATCGCTTCAAAAATCCGGACAATAATGTTTTGTTGATTATTATATGATTTAACTAAAGATTTTAGTTGAACCTTTTGTTTTGTATTATTTTTTACGATGAATATTAACCCTTTTTCTCTCTGATTCTTGTGAAACACTAGCTATTGAAGTGAAAAGTGGCAGTAGTGTGACAATAAAAATAGTATTGTTCAGAATTTAAATGGCAGAATCGCAGGAAAATTTTACCTCCTATGATTTACCTACGCGCCAATAAACATTGAAACCCTGTTAATTTGTTCGTAAGAACTTCAGTCCCGTGTTTAACCGATTTTACTAATAAAATGATCGTATTTTAGAATAACATTTTTCTCCGTGCGTAGGTTCGAAATAATTGGTCAAAATATGTCTTCTTCAATACCTTGTCATTTTATTATAATATTTAATAATAATATTAATATTTTTTTATTAATAATAATAAACATAACATATTTTTTTAATTTGCTATATTGCAGAGTTAATAAACCAAATATGTAATTTGATTCTTTTCAATTTTGAATTAAAGTACACATTAAAGCAAATTTATGACATAAAATCAATATTGAGTTATTAGTAAAAAATGATTAATATTCCTATTCCTATATATATATTATATTATATTTAGATATTATATTCCTACATAGAATAATTAATATTCCTCGTCGGAACCGCCCTCCACACATTGCCAGATGCAAGCAATAGGAAGAATACCTACGTATACCTACCTCGTTCTAAAACACGTCCGATCGCGAGACCGACTTTAAAACGATATTTTAATTCTCGTTAATCTCATTAAACCACGGGTGCAACAACCCGGTCTTAAAGGATGCTGTTAAAAGCTCCTAGTAAATAAAAAAAAAATGAATGCAGAAAAGCTGTTTGTGTGATTTGAAGCAGCAAAAACTATCGAACGAGGAGCTCTGGTGTTATAAAATTAGCGCAGATTTTCCAGTCGGGAAGTTGATGCAACTATTTTCAGCTCGCAATGTTAATATGAGCCATTATGTCATGGGTTATCAGATTAGTAGGTACCTAATGGAATCTAAAACTATACGATAACCATATGACTCCTAGACTCGACTTAATCGTGCCAACATTCTGAGTTGATCCAACTGTCAGGATAACGTAAAGATGACCACTGCCAATGGGTACGTTCAGGATCTAATAAGACGCCTAGAACTAAAACAAATCGTTCGACTTGATCGTGCCAACATTCGCAGCTTATAATCCATTTTATCACTAGGATAATATACAGGTGACCACTGGGCTGGGTAGGTGCAGGGTATCTAAGAAATGCAGCCGCCAGTATGAGAAACCCGTTCCCTATGTTAATAACCTGCTTTCGTTTATATTTTTCAACACGCATTCCTCTTAAAGTGGGATTCGTTTCCATAAGAGGGTGGTCTTTACAGAAAAAAACTCTATTTCCTGTTTTCATGCAATATATAGAAGTTATCCTTGGAAAAACTGTAAGATCCTAAGCCTCTGGCGCTGAAGACATTTGGAATATCTTCATTCTAAAAATAATCGATTGAAAACCATTCGAAACATTTCAATTCTAAAAATTAACGACCTACAACACTGACATTTCCAATTAAACAAATTAAATTTGTTAAGGCATTTTAGTACATTTTATGTCCTGAGGAAGAGAACATCGTTCTCGAAACATGTCGATGTGTTAAAATAAAGATTATCGTGGTAAAAACAAAGTATTTTAATTTGTCATTAATAAAATAGTGCCACAAAGTGAATTTGTAAAATTTGAAGAAGAAATTATTTTTATGTTTCGAGCATAAATCTGTTTCGACAATTGATTGTTGGAACCGACCTAATGTTTCTAAACGATCTGGTTTCGATTATTTCTGCATTTTAAATATTCTTATTTGGATGGGAGAGGTCATTACCAAATTTCGATTATTGTCTTATTTCTATTATGCTCATCACTATTGTGAACATCTAATAAAATACAAGAAACTGTACATTAAGTGTTAAATAAAATGCTAAAAATCGAATCTTTTCTCAAATGTTAAGGGAATCCAATCCAATGCAGAAAAACTGTCCGATGATTAATTTTTTTCGGCGCTGTCGAAACATTTCGACTGAAAAAATTATTATCGATTCTTTAATATATACTGAAACATCCAATTTACCAACTAAAATTTTGCAAAGGCAGCTGAATGCCCATCAAATAAAAACGGGACTAAAGTTCTTACGAACAAATTAACAGGGTTTCAATGTTTATTGGCGGGAACATGTAAGAATAATTTGTTGGTATAATGTAATTTCGTACGTATACCAACAAATTATTCTTACATTTTCCCGCCAATAAACATTGAAACACTGTTGATTTGTTCGTAAGAACTTCAGCCCCGTTTTTAACCGCTTTAACGAATAAAATGATCATATTTTAGAACAACATTTTTATCCGTGTACATTTAAAACAGTTTCGTATTTCTTGTGTTTCCATTATTTTTGTGTTGCAGTTATTTCCGAATTTCGATTATTATCGTGTTTCGAATGTATCCCATCACTCTTGTGAACATCGAATACATAACACGAAACGGCACATTAAGTGTTAAATAAAATGCAAAAAACCGAAACTTTTCTCGAATGTTCCAGGAATCCAGCCAAACCCAGCCCTACTTGCAGGAAAAAGTGCTCAAAGCAACATTGTCTGGTGATGAATTTTTGCCCGCGCAGTTTTCTGCAAGATTAACCCGACCACAGGAATGGGAGAAATGCGTGGCTTTTGGAGAAAAAACCTTTTAATTAGCAGCTTTAAACAATTTATTGCGTTCCGATTCAATTTAAATCGTATGCAAAAAACCCTCGGCATAAAATACCTACCTATTTGGGAGAAGTATTCGGGAAACTATTGCGTTACAAGAAGCGTCTTATTGCATATTTTGGATTTTTAATATCGTCACCTTAGCAACAGTGAGATAGATATCTTGAAAAATGCTGTTCTGAGATAATAGGACTTTTAGGTTTGCGTGAGTTCTAGCAAAATCAAATTAACTAATGTTGCAGATTAATGATGTGGTATTAGAGAGGTAAATTATTTAACATCAACACTAAATTGTAATAATAAATTTTTTTTTTTAAATTCCCCACTAATTTTGACAAAGTACACGTAAATCTAGAAATATCTCAGTACTGAGAGTTTACTTGTAACTCGGGCATTTTTTTTTTTTAAATATCCCAGTAATGTATCTTTTAGAGCTCAGAATTGAACTGCATAATTATCTCAACAGTGGTTTTTTCGAAGATATCTCAGTATTGCTTTAAGGTTACGATATGTACCGCCTACTTAAAGGTAGATTCAGACTGGACGACGTACCTACGTACGCATCGCTACGCCAAACAATGCTTAGCAACCCATACATTTTCTATGAAAATGGCCACAGACATCGCACGTCGCGATGCGTGTGGCCAATGTGATTCTAATACATAAATTTTCATTGAAAATCTATGGTTGCTAAGTAGGCCAGATATTGTTAGGCGTAGCGATGCATACGTACGTCGACCCAGTCTGAATCTACCATAAGCGTTCGTCATGGCACACCCAGGCGATCCGCTCATGAAGATCATGAAGAAACTGAATCCAAACTAAGGCGATCCGCCCACTGAGGCAACTGAAAACTCTCAACTGTCAACTGTCTTTGTATGACAATGTGATGGACCGCACACTACACAATCACTCAAAAACCCGTTGTCAATGGTAACGTCAGCAGTGACTCGCGACTTGCACTGCTGATTGCCGTGGTCGGCCGTTGCTAGTTGCCAGCTGTCAGCTGATTGTTCTTCGTCTATGGTTAAACAAGCTTTTTGACCAATCAAGACATAGAAACCAGCCAGTTTTAGTTTGGTTTCAATTGCCTCGTCAGCGGAGCGCCTAATACTTGCTGGTTGCTATGATTTCCAATCAAACTTCCTACTCAATTTTATGATATCAATAATAATTTTCTTAGCTTGTTTAACCACAGACGAAGAACAATCAGCTGTTATCGTAGCAACTAGCAGGGCGAGTCGCGAGTTGCATTACCATTGACAACGGGTATTTGAGAAATAGTGTAGCGTGCGGGCCACATTGACATACACAGAATAGCGAGTTTAGTTGAATACTGTTCTTTTTTCAGTTGCCTCGTCAGCGGAGGCACTATTAGCGGAGGCGGCTTTATGAAAATTTCATGATGCTTGAAAACATCTTTCTGGAGCGCAGGCACAAAAAACTGCTTTATAGTTAACTATCTGAAATTCTCTGATGTGTTGCCGGGCTTTTACGTTGAATTTTTCTAAATCTAATGTAGACAGTTTAAAACAACGTTTAAATATAACTATGGATTCATATACAAACCAAATCCACACCGCCCGCTCGTTGTCACACACAAACGCAATAACTCTCTCCTTTATAAAAATATATAAGATAGAAAATAGATAGATAGAGTATAATAAGTGCCTACCTAAAATTTTGGTTCTACAATTATAATTTAATTTAATTTCACCTTCATTAGGCGATCCGACTCGCGACTCGCACTGCTGATTGCCACGGCCGGCCGTTGCTAGTTGCCAGCTGTCAGCTGATTGTTCATCGTCTATGGTTAAACAAGCAATAGAAACCAGCCGATTTTAGTTTGGTTTCAGTTGCCTCGTCAGCGGAGCGCCTTACATGCCAATGGTGATGATTATGTTACGAAATGTTGCCATAGTTCGATATTAATCATACGAACACAAAACCATTTTAAATGTAGATATAGGTACCTACGTAAGATATTGCTACTAGTCGAATGAACAGATTTCTGCTTCACAGAATATATTTAGAAAAATTCTCATTTATTTTCATTCCATGTATACGAGTTACCAGAGAATACCGGAAATTAGTCTTTTTAAATCAAATTCTAGACGTAATGACCCTTTTTTACAAAAAAAACATAAATTGATTTTGAAAGATTGTTATTTTATCTGGTACCCCAGTTTTAAAATTTTGAAAAACTAAGTATATTTTTAATATACTAAGGTTATACCGTTGGTCGTCGGGAGATTTGTTCAATTTTCAACCTATATATTCTATTAAACAAAAAAAATTTCAAATCATATGTTTATACAACAAAATAAATCAATACATAATCTAGTAAACACAGTTTCCAGAATTTTAATTTTAGTTAAATTAAAATCATTAAAAATTAAATCCTAGAACGTGTTTTGTGAGAAAAATGCCTCAGTTATTCTATTTATGGTCTTTCAAGCTAAAATATTTCAAAAATTTTTACACACTTATTTTGTTTAGACATTATTGCAAAATCATAAATACTTATGATAAAAAAATACTTACAAAAAGTACACGATATTTAATAATTTATCATCGTGCGTTTCGAGCACTTTCATTGCTTACTTGAATGTAGGTACATATATATTAAAGCAAGTTTTGAATGAAACAAATCGATATTAATATTTTTATTTAAAAAATTTGATACGGGGAATAATCGACCTTTCTCATTTTTAAACTTTTATTCTCAGCCGCTGGTCAATCGCTCTTAAGTAGGAACTTACATGTTGACATTGTTCGAAATAAATAATTAAAAATGTACACAGGTACTTATGCAGGTAGGTTAGTACAGGTCAGCCCATAAAAAAGTGATTTATTTATTCGTGACAGCATAACTCACGACATTGACACCCAGGACGACTGGAATGTGATATTTTTTTTTAACGCAGATCACCGCAAATGTTTTTTCAACGGGAATCGAAAGTGTGACCCCACGACGGGCGTTATGTTTCTACCTCTACACCATGGGGGCATTGCAAAAAATATGTCATTTTGAATTTAAAAGGCGCTATAATATATATTTTTTTATTTATTATTTATGAGTTAGTTTATACAACATGAATATAAACCAATACAAACAAGATAATATTTCATTTAATACATTAATTTTGGATTAAACGGGATATTACATTCATTCGGGATTAATGGTAGATTCAGACTGGGTCGACGTACGTACGCATCGCTACGCCTAACTGGGCTACTTAGCAACCATAGATTTTCAATGAAAATTTATGTTTTAGAATCACATTGGCCACACGCATCGCGACGTGCGATGTCTGTGGCCATTATCATAGAAAATGTATGGTTGCTAAGCATTGTTTGGCGTAGCGATGCGTACGTACGTCGACCCAGTCTGAATCTACCTTAATACATTCATTCTTCAGACTTTCAGGCATTTAATACGTTTTAATTAAAAGACAAAATAACTTTGTTTACATAACTTTTTATTTATACACAATCTACATGTTTCGTGAACGATGTTCACCTCATCAGGAACAAATGTATACTAAACTTAAAAATTAAATATAGATTACATGTGGGAGGAAAGGCTAGAAGGAAGGGGAAGGGGTAAGGGTGGGGGAAGTTTATTACAATTAGGAATTTCAAAGTCATTAGCAGGGAAAGACCAGTTAAGTGGGAAATGGTTCAAAAGAGGGTTTATAAAAATTTGCTGTTATTTATTATGTCTGCTTTTTTATAATTTTTTTTCTAATTTCTAATATCTCTAAATTATTTATCTGTGATGCCTTGTAATCCGTATGTAATATTTTAAGTCCATGGTTTTTGTCAAAATTATGATCATACTTAATAAATGATCTGCAAACTCAGATTCGCTGTTGCCATTTAATGCCGCTGTTGCCAAATAAGCAGCAAATTTTTATAAACCCTCTTTTGAACCTTTTCCCACTTAACCGGTCTTTCCCTGCTAATGACTTTGAAATTCCTAATTGTAATAAACTTCCCCCACCCTTACCCCTTTCCCTTCCTTCTAGCCTTTCCACCCATATGTAATCCATATTTAATTTTTAAGTTTAGTATACATTTGTTCCTGATGAGGTGAACATCGTTCACGAAACATGTAGATTGTGCATAAATAAAAAGTGATGTAAACAAAGTTATTTTGTCTTTTAATTAAAGTAAATAATGACATCACAAAGTGAAAACCTTTCCGAAGAAGTTTTCTTCGAAAAATTTAATACGTCTTTAGTCCTCAGTACATTAGGCAGTTCTGTGATATTTACACTTCTGGTTTCGTAATTATGTACATCTCTATTAAAAACAATTTCATCCTTAAAATATTGTTGGTTGTTCATGACTTTATGGACAAAAATTTACACATTAAATAACAGTCTCTTTTTTATTGGAACCCAATTTAGCTCAATTGCGTATTTGCCTTTTCCCAGTATGCATCTCATAGTTCTATTCTGTATAACATCTAGCTTGTTAAAATTTCCTTCATTGGCCAAATATAACATTAACTTAAAGAGTTGGAATTTTGGTTATGATAAATAATTAAATTAGTTTTATGCTGTTGGGAAATATTTAAAAATACATAAATCATTACAAAATACAGTTTGCAACTCAATGCGCTATCCTATGTATTTAAATGTGATAGTCCGTACGCTATACAACTTCTCAAAAAAACCCGTTGTAAACGGCAACGTAATTCACTCGCAACTAGCTAGTTATTGGTTTGTTTATGCAACTAGCCATGCTAGTTGCCACGACTGGCTGTTCCCAAGAGTTTTCTCGAGTTTTTTTTAGTCACCAGCGTCAATATGACAGTATCAGATGACAGCTGAAGTGTTCTTCGTCTATAGTGAGACAAGCTGAGATAATTTATTACTGAAATCGTAAAATTGGCTTGCGCCGTGAGAGAAGTTTGGCTGGCAACCATGGCAACCTGCAGTTTTAGGCGATCCGCTCACTGAGGCAACTGAAAACTGTCAACTGGCAACTGTCTTTGTATGACAATGTGATGGCCCGCACACTACACAATCACTCAAAAACCCGTTGTCAATGGTAACGCAAACAGTGACTCGCGACTCGCACTGCTGATTGCCGTGGCCGGCCGTTGCTAGCTGCCAGCTGTCAGCTTATTGTTCTTCGTCTATGGTTAAACAAGCTTTTTGACCAATCAATACATAGAAACCAGCCGGTTTTAGTTTGGTTTCAGTTGCCTCGTCAACGGAGCGCCAAAGGCTTTATGCAATTCGGTCAACAAAGGTTAAACCATGGATATTTTTGGCCAAGTACCAAGGTACGTACTTCACATTCAAATTTAAATATCCCACATTCGAATGCAGAGACAATGAGGGCAGACGACCCGCAAATAATAATGGATGCCCGAACGGCCGCCATTCGGAGAGGAACAAATAATTAACGTCTTGGTATATCACGAGCCGTCCCCGATTGGCATCGGCTGTCATCGCAGCGGCGGACGGCCCTTAATCCTCATGCAAAGCAAGCCGGAAAACAAATAAAACAGAAAACAGAACGAAGAAGTAGTAGTGAAAACAGAATGAAGGAAAGAAAACCGAAAGAATAATGAGCGGGAGACAGAACCGTCTGCCGCTGGGGAGTTCAAATGTTTGAACATTCGAATTTCGAATTTGGAAGGTAGTGGGAAACTAATAAGTTATTTCTCATCCATGTTTGAAAGTTCTTAAATAGTTATAGATAGTTCTTAACCCCTTAAGTATTTTTTTCGCTTTAAGAGGGTATTACCAGAGAATACCGGAAATTAGTCCTTTTTAATTCAAATTCTTGACTCTGTTTTACAAAAAAACATAAATTGATTTTGAAAGATTGTTATTTTATCTGGTACACGCAGTTTTAAAATTTTGAAATACTAACTGTAATTTTAATATACTAAGGTTATACCGTTGGTCGTTGGCAGATTTATTCAATTTTCAAATGATAGATTCTATTAAACAACACAAATTTCAAATCATATAATCATACAATAAAATTTATCAATACATAATCTAGTCAACACAGTTTTAAAAATTAAAATTTTAGTTAAATTAAAATCAATAAAAAATAAATCCGAGAACGTATTTTGTGACAAAAATACCTCAGTTTTTCTATTGATTTAAGGTCTTACAAACTATAATATTTCAAATTTTTTTAACACACTTTTTTTTGTTTAGACATTATTGAAAAATCATAAATACTTATGATCAAAAAATACTTACAAGAGAAGTACACTATATTTAATAACTTATCTTCAGGCGTTTTGAGCATTAGTTTGGAGCTTTGCTTAGTTTTTTTAGCTTGGAGCTTTAAGCTTAGAGCTATAAGCTTGAGCTATAGTTTGGAGTATTGCGCTTGGAGCTTTAATCTTGGAACTTTAGGCTTAGAGATTTAAACTTTGAGCTATAAGCTTGAGCTATAGTTTGGAGCTTTGCTTGGTTTTTTAGCTTGGAGCTTTAAGCTTAGAGCTATAAGCTCGAGCTATAGTTTGGAGTATTGCGCTTGGAGCTTTAATCTTAGAAACTTTAGGCTTAGAGATTTAAACTTTCAGCTATAAGCTTGAGCTATAGTTTGGCGCTTTGAGATTGGAGCATAGTTTGGAGCTTTAAGCTTGGAGCTATAGTTTGGAGCTTGAAGTTTGGAGCTTTAAGCTTTAAGTTTGGACGTTTACTGCTTTAAGCTCGTTGCTTTAAACATGAGGCTTTAAGCTTAAAGCTTTATGAGTAGGACAGGACTCCGGGTCCTAAAGACTGTTAGAAATAAGATTTATCAAAAGTATTATCTTGAATATAATGGCGTGGAACATAGAGAAAAACGTTTTGAATGCGATTTATTGTAATGATTAAATTAATAAAGTAATTTTTTTTTTGACAAAATTTTTTGATACATACATTTATTGGTAGATACATACATAATAACTGAAATGAAGAGAGTAACAAAAAATACCCACAAAGGCGAAGCCTGTGCGTGGGCATTATAATATTACAAACTTCTTCCCACAACATCGTCTGCGTAGGATTATTACACCTAGGTCTTATCTACGTTTATACCAAAAATTTTAACCTATTTATTAAAAATATGTATAATTCTTGATTCAAATAAATTCACTAATTTAAATATTTCCAAAATAGAAATTTGATTTAACAATCATTGTTTTGCAAAATGTCATTCTCAAATTTTGACATTTTCTATTAAACTATAATTATTATTTTCAATATTTTGAAAATAAAAATCTAGCTTTATAAATTATAGCCTATATGTTATTCTGATGTATGAGCTATATTATTGTACAGTTTCATTAAAATCCATTCATTGAATTTCGATTTAAAGAGTAACAAACATACATACATCCATACAAACTTTCGCGTTTATAATATTAGTAAGATATATAAACTTCCTCCACCACAGCCACCAGACACTTCAGTTCTTTCATACTGTTAAAAATAAGAACTTCATCATCAGCAGTTTGTTGTTCATGCAATTTATTAGCTTTTATTGTCGGAAAGAAGATTGGAATGCATTTTAATTGAATTTTTTTTACATAATAATTTACTAACTTCCTTCATTTTAGCCATCAGAGTACTTCCTCACTGTTACTGTGTAACTTCATCTTGAAACGATTATATTTTTCATTCAATTTATTGGCAAAGAACTCAAGAAAGAAGTTCGGAATGCATTTTATTCATATAAAAAAATATTGTCACAAAAAGTAAAAACTTCTTCTATTTTAGCCAGCAAAGTCAGCAGATCTAAGAACTAAGTACTTCGTCACGAGCAGATGATGTTTTTCATGCAATTTATTAGTGCGGAACGCAGGAAAGAAGTAAGATAAAGATTATTGATACAATCAATTGCTGGTTTGAGGATGTAGGGAAGGGAAAGGGAATGTATCAAAGTGATGAACGAACTTGTCACTCGTTAAAGAGGTTTAAAGGCGGAGATAGAGAAGGCCGTTTGCTCCTAATTATCGACCGCTTTGAGAGTTGTTGAGTCGGTTCACGCAGCTGAACGACGTTTCATTGGAGATTGGCTGTCAATTGTCAATCAGCGGGTATCATATATGATGTGGAATTCGTTATTAGTGCGGCATCAGTGCGTGACAGAGGTAGATAATCCAATTATGAAATAACAACACAGGTTTATAAAGTGAAAAGACACTTTTTGACACCTATCACTCTTATTATTATTTATTTGTGGACTGTCCCAATCTTGGATATTCAGGGCTTGGATAACTTCCTTCATCCAGTCAGCTTCGTTGGATAAAGATGTAACTTAGTTAGTACAACTAGTGAATTCCTAAGAGTCGTCAATATCGACATTTTATCTAAAATGTCTACTCTCGAAATGACTAGTTTTAATGATTCTTGGCATCCAAAGCGGGTAGTTCACTTTAGGCAAAACATCATTTACCCCGTCTGGGGTGATCTTTACATTTTATGAGTTCTTGGCATCCAAAGCGGGTAGTTCACTATATGCAAAACATCATTTACCTCGTCTGGGTGATCTATACTATATTGGATGGGTTCTTGGCATCCAAAGCGGGTAGTTCACTTTATGTAAAACATCATTTACCGCGTCTGGGTAATCTATATATTGGATGGGTTCTTGGCATCCAAAGCCGGTAATTCACTTTAGGCAAAATAGCATTTACCCCGTCTGGGGTGATCTTTCTATTGTATGAGTTCTTGGCATCTAAAGCGGGTAGTTCACTTTATGCAAAACATCATTTACCCCGTCTGGGGTGATCTATATATTGGATGGGTTCTTGGAATCCAAAGCCGGTAATTCACTTTAGGCAAAACAGCATTTACCCCGTTTGGGGTGATCTATATATTGGATGGGTTCTTGGCATCCAAAGCGGGTAGTTCACTTTATGTTAAACATCATTTACCGCGTCTGGGTAATCTATATATTGGATATTTCTATTTTTGAAACTGATAATTCGTGGTGGAATTCCATTATAATAGTATAATAAAACAAATTTAAAACTTTTTCCACTTTTAATTTAATGACCGTAACCGGTTTCAGCTTGTCTAAGCCATCTTCAGACTGGTGAAAAATATTCTTAACCTAGGGATTTTATACAAAACATATTAGGGAGGGGGAGGAGGGGGCGGGGGGAGGGAGGGGTGGTCTACAGGGATTTTATTCAATTATGGATTTTATAACATTTGTTGTTAAGTGGTCTTGAGTGTCCAACTATCTAATTATTTTTTTGGTTATTCCCAGTAGGCTAATTACATAGGGTTGGTAGCTTACATACTTTAGTATTGTTTGGGAAATACCTTACAAGTAATGTGAATTATTAGCACCTAATTTTATTGTTGTCAAGTCTATTATTAATTACAATCTTTATTATATTTATGATGTTATGGAATTTTTTATTTTTTTTTATTAAACAATTGATTTTATAAAGGGGGATACGTTGGAGTAGGATTATTCTTATAATGGACCTAATACAAACAAAGTACATATTTTACTTGGAACATATATGATAGAAAATTACAATGGATACAATAGTGGAGATTTTGCAAATGATTCTAATTTCTTATTCATTACAAATATAGGGTCTACTTTTTTTGTTAGGCGGGTTATTTCTAATGATTCTAGTTTATCAAGTTTATGACCCTTATTACAAGTGTGGAGGACTTTAATATCTCTGTCTTTATCAAACGAATGTTGGTTTTCTAATAGGTGTGACGCTACATTCGACAATTCACCTTTATCATTCACCCAATTTGTGAAATGTTCTTTTATACGGGTTTTGAATGATCTTCCCGTTTGGCCTATATAATATGACGGGCAATTAGAGCAGTTCAATAAAAAGCGAAACTATTGATAGTTTATTAAAGAAAAAGAATAAAAAAATTACATTAGCAATCATGTCACAAGGCCTCGTAAATAAAAATGAAATCACAAAACAATGGGTTAAAATTCCTTATATTGGCGAAATATCCACAAAAATATCTCGACTAACTAATAACGATAAATGTAGAACAGCATTTTATAATGTAAATTCTCTAGGGAGAATTTTAATTAATAATAAAGATAAGAGAGAAAAACTGGAAAACTCAGGCGTTTACCAAGTGAACTGCTCTAATTGCCCGTCATATTATATAGGCCAAACGGGAAGATCATTCAAAACCCGTATAAAAGAACATTTCACAAATTGGGTGAATGATAAAGGTGAATTGTCGAATGTAGCGTCACACCTATTAGAAAACCAACATTCGTTTGATAAAGACAGAGATATTAAAGTCCTCCACACTTGTAATAAGGGTCATAAACTTGATAAACTAGAATCATTAGAAATAACCCGCCTAACAAAAAAAGTAGACCCTATATTTGTAATGAATAAGAAATTAGAATCATTTGCAAAATCTCCACTATTGTATCCATTGTAATTTTCTATCATATATGTTCCAAGTAAAATATGTACTTTGTTTGTATTAGGTCCATTATAAGAATAATCCTACTCCAACGTATCCCCCTTTATAAAATCAATTGTTTAATAAAAAAAAATAAAAAATTCCATAACATCATAAATATAATAAAGATTGTAATTAATAATAGACTTGACAACAATAAAATTAGGTGCTAATAATTCACATTACTTGTAAGTTCACGTTACTGGGAATAACCAAAAAAATAATTAGATAGTTGGACACTCAAGACCACTTAACAACAAATGTTATAAAATCCATAATTGAATAAAATCCCTGTAGACCACCCCTCCCTCCCCCCGCCCCCTCCTCCCCCTCCCTATTATGTTTTTTATAAAATCCCTAGGTTAAGAATATTTTTCACCAGTCTGAAGATGGCTTAGACAAGCTGAAACCGGTTACGGTCATTAAATTAAAAGTGGAAAAAGTTTTAAATTTGTTTTATTATACTATTATATATTGGATGAGTTCTTGGCATCCAAAGCGGGTAGTTCACTTTAGGCAAAACATCATTTACCCCGTGTGGGGTGATCTTTACATTGTATGAGTTCTTGGCATCCAAAGCGGGTAGTTCACTTTAGGCAAAACACAATTTATCCCATCTGGGGTGATGTCTATATTGTATGAGTTCTTGGCATCCAAAGCGAGTAGTTCACTTTAGGCAAAACATCATTTACCCCGTCTGGGGTGATCTATATATTGGATGGGTTATTGGCATCCAAAGCGGGTAGCTAGTTCACTTTAGGCAAAACATCATTTACCCCGTCTTAGTGATCTATATGTTGGATGGGTTATTGGCATCCAAAGCGGGTAGTAAGTTCACTTTAGGCAAAACATCATTTACCCCGTCTGTTGTGATCTATATATTGGATGGGTTATTGGCATCCAAAGCGGGTAGTTAGTTCACTTTAGGCAAAACATCATTTACCCCGTCTGTTGTGATCTATATATTGGATGGGTTATTGGCATCCAAAGCGGGTAGTTAGTTCACTTTAGGCAAAACATCATTTACCCCGTCTGTTGTGATCTATATATTGGATGGGTTATTGGCATCCAAAGCGGGTAGTTAGTTCACTTTAGGCAAAACATCATTTACCCCGTCTGTTGTGATCTATATATTGGATGGGTTATTGGCATCCAAAGCGGGTAGTTAGTTCACTTTAGGCAAAACATCATTTACCCCGTCTTGGTGATCTATATGTTGGATGGGTTCTTGGCACCCAAAGCGGGTAATTCACTTGAGGCTATAATACATCAGTGATCCATATATTGGCTGGATGATATGCTAATGTTATGTCATATAGAATGTGCATGGTGCAACCTTCAAATTAGCTGGCCTTGTGGAAAAAATGACAGGACACCGAAAGTAATGACCAAGTGATTGCACTAATAGAATCTATCCCGACCCAGATGCAGATTGATGAAGAGGTGGAACTGCATGGAAGAGGATGGAATCGTGGAGCAAGAAAGGGAAGACCTGAGAACTGGAGAAGAATGGGTAAGACGAAGAAGAAGATGTCGTGGTACGGACAGTTACTATAAAATACCCATACTTCCATTTTATGAATCAAATTCCTAAACCGAGTATTTTAAATTTCTCACACAATAGTTACGTGGATTTATTTTTTACAGTGGATCCCTTTGAAATCCGCACTTATCCTAAATGGGAACGATTAATAGAAACCATCCACAACAGATTAATCTGATAGCGTACTTAAACATACAACACAGACTTTATTAATAATTACAAAGTTTCCAATCAACAAGCCAAACAGTTTAAAATTCTTCATTCTGCCTCCACCGGCATTATGTTGTGTTCGAGTTACGGTATCGAGATTTAATCAGTTGATCTCCTGGGACCGCGTCCTGCATCCGGCGTATTGAATTGCTCACACGTCGAATTAATTATTATTGATTATGATTTCATCTTCGCTCATCAAATCTTCAGTGAGCGAGATGCCGGTAAGTGCATTCATCTGCTCGTGGGTACTTGTGCTTCTAAGCTGGTTGTTGAAATTAAAAGCCATAATCGAATGTTCATTTAATAATACTGAATTTTGAGTGTTCTGTCAAACTTACCGGATCAATCAACAAAAAGAAATGAGACAAAATTTGGTATAAAATAGATTTTTAGGTGTTTAGATTCTATATCTACTGTGTTTTGGTAAAACCCTTTAAGCCACAATTTGTTGGAATGTTACTTTTCAGTGGTTTAATTATAGAATACTAGCTTCTGCCCGCGACTTCGTCCGCGTAGGATTCGAGTACTTCGAATCTATTTTCTTTTCCTAGGTCCAATCTACGTTTATACCAAAATTCTTAACCTATGTATTTAAAATATCTATTATTCTTGATTCGATTCAAAGTATTAGGCGAGTACTTCAAATAAATTCACTTATTTAAATATTTTCTAAAATAGAATTTTGATCTAACAATCATTGTTTTGCAAAATGTCATTCTCAAAATATCATTTTTCAATTTATTGAAAATAAATAGCTAGCTTTATAAACTATAGCCTATATGTTATTCTGATGTATAAGCTATATTATTGTAAAGTTTCATTAAAATCCATTCAGTAAATTTTGCGTAAAAGAGTAACAAACACACATACATCCATACAAACTTTCGCGTTTATAATATTAGTAAGATAAGATAAGATAAAAGAGGGTTCAAAGTTCAACCCTCAAATCTTTCGTAATCATAAATAAAATTGCAAAATTAAGATATTGCATTTTGAAAAACAAATAACCACTTTCACATTATAAACTTCGAGATTTTTAATTACTTTTACAAATTTGTAAATATTTGTTTTATCGTCTTCTGCAAAGTTTTCATTTTGTGTGCTTGAAGGGATTTACCAAACCGCAATATAAAACAATGTGAAAATGTAATTAATCTCTGTTGTGGTTCCTAGAAAACTTTTTAACCCCATAAAAACAATCAATTCCAATCTGTCCAGAGTAATTTTGACTTCACTAGGGGGCATATACTAAATGATTTCGGTCTAGGCAGGAAACGATCCTAGCACTTCAGTTCTAGGTTTTATAGAAAACTATACATCATCACTATTTAAACTCTAAATTTGATTGCTGTGAACTCTTGCATTTAATTAATCTACATGTACCTACACGAACTACTAGACAAACATTAACATTTTATATACACACATCTCATTCTAACTATAAATTGCACTCCCCAATACAACGATTACATAGTCTTGGTAATCAATATTTAAACAATATTGATGTATTTGACAATAATTTGAATTTGGCAAACTTTAAACGCCGTATGTGCGAACTATTTTTACTTAATTCATAAACTATTGTAAATACCAATTTTATACATTTTTATTAATTCCTATTAATATTGATTTGGAGGATATTGGCAGCCTATCTATTTTTACTTTATTTATATTCTGTATTACCTACATTTTCTCAACTGATATTTTATCTAACCTATATTATGTGTCTTTATATTTTCTGTTACTTACCTTTATTTTATTCACTTCTAACTCTTCACTGTAATTAATCGAAACATGTATTGCTTTATGTATGTAAAAGCCCTTTGGGCGTTTAAATATAAATAAATAAATAAAATAAATAAATAAATCACCATTTTGATACTTCTAGAAGAGTCCTGGTCATCTCTAGTAAAAACCTTCACTCCTGGAACCTGCCAGTTTCTTGCTGTTTCCCTCCATTTAAACCAAAGGATGCGGGTGTCTCACTACGAATCTAAATTTACGTCTCCCAATACTCCTTCGTCCTACAAGCTTATTGATAAATGATCTACTTTAATGGTTAATTTTTAATTATTGCTACAAGTCCTACTCAGCGGAACTACCCGATTTATATAAATCTTCTTCCACTATAAGTTAACAGAATTTCTTCTGCTGAATTAGAAACGAGCGAACGATCATTAATATTGGATTGACAGCTTTTTTGATAAACTTACTAAGCCTTAGGTTCATAAACAAAAAAACATTTTTCGAGTCAGTTACATAATTCGATAAGATTATTTTTTGTATATGACAGCTTACAAGAATTTCCCATTCTGTGTAACCAGTCTAAAAGTAAAACCAGGAGAATTGTACGAACTACCAAAGCAGCCAAGCCAATTAAAGTTATGCGTTTGGTGTTTAGGTAGAATGTGTAGATGCGATTTATGGGTGAACGATGTTAGCGACACTTGTGCGCGCGGTTTCATACTAATAATGCTTCATGGCCTATCTCCCTTGTTTCTAAATGGTGTGAAGGAAGCATTGGGGGGAAGAGAACATAAGAACCTGCCTCCCATAGAAATATTTCCTAGAGTGAACTAGCAATACTGGCCACACCAACCGATGGAATTCCACCAGGAAACAATGGAGGTTTCACAGCCGAAGGATTCCGAATATATTCCGAATTCCGAAAGACTTTCATCCGACGAGGACATGGTATATCTGCTGAAACTGTCTATAAAATCAACCTGTGTTATAAATTAGATTTTTTTGTGTCTTTATTCATTAAATACACGGAGAAAAATGTTATTCGAAAAAACGATCATTTTAATAGTAAAAACGGATAAAAACGGGACTGAAGTTCTTACGAACAAATTAGCAGGGTTTCAATGTTTATTGGCAGGAAAATGTAAGAATAATTTGTTAGTATACGTACGAAATTAGTAAACCAACAAATTATTCTTAATGACGTTTTATAAACATAATATTTTAAATATGAAACGAAGTAAACGCGCAACATTTCCATATAAGACGTTTCGTAAAACAATGACAGCCTTTTTTTTACTTTTATGCAACCATTTTATTCGGTGTCCAAATTTTATTTTTTATTGTGATTAAAATTTATTATATTGGAGGAGTTAAGGGGATACCCGCGGTGATTTTTCCATACAAACGTATTCCCTATTTATCTCTCTGGATTTTAACCCTAGAGAAAATATTGTTTTAATATAAAATAGATATCAACTACTAGCGTGTCGGTATTTTTTGTTTTTTTTTTGATAAGTTACTTTTTATAGAAGTTATGACCTTCCAAAATTCAATAAAATTGACTGGTTTAAACACCGTCAAAAGACGTTCAGTATACAAACTAGAAAATGTTTTTTTAAAAAAAGCAAAACGTACTGACATAGAATTGTTTTTTCTTATGTAGTTGGTAAAAAAAAAAAGAAAATCAGTCCACTTTTGAAGGAGTCAAGTGGGGCATACAAAACCTCGATTTTAGTTAGGTATTAGTAGCCCGAGGTGCATTGACCCTTTCGCTCAATATCCGGTGGAGTAAGAGCAACAGTGACAGCAACAATTTAGTAAAATCTATTTTTCAAATTTCTCCACCACCGAGTTTCATCTTAACAACTTATTTTTAGAAATCTTCAAAAATGACGAAGTTACGAACTGTTAAAGTGAACATTGGTGAAATGTGTGCAATAGTGGCTCTTGAAGTCCTACACAGTACAATAATCCATAATTCGATTGGAAGTGCTGCAGTGCATGCCAGTGACGTCACACGCTTTTCAGCCGGTCGCAAAAATCATCATATTGAATTCATAAAGTTCTGTCCTCAGCATGCTCTAATTCTCAGGTTCTTAAACTTATTTCGACCACCGCTCACTTTGAGATTTAAAAAAAATCTGGTGCTCCCCATATTTTTTTAACTTACCGGGATAAAACGCGGGAACGAGACTACTGCACGCGCAAGCGACTCTAGTTTTTTCTTCTATATGGATCCACAAGAATTCAAGCTTAAAATAGCATCTCAAGAATTTCGGATAGGTTTTTAATTTTCTATTTAAAAAAATCGGAAATCAAAGACAATTTTATTAAGCTAACTTAACCATGGACTACATGAAATACAGATTCACATTATTACATGCGTAAGGCTGGAATCAGACGGTTCACTCGAGTGAAGGTTTACTCTATGGTTACTCGAGCGAATGTTCCCAACTTCGTTTCACTTTTGTTTCATTTCATGTTCAGACGTGTCATTCCGAGTAAAATAGGCCGAATGAAATACAGAAATGAACGATTAGTGAACTTTCTGAGCCTTAAGCGACTCTAATTTAATCGTATGTATTACGTAGTACGTACGGGATTCCAAGCATTCAAGTAGTAAATCGAATCGAGTCATATCTAGATTCGGTCGGATTTTTATAGATAGAATTTGTCAGCCGTCGTCCCTCTAGATTTCCTTAACGCCCCCTACTTAGTGCCCCTCTGAAAGCTTCCAGTGCACACAAGGGGGCGTTATCGCATACTTTGAGAAATACTGCTCTAATTGATTTGATACATTTATCAAAAAACGTGAAATTTCGTTGTAGGAGATAACCCATTTAAGTTTACTGTCACATTACCACGACTCTGTGTTCTTTATTAAACCAACTATATTATTACATTAAGTCTTACGACTTTGACCTTTCCACATTATAAAAGGAATAAGGGTCCTTCCGCTGCGAGATATCATCTCATCTGCTGTACAAAGTATATTAATAGTAGCACCATCAGAAGAACTACCTGTCTGTCCACTTCTAGTCGGCGAGTTGATGAATTCAATCAACTTTTTGCTTGAATCACTAGTACTCGCACTAGCGACCAGTACTTAATATTCTCTCTACAGCTGCGATGATGTTGTACGGACCTTCGTAGCTGACGCAATGGTCAACTATCGCATGTTCACGAGAAGAGTGCATTACACCTTGTGCAGCTATACACACTTACATTTAAAACCAAGAAAACTTATTTTTCAGTTTTGCAGTAGGTACTATAAAAAAACTACTATAAAATAACTTAATAAAGACAACAATAAACGTAACACCTTCGATACGAGAATTCACCAGAAAAAGACAAGAGGAAATTCACAGGAGGCCTTGGGATAAAGAATATCCCTCGGGGCCTTGTACCATAATACGGGCATGTGTCTTGTGTGGTAGTCGAAAAGATTGAAAAATATACAAACATACACGGAGAAAAATGTGCTTCGAAAAAACGATCAATTTAATAGTAAAAACGGTTAAAAACGGGACTGAAGTTCTTACGAACAAATTAGCAGGGTTTCAATGTTTATTGGCGGGAACATGTAAGAATAATTTGTTGGTAGGTATACTAATTTCGTACGTACATGTAAGAATAATTTGTTGGTATACTAATTTCGTACGTATGTCTGTACGTTTTGCTTTTTTTAAAAAAACATTTTCTAGTTTGTATACTGAACGTCTTTTGACGGCGTTTAAACCAGTCAATTTTATTGAATTTTGGAAGGTCATAACTTCTATAAAAAGTAACTTATCAAAAAAAAAAAAAATACCGACACGCTAGTAGTTGATATCTATTTTATATAAAAACAATATTTTCTCTAGGGTTAAAATCCAGAGAGATAAATAGGGAATACGTTTGTATGGAAAAATCACCGCGGGTATCCCCTTAACTCTTCCAATATAATAAATTTTAATCAAAATAAAAAATAAAATTAAAGTAAAAAAAAGGCTGTCATTGTTTTACGAAACGTCTTATATGGAAATGTTGCGCGTTTACTTCGTTTCATATTTAAAATATTATGTTTATAAAACGTCATTATTACTGCTATTCGGTATTATGAATTTCGCGTGTATTTTTGTCGTTGACGGCAATGGAAAAGGTAAATGACAGACGCTCCCATGTCGTGATCTATGGTTAAATTCATGTGTTACCATTTTTTGACGACTATCCCTAAAATATTATTTCTTCTCTAATGGCAACTATCCATATGAAATTTTAAGTATAAAAATAATGATCATATATTTTTTCATGTAGGTCCTGACCCCGACATAGTTTCCATATGGGGATCGTGTAAAACGCAAATAACTCTGCATTACTTACAATACGAAAGAAACTACTAACTTACGTCAGATACGTTTTTAGATTTTCACGGCCAAAAGCATTTTCGTTGTTTGTTTTTGGGGTGTTATGCCGTCTTGTGCTTCCTCCTTCTTTAGCCGACGTTTCGGACAGCGTTGCAGTGTCCATCATCAGGGCAGATCCGGCAGATCCGTCGATGTGAATTTGTTGTGTTAAGTGTGTGCTTATTTACTTGGAAGCGATACCGTGTCGTCAGCTTCAATCCACTGCGAGATGGACACTGCAACGCTGTCCGAAACGTCGGCTAAAGAAGGAAGTAGCACAACACGGCATAACACCCCAAAAACAAACAACGAAAATACTAACTTACGTTTTAAAACCCTTCATCAGGTTTATTTTAGTATTGAACATCGGACCCTGAACGCAGTCAAATCTATAGCATTACACTCAGTATTAAACGTATTTCTTAGGGACGGGCAAACGGTTAGCGTGGGGGGGGCAATAAAGACGGAAATCGACACTTGAATTTACTGGTACAAGCACCGACCCAATGGCCCATGTCCACTGCCAGGGTCCTGCTGCAAAACAAGCATAATCCCTCGCCAATATCTTCCCATCGAAGATACTGTCGTTCCCAATAAGGTGGCCACTAGTTGTTAGCCGTTATTCGCAGAATATGTATGACTCGAGATCGTTGAAATCGTCTGAATTGTGGTACGTTCATGATCCATTCGGTTAATTGAATTAATTAAGGATTTTGAGACAGTAACGATCTATAAAATATTTTTATTTTTATATGATTATCGCACAAGAGTCCCAACCAATTAATTTGGGTATCATTAATTGGATAACCAAAACATCAACCATAGGTCAACCCAAGTGGTTTGATACGTTTTTAGACATAGGTGCCGTTTTCATGGGGTGAAATTTGTCTATGTTCTGGAGGCGGATGTCTCTGCAATCCTACTGTATGGCGGGCCAGACCGGTTGAGGGAGACCGTTTGACCTCTTCAATGGGACTTACTTGATCCATAGCCTGGCACCGCAATTGAGTGATAGATTCATACGTCCGTCACTCCTGGGCATACTGACACCTGGATTCCTACCCACCCCTCAAACCTTTTTTCTTCCCAGAACGTCTTCTCATCTTTACTCTTAAAAAGATCTTTCACACAGCTCATTATATTAAGGAAATTATTTTCTTCTGGCCTCCTATATGAAGTTAATGTACAAATTAAATACAACTTCTCCCAACCATTTGGAGCCAGTGGGATTATAAAATTTCCAATTGGGGAATGTTATGAGGCTGAAGAGAGTGGGAAGGGAACGAGATGGTAAATAAGATGGTGGAAAAGAACCTGGGTAGACGGACCGCTATAGTTTAAATACAACTAAAGCCATTTCACGTAAGGTTTCGATTCTGAATGGTGGAATAACCGAGGGAGATATTGAAAGTAACGTAACGAGTATCTTCCAATTTGGCAAATTATGCTTGCCCAATACGATGAACCCAAAGCTAGCAGTTTTACTTCGGAGGCTTTCGAAACGTTTGGATTGAGTATGGAGGTAGCTGATTTGGTGCTCACATAAGCCAACAAATATTTAGATATTTGTATAATTTTCTTACAACAAATATTTGGATAATTTTCTTCTTTTTTAATAAAGAATGACGAACATTCCCAGGTTACGAATGACCGACAATATTTGAAAATATCTTACTACGACCACAGTAAGCGGAAGATCTTGCTTGTGTTGTGATGGAGGACTTAGCCAGCCGAGGAATCGAACAAGCTACGCCCGGGTGAGTACACGGAGAAAAATGTTATTCTAAAATACGATCATTTTATTCCTAAAAACGGTAAAAAACGGGACCGAAGTTCTTACGAACAAATTAACAGGGTTTCAATGTTACCAATAAATTAGTCTTACATTTTCCCGCCAATAAACATTGAAACACTATTAATTTGTTCGTAAGAACTTTAGTCCCGATTTTACGAATAAAATGATCGTATTTTAGAATAACATTTTAAAATTCAGAAATTTGTGCAATAAATTTCAATGATCAATTAAATGTTCCGCTAGCGTAATTATCGACACGGTTTTCGGGTTAAAAAAAATATAACGGAATGGAAAATAATATGTTATTAACGATAATAATCACTTATATATTGATATCACAGATTTTGAAAGTAAAGTTATAGTGACTTACCTTAATTTCAGTGAACAGGATCCAATTCTTAGGGCTGCTTCGAGCACTGTGACTGCCGCATGATAGTGTCCTGCTCCCAATAATTCTTGACCCACGACCTTTTGAAAAATACATTCATAATAATTCTGTTAACAAATTTTTTTTTTTTTTTTTTTTTACATTATTATATAAACTATTACATATTTATTACATCCAGAAAAGACCATGAATATATAATATAATATCATATTATTACATAGTAGTATTGGTTACTTTTATATTTTTCCTTTTTACCTTTTATTTTCTTACTTTTATTTTACACAGTAAGGTTAATAATATATTTTAGTGACAATAACATTCAATTTAAAAAGTTAATAACATATTCATTGGTCAGTTAAGATGATAGACTTCGCTTTTCGGCCCATACAAAAAGGACGCCCGGGAAAAAACACTTTTCTACATCGAAAATTGCACAAAATGAATATAGTTTTTTTATACTGCCTTCTAGAGGGTGAAAACTATGTCGGTATGTTTTCGAATTTTCGATGCGTTTCGTATTAACGTAAACATTCACTGTCAAACATGTACGATTTATCAAAAAATACTATTTAAGGAAAAAGTGCTGCTAACTCAACTCTCATAAAGAATTATAAAATTATAAAAAGCTACCGACGTAGCTTCTTCTTTCTAAAATATATATTTTTTTTTAAATTTCAATTTCGTGAAAGTTTCGGTGTAGAAAAGTGTATTCTCCATAAACCCCTTTTCGAGCGATTTCTGTAGGTAAATTTGAGCGTTGTCTCATTCGCACATTTCGCATTCGCATGTATTGTAAGTGTGCGTGAGCTTATTGTGAGCGGGACAGAGTGACAGACGCGGGTGTTCCGCGTGTGGTTCAAAGTCTAGCCTCTTAATAACTATAAGTTAATAACAATAAGATTGTTATAGGAATAATGTTATAATAATTGATGTCACTAGAGTAGTATCTAATAGGAGAAAAAAATAAATATGTATGTAAGAACGGTCATATAGAAATAGAACAATTATAATAAATATATTTGATGTTGTGCATAGCCTGCCTCACTAGGCGAACCTGTATTGAGGCAGAATTTTTAGTAAATTGTTTCTCGCATTTTGTCTACAGTTTACTTATAATGTATTCATATAATGTATGGTTCCTAGAGCAATTACATTATATTAGTTACGATATTCATATTCACAATACATATTATGTACATGTACACAATATAAAAACAGCAAGATAATTATTACAATAACTGTCAATGACAAGGCGTTTGGGTGAGGGCACCAATTCAATTCAGACGTCTTATTTCCTCCAGAATTGACTAATAGTAATAATATTTTACTAGCGATAGAAACGGGAAAAGAGATGCTCACTTAGTACCCTGAGGACTTTATATGTATTCGTTTTGCAAAACCATGATTTATACTTCGACTATTTCATTTAATTTCCTTAGGGGATATTGAGAAAGGGCACAGTTCAAAAGTTATTGCACCATTAGTAGCTTATGAACGAGGCGAACACAACTGAACTTGATATGGATCCTGTTACAAAACAGGCCTAAATTTAACCACACGCATCGTCGAAAAATTTCAGAAATTATTTCTTAGTTTAACGATATCCACTAAATCAAAAAAATTAGAATTAAAGTACACGGTATTCGTTTCAGTACTTAATCGGAACAATATAATACAAGTTTTATTAATAAGGCTCCTTCCTATTGGGAAGACGTTCAATCATTAGCAACCGATCATTCAAAATATGAATATGGCATTCCTCGAGGCTCGTTGTTGGGTCCACTCTTATTTTTAATGAATAATTAACTTCAACACTGACCTGATTTGATGATTAACTTTTACATAAAAAAATACAGATTCTGAAGAATATTAATGTGAATGTGATTAGACCAATTAATATACCTAAAATATGAACAATGAAAATAAGAATACTTACCGAAATAAGCACAAAAGGGCTTTGATCTAACTTCATAGCCTGCAGTTGCATGAAGGTCGGGTGAAGTGCTGGCCTCAGCGGAGACTTGAGCGAGGCCTCTACCAGCGCCGCTAGTAGCTGCCTGGATCCGGCATTTTGGGCCAGGCCTGAGCTGAAAGCGGCCAGAGCTTCGCCGTGACGGCCAAGGCATTGCAACGCCACCCCTGGAGCAAATAAACATGGTTTTATTAAAAATCTTTTTTTTTTTTTAAACAATTTGTAGCAAATATTTTATTTAATGCAAATGAGACAATTGTTTCATGGTAGGTATTTATTATCTTCCATCCTTCCAGTGGAGAATTTATTGTTGGAAGGGAACATGAGAGGGGAAGGAGAAATTGTAAAAGTTGGGATACTTAGACGCTTGTTGTAATAAAAATGTTGATTGGAAATATTGTTCTAAAACTTCTGGGTTAATTGGGAATGGGCAAACACATATCTTATCTTACTATTATTATAAACGCGAACGTTTGTATGGATGTATGTATGTTTGTTACTCTTTCACGCAAAAACCACCGAATGGACTTTAATGAAACTTTGCAATAATATAGCTCATAGACCAGAATAAAATATAGGCTATTATTTATACCCAAAGCTTGCTATTTTTTTAATGTATTACAAATAATAATTATTGTTTAATAGAAAATGTCAAAATTTGAAAATGACGTTTTGAAAGCAATGTAATGATTGTAAAACCTAAATTCTATTTTAGAAAATATTTAAATTATTGAATTTATTTTAAGTACTCACCCTTGAATCGTATCAAGAATTATAGATATTTTAAATAAAAAGGGTTAAGACTTTTGGTATAAACATAGATGGGACCTACGAAAAGAAAATAGGCTAATCGAAGACGAAGCGCAGACGAAGTCGCGGACAGAAGCTAGTGTATAATAAAGAATAAAACACAAGTGATAAGTGCCTTTCTTACAAATTTTAATGGAACCAAATATGCCACTGACTTAGTATCTATTAGTTCTAGACCATTTAGCCCGTGGTACGTCTTTGTTACATTTTCCTGAAAATGTATATCGCCATGCCATCCAATTTCTGGACATTTCAATAAAGAATTGCCAGAAAAAACGGTTTTTTTGAATGATGTAATCAAACATTAGCCAACCGCATTGCTCCTCTACACATTGAAGATCTAATTCGAACATCGAAGAGATGGATTTTTTCCGTATCTTTTCACAGCATCTCTTAGGATGACAATGTTACTGAGGGTCTTCTGTGCTGAGTAAAAATTAAAATAAATATTTTTAAAATGTTACCTTGTCTGTAATAAGCCTTCGGCCATGTTGGGCATAGTTCCCTTGCTCTTATGGCATCTTGGAGAGCTGCTGAAAACTGTCCCTGTTTTAGTAGGGCTGCAGATCTGAAATAAATAAGATAATAATGATCAAAACTAAAACTACCATGAACTATACACATAAATTAGTTTTACAGAACTTCTGAAAATGAGAACACCAGAGGAAAATATTAAAGTTGGTTTTAAGTTAATCATTCTAACAAACATTTGAAAAGTTTACCTGTTGCTGAACAGAATATGGTTTGCAGGATCCAGAGTCAGGGCGTCCGAGTAAAGGGCGACAGCCGTCGCATAGTCTCCAGCCTGACAAGCCGCATTAGACAGTCGGACCTTTTCGACGAACAGCGCCCTCGAGGCTGCCGGGAGCTCAGATGTTCCCTCCGGCTCGACCTGTAAGAAGAAGATGAATGTTTAAAAGAAGTAGATTAATGTAATGTTGTTACTTCTTCAGTTTTTTTATGTAGTTAGCGACAATTTTGAAGCTATATTAAATTAGAGGTCAACAAATTAAATAATTCGGTTGAATTTAATGTGCAGCTTTATCGAAGCTTTTCGGGATTTGTGCTTTGTGATTTTTTCCGGTTCTTCTACCAAAATGCGCATCATTATTAGGCTCTAGCGCTGCATCGTGGTATTTTATTTTATTTTATTTGGGAGACCAAGAGTTTACATTATTAATAAAGCAAAATTAATTAAGTTACATTAATTTAAAAAATAAACCATTTACAGGTTTCCACATGGATGTTGAATATAAGTGAAATGATTTTAAAGATGGTAATGAAAAATTACATACATTAAAAAACGGAAAATATGTAGAAATCGGTAGAAATTCGGAGAGCCGCCTCTTAAGGGTTAATAATTTAATGGATGAATTGGATAAGAAAAAAATGACATAACACTTGCATATAATGTTTCGTACAAGTATATACTTGAATTTTAACAATCAAATAACAAATTTACACGTTTTGAAATCGGAAGAAATGTTCGTGCAGTTAAAATATAACGAGCGACGCTCATCGAGAGGTCACCACGCGGTTCACGGAATCTCAATATTTATTTTATAATTGAAAGCATATAAAGTTCAGTTTTACTTGCATGGCACTGGAGTGAGCAATTGAGCGGTTTCACAATAGCAATAAGCAATAATAATTATATTAAATTTACGATAGAAGTGTTGTGGAATTGTTCGAAGCGTGTACCTAGTGCCTAAGCAAGCACCTGACTGCATTGAGCGAGGTTCACACCGGGATTCTTTTAGTGCGATGTTAAGATGATAGACTTCGCTTTTCGGCCCATACAAAAAGGACGCCCGGGAAAAAACACTTTTCTACATCGAAAATTGCACAAAATGAATATGTTTTTTTTATACTGCCTTCTAGAGGGTGAAAACTATGTCGGTATGTTTTCGAATTTTCGATGCGTTTCGTATTAACGTAAACATTCACTGTCAAACATGTACGATTTATCAAAAAATATTATTTAAGGAAAAAGTGCTGCTAACTCAACTCTCATAAAGAATTATAAAATTATAAAAAGCTACCGACGTAGCTTCTTCTTTCTAAAAAATATTTTTTTGTTTAAATTTCAATTTCATGAAAGTTTCGGTGTAGAAAAGTGTACTCTCCATAAACCCCTTTTCGAGCGATTTCTGTAGGTAAATTTGAGCGTTGTCTCATTCGCACATTTCGCATTCGCATGTATTGTAAGTGTGCGTGAGCTTATTGTGAGCGGGACAGAATGACAGACGCGGGTGTTCCGCGTGTGGTTCAAAGTCTAGCCTCTTAAATTGACCATCTTGGTCATTACCATTAGTATGAGTTATGCTAAACGTAGTTCGTACTAGTGTTTTTGGAAAAGCCAGGTGTTTTTGGAAAAAACTGCGCGAAATTAGCTTCCCGGATTTTGCTCAAATATCGTTTTGTGATTGTTTTCTGTTTGCCAGATAATGTACCTTATTATTCATATATATTTCATGATAATATTGTTACAAGTTTTCTCAGAATAGCTTTTTTTAACAAAAAAGTGTATGAAAATATTTCCCATTCGACAAAAAAATGTAAATAATATATTCATACGAAAATGATCATTTTTTTTTATTTCTCTACAAACCTGAATAGACCCCTACATGAAAAAAGCAATTCAAAGGTGTTTTCGAAGAAGTAATGACATAAATACTTGTTTGAAAATGAAATGACAGTTGAAAACCGTTTGTAAAAGTGACGCCAAGTTGACCATAGATATTTATTATAAATTATTCAGATGGGTTGGCGCTATGCGGATTTTTGCTACGTCAAGACCGAAAACGGCGCAAGCGATTCTGACCTTGTTTTTCATACAATTTCTTTATACGTAATGGACAAAATCGCTTCAAAAATTTCTTTTTTTAATTTCGACCCGCGGCCTCCGGTGGGCGAACGGCCATCGAGAGGTGAATAGACTATTTTTGCTGTGCAGTTTTTTTTAATCGTAGATAATATGAAAGCACCTGCGGCTGAAGTTAGTAATGGTTTATCCATTATTTATATTTACCTCAAAATACCCCTGGACGAAAATAATAACTGATTTAGATGTTCTTCATCAAATGAATAAAAATGTCTAAATTGTGCTATTATGTACATGTACATGGTGTAACAGCACGTAGGTACCTGAACACATTTGGAGTAAAAATCTAGATTATGTCAGTTTGCTCTCAGATGATATTTTTTAAATATTTAAAACAATACAAATATCAATAAAATACCAGCGGCTTACTTGAAAAATACTCATTCTATTTCCAGCAGCACGGTAACACCTGAAATAGCGTTCGTATCTCGTGATCCCTACGTGACGTGTAAGTGTGTGTTCAGTGGCGAAAAATATTATTTGTTTATAGAAAAACAAATTGCCCGTTTTGGAATGGATCGGGGGAGACTGTTGAGGAAGATCTAACCTAGACCTCTCCAGCCGGACTCTCTCAACCCATCCATTCCTTGCACCGTGGTGGAAGGAATGGATTCCAGGACACATTGATCCCAGATTCCTACCCATCCCCATACCCAGAACTTTCTCTCCTTCCTTTTCCTAAAACTACCCTCCACACAGCATCACCATAGGGCCTGATGGATTTTTATTTCCCTCTGGAGCCAATGTAAAAAAAAATAACAAATTGGAGAAAATACAAGAAAAAAAACACCCTTATTACTCGTCAAAATTGGTTTTTCCAATGAATTTTATCATAAGATTCAATACACCCATCAGCTGCGGCGCATATACCTACTGCAAAAATGTCAAACAGGTAAAATGACAGCTGCTCGGATGTAGGTATCCATTAAGCAGCAAAAAGGCAATTAGTATGGACAGCCACCAGGCTAATTCCAGGATGCCAGAGCTCGAAGTCGGATATGTCTGTGACTCCCAGTGTGAACGATGCTGTATTAAACCATTCTGGAAGTTCGAAATCGTAAATAAAGGCAAGCCAATGCATTCTCATTCTCGGAGAAGGTGCATATTGAGTTACCGAACAAATATAATTTAGCTTTAGCAATTGCTTACCTGCTCCGTGAAGTTTGGATTAAACATTAATTTCTCGAAAACAGGCGTTCCCAATTAATTATTAGGTACCGGCTCGGTGGCTCTCGATGGTACCCTGTTCCGATCCTACCCCGCCCAACCAGCCGACTTCTCGCTGGCTCCTCTTCTCCTGGGATAATATTTAATAAATCTTATTTGTTTGAATGATGGCTCGCATGGCGAGATCAATTAAGATTAAAAATGTTTTACAATTTGCTAATTATACAGGGTGCATGGTGCTCGAGGCTAAATATTGAAGGACGTAATTTTATTTTATTTTATTACTTGTTTTTGTGTTTAATTCGTAGCACTCAATTTGATTAAAAAAAATAATTCAACAATGTTATTATTAGGTTCTGCAGTATTTTAGTTTTTGCAGAACCTAATAATAGCTGTTTCATTTTCAAACTGTGGTTATAAGACTTTGAGACGAATTATTTGTAAGATTCTAATTTTCAATTTTGAAGGTGTATAAATTGATTAATGAAGATGGTAATAAATCAATTTTTACACATTCAAAATTGAAATTTCTCTCTCTCTCTCTCTGGTTTCAATCTTGGGATTGGTTTGCAGCAATTTCCTCTATTCTTCTCTTTCATTCTTCCCTGTCTTCCCTGTCACCAGCAGGTCGAATAGAGTTTGTTCCCTCGGTCTTACCCGGCATTATGGTATGCAAGAGGCCTTCTTGTCGTATTATATGGCCGATCCATCTTGCACGCCTTTCGGACAAAGTCCTGAGCAGGTGCCTTCCTCCTTCGATTCTTTGGAGAATCTCCTCATTTGTAATGTGGTCTCTCCGGGAAATTCCTAATAGTCTTCTATAGGACCACATCTCAAAAGCCTCTAGTCTCCGTTTATCTCTTTCGGATAGGCACCATGTTTCGCAGCCGTACATCAAGTTACTCCATACATAGGTCTTGATGAGGAGTATTCTCAGTTTTAGGTCTATATTATTCGATTCTATTATTTTCGACCTATATATTTCTTGATAGTGTTGTGATGTTAATTTGGGATAGTATGTTTGGTGTTATGTAATGTAATAAACAGCGCCGGATCTGCCATACGTTCAAAAACGTGCAAAAAACCTGGCGCCAACTTCGAAGGGGCGCCGTAATAAAATAAATATTGTTTTAAAATTTAATTAAAATATTCCCCGAATCGTTTGAAAATTACTCGTAATACGGAATTATTAGTATGCGCTGGCAACACTCACTTTCCATATGCGTGAACCTAATGCGCGCGCATCGATGGTTAAAATTTAACGAAATACGGATTTGACTTACGTCAAGGAATTTTTTTCCAAATACTATATATTTCATACGAACGTAAGACCTATTTTTCCTTCTTGTCTCTTACGACCATTGTATCCTTCGAAATTCAACAAACATTGTGATTGGTTCATTGATCGCTGCTCGCGAAGTAAACCCTTCGTTACAATTTATGCCTTCGTTGTTCGCTGGCGTTCGCCGCGTTATTTTATGTTCGCGCGCGATTTGGCACCATACAGCTGGTATTTTAGGTTATAATTCGATTTATATTCATGCATTTAAAGATAAAAAGGAATCCAATTAAACAAACTGATCGGAATATTATTATTTCTGAACTTAAACTGCCTCCTGTGTTATATTATATTTTGTTATGATGTTCTTATTTTGTCCAGTGTCATAAAGTTACTCTTGATTCTTGTTGGCGGGATATTAATTTATTTTGAACGTGTAACGGACAGCATATGGATGTGCCGTCGCCCATTTCTACAATGAATCTTATTGATAAGATTTTTATGACTGTACACGTGTCATATTGCTTTTGCAGGGTTGAATTACTCTCACGACAAACCGTGGGACCTTATCAGTTAAATTTGCGGACTATAATGCATGTATTGTTTAATCCAGAATCCCATGCATTCCTTTTTGGATAAGAAATAACTAACATATTAACACGTGTAGCACTGTATACTTTTTAGGCTAATAAATAGAGATGTAACTGACTAAATCAGTAAGTTGTCCTGTGACATTCGTGAAGTCTGTGTTTCATTTTGTAAAGCCTTACCCAAGGTACCCTGAAGAGGAAGCCGGCATTTTTATAGTCAATGCTACTGGCGTGAGCGTCCAGTACATTTATGGTCCTTCGAGCCGGATGTATCCTCAGAAATTGAGAAACATGACACCGTCACTGCGCTCCTGGAAAGGTGATGAAGCACCTGCTTCCATGAGAGGATTAGTGCCGGCGCACGAAGACAGCAGCAACTCTAGTTGGCACTTACAATGTCAACAGGAAGAGATTCGGCCTTTACAATGCCGAGAAGAAGAGTGTACACCGTCACTGCGCTCCTGAAAAGGCGACGAAGCACCTGCTTCCAGGAGAGGATTAGTGCCGGCGCCCAAGGAAAGCGGAAACTCATGCTTTACTTGGGAAACCGTAAGAGCATTGCGGGAAGAGAATTGGCGCTTACAACGTCAACTTGAAGAGGACCGGCGCCTGCAGCGCCTATTAGAAGAGGATACTGCACAGTGTTTGGATGCATTGGTTGCAGCTTTCGAAGGTGGCAGAATGTCCGCCCTTACAATGTTGGCTGAGGAAAAACTGCAGACATCGTTCTTGCCTCAGCAGATAGTGCCAGAGGAATTCACGGCTGTGATGGAAGTTCCACAGTTACCGTCGACCTCTCGGCAGATGCTTCATAAAAATGAAGAAAATGAAAATGCACAAAGTGCAACTCGTGGGCGTGGCTGGAAGACCACCCTCACAATGTTGGCTGAGGATAAACTGCAGACTTCGTTCTCGCCTCAGCATATTAAGCCAGATGGATCTACGGCTGTGATGGATGTTCTACAGTTACCGTCGATCTCTGGGCAGCTTCATGAAAATGAAGAATATTTTGAAAATGAATTGTCGCTAAATAAAGTAAGCGAAAGGAAACGACTCACAAAGGAAGGAGTCGACAACCAGCCATGTAAAATGGCGCCGATGGAAAGTGAAATTACTGATGCCAACCTATCATCCGGAGGCGTATGGAGCCCCAAAAATACTGATCACGAGGAGGAATCAAGATTTGTGAAAATTATATCTGTGAAAAATGTGAAATTTATAAATCTACCGAGTGATATTAATCTGAAAATTAATGTAGGTGAAATCGAAACACCAGCGGCACAAGAAGTTCATTCACAAATAATGTTAATCGAACGAGAGAATGCTGACACCTTTGTTACACAAGAAAGCATTGAAGTGAATATTTATGAAAAAGTAAATATTTATATTAAGCCCCTAACTGCGCTCGCAAGGTCAAGCCATGGAAAAATAAACAATAATGAGATCGCGCATGCGGCAGTTGTACCTATAATAAGAGTTGAAAATGTTGAGGAAGGAATCGTCAAATATAAACAATGGTCAGAGTCAACTTGGTACCTAGATACGGGACAAAAAATCTCTGTTGCAGCGAACAGAAAAGAAATGTTTCTCCAGGAAGAAATGAAAACAGAAAACCAGAAAAAGTTATTTCTGTCGGGGGAGAATCTCCTGGAAGAACCATTCATATGCAATATGATGAAATCGAAAATTATTGGCACGCGATATGGTAGAAGTGAATTTCTCGACGCTACTGTATCTAATACAGTAACTAAAATAATGCAAAAAATTGCACGAGAGTGGAAATCATTTAAGAAAAAGGATGATGTTCTACAAACAGCTAGCTTCATCCTCTGAGCTGAGGAATAAAAACGCACAAGGCGTAATAAGAATAAGGATTAAAATAATGATTGAAATAAGGATTAAATAACAAGATAACGGAAAAAGTTTAGACAAACTTCAAACAAAGAGCCACACGAGAGGCTGCAATAAAAATAACTCTGGTTATGAACTTGAAACACTAATGAAAGATTTGTTGTTATAAGAAATATTATAAACAAAAGCTCAAATGTAAACACTTGACATGTGATCACAGAACTCGGCAATACGAGTAGGTCAGTGTGCCACAAGGCCGCCCGTTAAGTAATGAAAGATTCATTCATTAATGCAATCTCCTGAAATATTTATGAAGATTAATTTAACGATTGTTTATGGCGTGAAAAAGAAACGGATTTTAATCGACATATTTGTGACAACGCAGCAGTACTTCTCAACGACAGAAACTTCAACGAGTACACCGAGGATACCTGCTGTGAAAATTATCGTGTTCAACCCCTAATGAAACCTTACTGTCCGAGGAAACTATTTGGTGAAAAACACTTTTCCACGTTGGGGATGTAACGGACAGCATATGGATGTGCCGTCGCCCATTTCTACAATGAATCTTATTGATAAGATTTTTATGACTGTACACGTGTCATATTCCTTTTGCAGGGTTGAATTACTCTCACGACAAACCGTGGGACCTTATCAGTTAAATTTGCGGACTATAATGCATGTATTGTTTAATCCAGAATCCCATGCATTCCTTTTTGGATAAGAAATAACTAACATATTAACACGTGTAGCACTGTATACTTTTTAGGCTAATAAATAGAGATGTAACTGACTAAATCAGTAAGTTGTCCTGTGACATTCGTGAAGTCTGTGTTTCATTTTGTAAAGCCTTACCCAAGGTACCCTGAAGAGGAAGCCGGCATTTTTATAGTCAATGCTACTGGCGTGAGCGTCCAGTACAGAACGTATTGCATACAATTATTATTTTTTTTATAGATTTGTATATCTATATATGTATATAAATTTTTTATCTAATTTTTAAAAAAAAATTGGGGGGGGGGGGGCGCCATCGGTACTTCCTGCACAGGGCGCCAGATTTCGTAGAACCGGCGCTGGTAATAAAAGAGACATTCGATAGAAACCAAATCATATTGGTAGATACCTACAATAATTTTAACTGGATGAACTGTCACTAATACCAGAATCGAAATGTTGATGTTTCTTTGCATAGTTTTAGACGTGTTCAGAGATCAGTTCTGAATAACCAGATCTCTTTCCCCCTCCGCACAACAATCCACTAATAATAATTAGAGATGCTAAAGTCCCTTCTAACCTCGGTCAATTGACACACTAGTATAGTAGGTATTCACATAACAAAAAATTAAAATTTTCTATTTTAGAATAACATTTTTCTCCGTGTGCTCACCATAAATCAAATTTTATTTACACGTGTCTGTGTTTTACACATTAAATAAATATGCTGTAAAACATCACTGGGAGGCATAACGATCCATTACATTAGTATGACATTTAAAGTTATCCTACTAGTGACCCAGAAAACATCAACATTTTGTTTAATTCGCTACAATTTTTTCTGCAGTATAATTAATTGATTTTGTGGTGTTTATGAGTAAGCAGAGTATTGTACCAGACAGAAGACACACTTTTAAATGAATTTTCATTTAGACTTTTATAAAAAGTCAATAGGTGTTCTATAAAAATAAAATAGGATATATTTATACGAGACACTATCTAGGTAACAAATATATTCTTTGAATACTTGTTTCCAATAATAAAGGTAGCTGCCAATAATATGGAAAAAAAACATTAGTCGAAGATAATATTGTTAATTCTGAAATTTGAAATATTAAGTTGACAATTACGAATGTCTCAAAATAGATCGCAGTGGCCCAATTGGTAGAGGTGTATACCGGTAAGACGTAAGGTTCTGGGTTCGAGTCCCAGTTGCGACCATTATCTTTTATTATTTTTCTGTGTCTTTTTCATTTTCATATTTTAAAAAATTTGATTATTATTGTTATCTTCTTCTTCAATTATATGATACACTTTTACATAAAACTGCATACTGAACCCAAATTCGGAGATGTCTGACCAAGAATTTGGACGATCGAAACTATTAGAACAGTACCTACTAGCTACAAACAGCTCAAAGAGTTGAACGTTTACAAAGAACGGTTAATGGCTTTGAACATTATTTGTGTGAAGAAGTTTCTAAGACGAATCTCTGTAGCTATACAAGAACATTGTGGCTGGTGGACTAAAACAACTTGGTAGTACAACCACGAGTTATAATACCAACTGCTTGAAAGCACAACATCAAAACTATGGAATGAAATACCACTGTCTATTCGAATACCGACATCGTTGCAGTACTTCATGAAGCTCTGCAGAGAATGGTTGTTGACTGCACAGTCAACCGCACAACATCTTAAGATGATCCACTAGTCCTTGACTCATTCGGAATTGGGCGGAGCGAACGATTTTTGGGCGTTTACCAATAAAAACCCTAATCTCTAGCAAACAACAGTGTTTTGTTATTCCGCAAGTATATTTTTAAAGATCGAAGCGCCGCGTAGACTAAGGCATGTCCGTTTGCCCCGGGCCCTGGGCTTAGAATGAGCGACGGGCTAAAATCCTTCCGTACATGGCATAAGGATGAAATTCGCACTTACAAATTCGTTGGGTACCGCCTATTTTTATTCACTGAAAAGAAACGTCGCCAAAATGCACGTTTTATTTTATTTTGTGAAGTTCAGATACAAATATTAAAATGTTTTCCGATCACTCTATAAGAAACTTAATTAGCTACATTATTCAATAAAACAACACCAGAAAAAGGATTTGTAATAGGAGATTTTTCACTTTTAACCATTTTTTATAGGTCAGACGCATAATTTTTTTCTAAGCGTATTAAAAAGCTTATCAAAAAAATACTCGATCACTTCAAAGGCCAAGATGTGTTCTACTCACAGTATTTAATTGAAGCATCTATATTATTTCTAAGCGATAAAAATTTCAAAACTAATACACAAGATTTTATATGATTTTGCGTTTTTCCGCATGTCTTCACCTTAAATGATAGAATTTACAATGAAAGGAATACCTACTTATGTTTGTGATTATATTATTTATTTTGATTTTATACACTTTAATTTTAATGTCTTTTAATTATATTTTATATTATGTTAAAAGCACTGCTGAAAACCAGCTGCATTCTGGGAGAAATCCTGAATGTATATATAGCTGAGCAGTGATAAATTTGTCAATAAAAAAAATAAATAAACAAAATGAATAAATTGTATTTTAAAAATCTATTTACAAATAACGGTTTTTCTTACTAGTATGTATAAAAATGGGATGGCTTGATTGGGTAAGGACCAACCATTGAAGAGGCTTCAATTTATAAAGAGTTTTGGGAAGCTTAACTGGCCAAGACAAGGCAAGGATTCCAAAGCTTAGAAAAAATATGTATTACGTTTCGACATATTTCGCTTCAAGTTCCAACCACCGTGCAAAATTATCGTTTTTATGTTCAGAGAATCAACAAATTGGTTTGTGTGGTTCAGATTAGATGAGGAATTATTGCATTCTGGTTAATATCCGTTTTGTTGTTATTGGCTATAATTATTATTGTGTTATCTATATCGCGTGAGGAACAAAATGAATTTGTTATAAAAGATAATGTTTGATCTGACTTCTTTTGACATGTGTTTTGAAGGTTAAAGTCCGACGGGAAATTCTGTGGGTTTTTCTCAGGGCTTATGCCACCCATTAGAAAGCTAGGCGAAGGGAAGTTGAAGGGAAAAAACGTAGTCTTGAAAACACAGACAGAAACAGGGAAGAAGTAATGCAAATTTCTGTCACAAAAATAAGTTAGAAGGACGACTGTTACTGTGACAGAAATTAATTATATTATGAGGCAATCCAAATCCCCATTAGAACATCTTTAACACATAATTAAAAAGCAATTGGCTAACAAATTAAAGATTAATAACTCCTAGTGTGCCAAGAAATTTACTGTAGATTTAATAGTAGCTCACTGAACTTGCATCGATCATATATATATATATATATATTTTCAAATACTCATAGCATACTGAAATATATTTTATTTGATTGGTAAGTATCTACCTTAATATTATTCTAGCATGTCGTTTCGCAAATATGTTTATTTTATCCATAGACGTATGAATATATGTCTATGTATGAATATGTCTATGATTTTATCTGTCAAAACATCGCTTCGCAAAATTCCATGTCAAATGTAATAATTCCGATTTTCAGAAGTCAGAGTACTGTAACTATTTATTACAGGAAAGCCTCACATTACGTATTTTTTTTATTGTGAATAACGATTATTTAGCTGGAAAATATAATAAAAACCTAGAATATTAATTTTCGTACGTTATATTTTATTATAACATTAGAGAGAGTGAGAAAAACATTTCACTGAATAAAAGTAGGTTTTTTGACGAAACATGATGGAAACTATGTCATTTTAATACATGAAAAAAATTATGTGGTGAGCGGTAAAAGTATACAAAAAAACTAGAAATACAAGAGTTAGGATCAAGTGGCATGCGGAAAACAAATATATAATTCCCTGAAACCCTTGGAAAGATGATGGCTTAGCAAATAAAAAATACTTCAGTAAAACACGTCATGTTCTGATACGTTTTTAGATTTTCACGGCCAAAAGCATTTTCGTTGTTTGTATTTGGGGTGTTTTGCTGTGTTGCGCTACCTCCTTCTTTAGCCGACGTTTCGGACAGCGTTGCAGTGTCCATCATCAGGGCAGATCCGGCAGATCCGACGATGTGTGATCAGTGATGTGATCTGCCGGATCTGCTCTGATGATGGACACTGCAACGCTGTCCGAAACGTCGGCTAAAGAAGGAAGTAGCGCAACACGGCATAACACCCCAAAAACAAACAACGAAAACGTCATGTTCTGTTCAAGTGTTAATGGAAATGAATACCTGTGAAAAGAACACAGGTAAAACCATGTAAGAAAGCTATTATTAGCATCTATTAAAAACGTATTTAATGTCAATATTATGATAGGTAATTATGTCCCATTTGGATAGGTTTTCCATAAATCATAACGCCATCTGTGAGGTGCTTTTTAAGCCACCGTGGCCGCCCCGGAGTGTGATATAAAACCCGAAATAACCGTATTGCTCCCAATTGCTCCGTCAAATCAATGATTGATTATATGGGTGGACTGGATGCTCGTATTGCCTGGAATGTCGCAGTCTTAGATTATACAACTTTGTGGGATGAACAAAGATGCTTTCAAATTATATCAAAATCAAAAATATTGTAATGTCTATGATTATGATTATGTCTCTCATATTATTTAGTTGTCTATGCATCCTGCGGGTCACATGGTCTCGTTTCCGAGGTGTGACGAAGATAGATGTGCAGAGTCTTTCTAATTCTAGAGTTTGGCAGACAAAACCTAGCTTTCTGCCAGGAAGGATTACAGATGAAGGATGTTGAAGGGTTCTCCGAAGTATTATTATATATAATGGTACCTTCTAGAGAAGGAGATATTACAAATATTGCATCTGAACTTAAATGTACCTAACCATCACGAGAAAATGCTGGAATACCTTTGGAACAATTGCAAGACAGATACACCCGATTGATCAACAAACATTATCAAACATACAAAATTTGTTTATCTGTGCTTTGATTTAGTTAGTCCTGAGACTGTATTCCGTGCATGTACGTACCTATTCTATTGTTATGTAAAAGCAAATAAATACACAAATAAATAAATATGTTATTCTCCTGACATCATAGACATACAAATTGATAGACGAGCCACCAGGAAAACGGAACAAACCAAGGTACGCGGAGCAAGAAGGGGGCGTGACCATTTACCTTTCTGTGATTTGTCAATAAATTAATCTGACAGTATAAAGGCAACTTGTATTGTCAGATCACGATTTAGTCGGCAAAAATAAAATCTGCTTACGAAATACTAGTCCTTTTTTAAAGTGGCGCGTAGTTGCTGGCTGCGTAAAAAAACTTATTACAATTCCCAAATCGGGTAAACAAAAGTTCGTGCGTGTTTTCAAAATTGAATGTTTTGTTACACTATTTAGACACTTTCAGAAATGTGTTGCAATTTACTTAACGGTACGGATTTTTAACCGTTTTTACAAACGATTCAGATCACGAGGGACTGCGCTGCAAACCTTTCCCTTACTATAGCGAACTTTGCTTTTCTGCACAGGGTTTTGATTATTTCAATGTGCATTCTTCGATATATATAAAAAATATGGTCACATGGTTTGCCTCCAGCTTGTTGATATGATACCCAGATTTCATGTTAGGGCAAGTCTATCAATTTGGATATCTATGCCTGACACCCTTTTTACCGTTCAATCACTCTACATGTCCAAAACATCGAAGTATCCCTTATGAATGGTGATCTTTCACCAGGCATACTGAGAGTATCTTCAACTCTGGTGTATATTTTCTTCGATCATCACGAATAGAATAATCACCACCTGAAGTTTCGTAGTATGAGCGTGAAGAGGGGGGCCTAAGTACCTATCTTTTATATTAAAAATCTCGCGTCACGATGTTTGACCGAGATAAAGTGCGAAACTACTTAACCGATTTTGATGAAATTTGGCTTACTGTGAGCAATTTGGTACAACTTAACCCGTTGAAAGCCAGCATAGGAACAATATATTTTTTCAATACGACGTAAAATATTTGACAGTTCTTACTTACCTTTCCTACGAACTCAATTTTTATAACATTTCTTTTGTGATATATTACAAAAATGACATTAAAATAATGCAGATAAAACAAACTCCCTTATAATCACTCAAATCTATGCTTTCCACAATGGATTTATATTAAAAAAAACAATGGAAAAATATAGACTTCAAATACGACTCCGTTCATATTATCAATCGGCAGCCATTTTGTCCGCATTAATTAGTCCGAATTAATTTAAATTATTCGGAGTGGCTAGACGCCATCCAGGATATCGTTACGTCAAGAACGAGAATGACCCAAGCGATTCTCACCTTGTTCTTCATACAATTTCTTTATACATAATGGACCAAATCGCTTCAAAAATCCGGACCCGCCGGGGGTTTGTTATGGGACACTGATTTTAAATTATTTGTAAGTTCCATAAGGTTCTATCAGATGGCGGTGTGAGTTAATTTATTGACACAACGCCTGGTTATCTAGGTTATATAACCATCTAGTAGATTTCGTTGTGTTTCGTTAGCCACAGCAATGCGTGGGCGGGTCAGCTAGTATTGATATAAATATATTTCACAAAGTCACACATCCTCCACACTTTTCTGCCAGTGGCCATTCTCGGCCGGCAGTTCAAAGGGCAGAGTGATACCGGCCGCGTAAGAACCATTATATTAATTTAGCCGCGGCGATCGTGTGCGCCACGCCTTATGTTTTCCGCTCGTAAATAAAACGCATGCGTGTGTATACACGCCTTTGTGTTCTTACTTCTTTCGAGATTCGTAATTGGAATAAGGAACGTACTGGACGCACAAACAGTTATATGGGATTTGGTACCTTTAGATTGACATACCTAACTTTGCAGACCAGTCTAGGTATTATTTGATACAATAACAACAGATTAAAAAAATATCATGTTTCTTAGTTAAGGCTCAAAAAGTAGAAGAAGATTTAATGGGAAGGAATTTTAAAGTACCAGTGGATATATTATATGTTTATTCTTTTTTGAAGTTGCAGAAAAAAATTCCATTTAAAAATTAATTTAAATTACCTACCTTATAGATTTTAGTATTTGAAATATAAATTGGAATATTATTTCTATTTCAAACCTGAAAAAAGTTTTTAAAAAATACACTACATATATTTTTTCTCCAAACGTCGTAATTTTTAGAAAACACGTTCCTTTTATTTGGGGAATCTGTTAGAAAACAGTCACTTCAGTTTTTATCCCATTCAAACATAAAATATTAATAATAATTCTCAGAGAATAATCAAAAAAATCGGACATTTTTGATAAATTATTAATACATCACTGTCTTGGATGTGTCAGAAATAACTTAAGGTTTTTTCACAACGTGACACTGTCAATGGATTAAAACTAAGAACTAAGTTTGAATGGGAGATATGTAAATACGAAAGTTAGACGGAGCGTGCTAATATTAAAAATCAATAATAATAAAGCAAAAATTACGAAAACGAGTATAGAAACTTTAATATAAAAGTTTCTATACTCGTTTAAAATAGATGCAAAAATCGCTTGAAAAGTGCTTAAGTTGCATTTAAAGATACAGTGTGAATTTTTAATACCTATAACATGTTATATAACATAACAAAATGTATTTTTAGTAATTTTCAAAGGATGCTAGGCGATTTTTTTTTCAATCGAGGGAAATTCATTTAGTGACCTTTTCGATTTTACAAATGTATAAATATTGTCTTCAGAAATAAATTTTTTTTAAAGAACTTAAAAACAAGCGTTAAAAATAAATATGTTATAAATCGGTAGAAATTCGGAATGCGGGGGCTTAAAATTTGTCATGTGAAATCAGGCAACTAACAATAACACTCCTTGTGTATACGACAGTAAGGTTAAAATCGTCTGTTTTGAATTGTTATGCGAGAAAAACAATGGCAAAAAGCATTTTTTATTTATCTTGTGAAGTGAATGCATAAATATTTAAATATTTTACGATAATTTTCTAAAGAACTTAATTTTCCATCATTATACAACAAAACTACGACCGAAAGGTGTTCGTAAATAGGAAATTTTGAACTTTAAAGAAATTTTTATAGGTCTAATAATTTATTTTATTTTCGGCAAGATGTGTTCTACTCGCAGTATTTATATATAGCATCTAAAATATTTTTAATCGCTCAAATTTTTAAACCAAAAACATGTGATTCACATCGCCTTTAAATTTTTTTGTGTCTACAAATTTATAGACATATCGTGATATTACGCCCAAATTAAGATATATCATTATTTTTGCAACACATTTTTAATTTATGTACAAGAGTACTTTTAAACTTCGTTCAAAATAGTTCCATAAATATCTTACATTTATTATCGGAGGTTCTTTAATTATTTATCATTATCTTCTGTACCTGTACTGAACGATTTATTTATTTTTAACATCTCACCTTATCATTGAAGAATCCGAGCTTGTTCACTTCTGAATAGACATTCAATCTCTCATGAAATTAAATTATTTTAGGAGTTTTGACGTAAACCAATTTGCTTTTTCTTGAAATAATTTTCTGACATGTCGTTGGCAAGGGTGTAGATATAGCATTCACAATAGGTGGGTTCGACTAAAGAGGGGGGGGGGGGGGGGGGGGTTGCACATTTGTTTTATACAATTACATTCTCCGTTCATTCTTTATCAGAAGTAGGAAATCTATATTAGGTTATATTTATGGTGTAATCCTTAAACTATTGGTTTCAAACTTGTTATCAAGTTATTTTTTAGTTGATGATAATGTAAAGCTCTACTCAAGGCTCACAACATAAAAAATTCTGTCATTACTATTTGAAAAATATCAAGTCAATTTTTTTAATAAAATAGATAATATATTTGTTAAAATCTTTCTTCTTCCATTACCGACCGCCGAACAAGCCGGTACCTTCAGTGCAGATATTTAAAATCACCAAGAGATTGTTCCATTGTAAAATAAAACTCAGTGAAGTTAAAACACGAAAACTTAAAGCATGTAATAACTAGCTTCTGCCCGCGACTTTGTCTGCGTAGGATTAGTACTTCGAGTCATCTATTTTCTTTTCCTAGGTCCCGTCTACATAATTCTTGATTCGATTCAAAGTATTAGGCGAGTACTTGAAATAAATTCACTAATTTAAATATTTTTTAAATAGAATTATGATTTAACAATCATTGTTTTGCAAAAATGTCATTCTCAAATTTTGACATTTTTTATTAAACAATAATTATTATTTTCAATATATTGAAAATTAATAGCTGACTTTATAAATTATAGCCTGTATGAGCTATATATTTGTAAAGTTTCATTAAAATCGATTCAGTAAATTTTGCGTGTAAGAGTAACAAACACACATATATCCATACAAACTTTCGCGTTTATAATATTAGTAAGTTGTTCTGTAGAATGTTCATCATTGTGCTGTATCCTTTATAGTCATATTAACAGAGCATTTTCTGCCAATGCACAAAGGCATTCAAATTTATTATTATGGTTATTTCGAAATCCAAATTAAGGACGATAATTGGATCGCTGCCATGCAGCAACGAAACACACGTTTGATGGTTATTTTGTCACGACGAAGTTCGAATATCCCCAGTTTACAACCGTCTCTCCATACTCGGGTCAATAACTCTCCTGCCATAAAATACAACTACGCTTTGAACGGCATTCCCGAAAACAAAATATCCCTTTTTTTCACAGAGCTTTAAAAATGTTATACTTTTGATTCGAGTCGAATGGAACAATCCTCTTACTTTATAATTATTTATTCATTTTTATTTATTTAACGCCCAGGGGGTTTTTACATAATAATAGTATAACTTTAACAAATTCAATTTTGCCAGCACTTCATTCAAATAATTAAACTAAAAAATTACTAGCCTGAAACACTCATCTATATTGAAAAAATCTCCCGAAAAAAGATACATTTCGCAGACGGGACTCGAACCCGCACCCCTCTGATTGCCGGTCAGGAGCTCTACCATTAAGCTACGGCGGGTTACCTCCTACCCGCCAAATGATTCAATATATATCTAGTGTTTCATTCAACAATTATCACTTATTACATATATAAATGTATCTTTTATCGGGAGATTTTTTCAATATGGATGAGTGTTTCAGGATAATAATTATTGCTTATAATAATTGTTAGCCTTTGTGCTATGCATAAAAAATCTTGTCTTACGCATTAATTTATCAATTAAAAAAATTTAAAATATCATTTTATATAATAAGTAAAAATACCTATAAAATTTAAAAATCTAAAGTCTATGAACTAACTTGTAAGGATCGTAGATTTCTTATAGGTACCTTATAGGCAGGGGCGGCTCGTGACTTTTGGGTGTACTAGAGCGCTAATATTTAAAATAAATGGCATTACCCCAAAGTTTAAGTTTAGACTTACGGAATTCAATACTTCGTTTGTGTGAAAGCACTATGAAACAATACATGATTACTGATGTTGTTGTAGCCGAAAATCTTTCTTTTTTTTTCGAAAATGGGTTTTTTGTATGAAGATTTTCAGGAAATTTCAGTTTGGCAGTGCACTGCACACCGATTTCCTGAAATCTTCATACAAAAATCGAAATTTAGAAAAAATTTTTTACTTAAAAATTTAACTAGAACAACACCAATAATTCAATTTTTATTAATATTAGCACCAGCACACAAAGTCACGAGCCGCCACTGCTTATATGTAAATCTTTAAGTAGGTAAAAAAGTATAAATATGAGGCTTTTAAAAAGTAGTGGTTCTCGGAGTTTGTTAATCATTTAATGGAGACGAAGCATAATTTTGATTTTAATAATGAAATAAAATTTTGTAAAGATAAACTTGAAATCTTTAAAATTCGTAATAGTGTAAAGATCAATTAAATGCTTTATTTTTACCTGTGTGAATACTGTTTTACGTAAAATTTTACAAAATGATGCCATCAAAATTTGCAAGGTGTAAAAAAATATATCGATCGTGGAAATTTAAAATGCTGTAAAGTATGTCAAAATATGTCATTTTTTTCTCTTTCGATCTGCGTCGTCAAAATATTTCTAGGAAAATAAATGCGTCTTTTACGACGTACCCACATTATAAAATAATTTTTTTCTGAAAAAAAAATACCGAGGTTCTGTTATTAAAGAAGTGTACTAAAATAGTTAAGTATTCTGAAAGATCAATTCAATGATATTATAATAAAAAAAAATATTATTAAACAGCATTTTAACTTTCCATGATTGATATATTTTTGTAATCTTTAAGGTATATTTGCTTGCTCCTTGCTTGCCCCTTGTTTGCTCCATGCTTGTTCTTTACTTGTTATTTGCTTGCTCCATGCTTGCTCCTTGCTTGCTTCCTTGCTTGCTCCATGCTTGTTCTTTACTTGCTCCTTGCTTGCCCTATGCTTGCTCCTTGCTTGCTCCATGCTTGCTTCTCGCGAGTAAGCAGTCAGTTCTTGCATATTATTTTACAGTACCGTTTCTGTACAGTTACATCTCCGAGATACACAAAGTCTTTGCTACAATTTAAACGAGCGCCCTCTATTAAGTTTAACACGGCCATCGCAAGGTAATTCCTCGGTGCGTGCTCGGGCAGAGCCGGGCAGAGCCAGGCAGTGCCGGGCGCGCCGCACGTTGAAGTGTCCATCATTAGCCCTCATATGGGCACGCCAATGAGCACGAGACTTTGCATACAAAGACAGCGACAGGCGAGGAACCCAAAAAGGAGAACAATATGAACTTGTTCGGCATGGGAATGCAAGAAACGATTACGTATACAGAGAGAAGGTGGGGTTTCTTCCCTGTTTTAGTGAAAACCGTGTAATTTATATGTAAAAACTATTATACTTAATTATAAAGTTGTGTAAATAACTTTAACCATAGTTAAATATGTAAGATAAAAGCCTTTATAAATTTTTTATTTATTTATTTATAAGAATTTTTTTTTTACATTTCAAGTGATTACATTATGCAAAGTTTTACAATTATTAATTATTATTCTACTACTCCATAAGTTGAGCTCTAGGAGCTCGTGTTTATGGGAGGAGTATTTACATGCAAAAAATAATGTTCTAATTAAATATGTAAACAATAATCAAAGACTTATGAAATAAATACAAACACTATTTAACATAGGTATACAATTTAGGAATAAATATGTTTTTAATGACAATACCAATATACTAGTATATTTAAACTTTTAACATTGATAATACAGATTAAGTAAGGGTAAATTAAGGGTACAATATATCATTATCCAATTTCAGGGATTTAATTTGCTTTTTGAATTGTTCATATTTCAAAGTTTCGGTTACACTAATTTTGTTTTTGAACAATAATATATTGTACCATCTCACACCTAAATACAAGTAGTGATGCTTAGTGATGCTAAGCGCTTTCTATAAATATCCCGGTTGGATAGGGTACACATAGAAATTTTTTCGAATAGTTAGTGATTTTTATCTTAATTGAATAGGGTGAAAACTATAATATCTTAAAAGCGAACAATAAAAGATTAACCTACACGGAGAAAAAAGTTATCCTAAATTACGATCATTTTATTCCTAAAAACGGTTAAAAACGGGACTGAAGTTCTTACGAACAAATTAAGAGTGTTTCAATGTTTATGGCGGGAAAATGTAAGAATAATTCGTTGGTATACGTACGAAATTACGTATACCAACAAATTAGTCTTACATGTTCCCGCCAATAAACATTGAAACCCTGTTAATTGGGTTCGTAAGAACTTCAGTCCCGTTTTTACGAATAAAATGATCGAATTTTAGAATAACATTTTTCTCCGTGTACCCAAGTTTACCAAATCTAGGGATTTAGGGTGAGTGGTGGTCCGTGTCTTTTCAGTGAGCTGGAGGGTTATATAATTTATTTTTTTTCTATTTGTTTTATTAATTTATTTTGGGTAGGCTAGGTGGCTGAAAAATCTTCATACCAAAAAATTATATTTTGAAAAAAAAATCTTATTCAGCTGCATTAACATCAACAAAGTCATATTTTTCCATCTTACCACTCTAGCTCACGAAAATAATAAAACCACCCCTGTGTATACCTACACAGGATGTTAAGGGACGTACTTGGCTTACTTTAACCAGTGATTCCTGACATTATTTGGAGTAAAAAGTGTAAATTAAATTTTGTTCTCCGCCAGCCAACCCTTAACAACGCCCCTAACCGTCCTATATCTACCGATTTTATATGTTGAGATTAATTTTATATTGAGTTGAAAAAAAATCAAAACTATCACCGGAGACCGTAATTTCATTCACATTTTTTACTCATAATAATATCAGAAAAAACTGCTTATATTAATTCAAATACGTCACTTAACACTCTGTATGTGACGAATAAAGCGCATAATTCACATATTGCTCGGCGGGACGGCATGTGGGTTTAAGTTTTTTTAAATGTTTAATATATTGTACCACCAAGTATTAATTAACACTTTAAAAATAGACAACTACCTACTATGTTTATTATATTACAATAAGAGCTACTAACAACATCTTCACTTTCTTAACGCATATTTTTTTGGCTGCTATCTTTATGTATGATTGCGAGATTCTATCAGAATTCAATTATTACAATCTAGCTAATGTCTTGAAAGAAGGCTCATTTGTTTAATATACCTATCACCTATGAAACGACACAATATTATAACGCCTTGACTATGGACTGATTTTCTGGTTTTTATGTTCAAACTACTCTAAACAACAACATTTTCTGCTGCTTCCAAACCCTAGTTCATTAATTTCTTTCCCCACACTCTCTACAATTCTCATTTAAATTCAACATCGCCTTCTAAAGATTCACATTAGCCACTTAAAATATTATTTCTCGGATTGCTAAAGAAAAATTTTCCGCCCACATTTAAAACATCATACCTCCGAATTTGAATATGAAGACATACAAACTGATTATATTCTATGTAGCCAATGAATTCCCCTATCTTTTATCTACTATCACATATTTGTAGGATTTATGAAAAAAATATAATTAAATCTTTAACCTTAAAACATTTTTAAAAAGCTATATAGTCATTTTAATAAAAAAAATGTTTAAAAATTTGCCACATTTTGGCAACAGAGCAATCCGAGGTTTTGGAAATGGTGCCATAATGTGGCAAAAAGCGCTCGAGTGTTAACTTACATTCATTATGATCTCTTCATTTGTAAAGCTATCATATCCCCATCGCTAAGTCACCTATTTTCCAACAGATCCTAACTGCAGTCCGCTAATACACGCTTAAACATCATAACCACTCTTCTTCCTCGTTCTTCTTGGTTGGATAATACTATTCCCACGCACTTGCGGGGTAGAGGCGAGAAGAACTGAGTAGAACTGAGAAGAAAGGGCGGGGCGTTGATTAGCTGGCGTGAGATCCGTCGGAATCGTTGCAGTGCCGGATTAAGATATTTCGGAAAATCTAGGATTCGTTTTAAAAAGACATTTTTTAGGAATCAAACATAATGAATATAAATAAAATAATGAAAAATACAATTATCTACACAATTAAAGTACATAACTACAGTATCTACATAATATTATAAATAAACATAAACGCATTACTAATAAAAAAAAATCACTTTCCAACGATTAAACGGTGTTTTAGTTACACATTGAACATGTGTATAAAGATTGTACAAATTAGGATTCTAATTGGTACTAATAAAAAAAAGGTTTTTTTATGTTTTTTTTCTATTTTCTTTAAAACCTAACAAAACATTTCTTCCACATGTAGTCAATGATCAGTCAGTCGAGTAACCAAACAAACCCTTCCGTTTACATTTTTTTTCCAAATAATGTCAGAAATCACAGGTTACAGTGAGTTAAGTACTTTCATTAACCACTCGAATGATTTTTTCCACAATATGGCACTATTTCTAAAACCACGGATTGCTTTGCTGCCAAAATATGACAAATATTCTCTAGATTCTTTAAAAAGTATTAAAGTTAACGATTTTATAAATCTTACAAAAATGTGATAATAGACAAAAGATAGGTGAATTCATTGGCTATATAGAACTATTATCAGTTAGTATGTCTCCATATTCAAATTCGGAGGAATGATTTTTTTAATGTGGGTGGAAAAAATTCCTTTAGCAATTCGAGAAAAAAGTTTTAAAATACTCTGTCGCTCCAGTGATTAACAAGCTGTATAGAGCAATAAGTTCAAAACGATTATCACTAAAGCAATACGATAGGAGTTTTATAAATTTGTTTTTGATATTTTTTTTTTTTTTTTTATTCACCAGATTTACAGGAACGGGTTTAGTTTTTCCCATAAAAAACTAAACCCTTTCATACACTTTTCCATATAAATGATCGTCTAGTAAATCCACGTTATGCAAGTGTATTATATAAGTATAATTAATACAAAACAATACAAGAACAACACGTTAATCTACCAAACTATTAAATGGGAATATAATTCACCGTCTCCAGATATTTTCATATCAGAGGGTTCGGCTCTGTGGAATTTCTAATTTGACCGAAAAATCCTACTGATCCCTCAATATAAATATTTAAAAAATAATGTGATAATTAATGTGATAATTTGAAATAGGTTTAGTATTGGATTTCTAATGACTGAGGCCAAATCAAGTTGTGACTTTTCAAATGCCATAATATAATATGTAGGATACTAGTAGTTCTATGAACAGTAAAGTATTACTTCTTTAGTCTTTGCAAAATCACTTTGTGGCGTCATTTTTAATTAAATGAAACTTAAAAAATAACTTTGTTTACACCGCTAAATAATCACAATTTTCGACATGCTTCGAAACCGATGGTTTCTTCGTTCAGGATAATAAGAACATTATTATTACATTCTTATTGTCCTGACCAAGAAACAAACCATCGGTTTCTAAACATGTCGATAATTATGATTATATTTTGGGGTACACAAAGTTATTTATTTCATTTAAGTAAAAATATTTTTGAAATTTTCTCTTATTTTATAAATCAAAACCAAAATCTCCCCCTAAATCATAGGATTTGTAATTGTCACCATGTAGGCACTTAAACACCTACCTAATTATAAACAAAAAATATTTTAGGAACTTTTTAAAATTTGAAATAAATGATTATACAATTTGCTAAAGATATGTAACAAACTTAATGAAAATTGTTTTTTTCAAGCATGTGGGTACTATAACATTGATTATTCTGATTGCGATTGAACTACGATTACGCGAAGCTTGACGGGATAAAAACGTACACGGAGAAATATGTTATTCTAAAATACGATCATTTTATTCGTAAAAACGGTTAAAAATGGGACCGAAGTTCTTACGAACAAATTAACAGGGTTTAAATTTTTATTGGCGAGAACACGTAAGAATAATTTGTTGATATACGTTATTTCGTACGTTTACCAAAAAATTATTCTTATATTTTTTTGCCAATAAACATTGAAACACTGTTAATTTGTTCGTAAGAACTTTGGTCCCGTTTTTAATCGTTTTGACGAATAAAATGATCGTATTTTAGAATAACATTTTTCTTCGTGTAGTATACAACACGGTCACCATCTTGAACCGGAACCGGAACTGTCGGATTAAAACGGGACAGACGACGCTGATTCCATAAGCACCAGTCCAACTTCCCCTTCAGTCCAATACCCCCCTGTCTCTCGGCTGCGATCCGTCTGCAGTCCGCCGCAATCCATCACTACCCCCTCCCCCCGCCCGCCTAATGAGACCTGCAGTGTGCACTGCCCATTTCCTCCGTAGGCCAGCTTTTCGGGAACGGCGCTGGCGTCGTGACTTCCGGTGGCCGCTTTAATAGCTCATGGATCCTGCAGTACCTACTTTACCACACTTGCACAATATTGTTATTGAAGCTTAAGTACTACGCAATCAAACTATATAACTGCATGCCCACTACTCTGAAACACTACCAAATTAAAAAAATTATAACACCTAACTAAACATGACACAACCCAATTAGAAAAAATTCTTTAAAAAACTTTATTGCAACGTGGAAATATTTTGACGTAAAATATAATATATTTCATAAAAAAAACTTACAACGGTAGATGCTGGTAGTTACAAAATGTATTCAACAGAGTATACCCACGTGAATAATAATCCTTAAATCTCTGAATAATTTAGATATAAATAATAATAACAGAATACGCGGGGCGGGACGAGAGGTTCTGGGTTCGTGTCCCAGTTGCGACCGTTATCGTTTATTTTTCTGTGTCTTGTTCATTTTCATATTATCATTTAGATCATTAGTGTTATCTTCTTCTTCAATTATATATTTCTAACTTGGTGGAGTGTACACGTGCAAAAAATAGGCAAACCCACAAAACATAAGGAAAAAGCAAAATGAGGCTCGTCTCCCAAAAACTTGGCATCAAAAGTTATACCAGATTTGTATCACGCAAAAAATTGTTGAATGCATTATTTTATACAACATCCTGAACACAAGAAAAAACCGCTTGCAAACAATTTTACAATAATCCCATAGAATGCCATGCCGAAGCGGTTTAAGCTATATCGAAAATCGTTCTAATTAAATTTACGGTCGAAATGAAGGAAATGAAAGGCAGCCTTAGAACGAGCTGCCCCGTCAGCCATTCGCCGCCAAAATTGCGTCTTACAGCCCTAAATTACGGGGGTGCTTATCTTTTACGACCGGGCCGGGATTCGAACCCGGCCACCGCCGGAACGCAACACTCGGAACAAAGTGACCAATTACAATGATTTTTTATGCACCATACACCTGCATATTTGTCGTAATTAAAATTGATGTTTGCAGTGCAAGTACGCTGTAATTTTTACTGTACAATATAACCATGACCCCTGAGAAAGAAATTTATTTTCGTTCTGATTTTTTGGTGCTTCCACGACAACTCAACGAAGTGGCATTTCAATACCCCTTTGAAAATTCATTAAACCCTCAGACCTCGAGCCTATTTTGTCGGAAGGTCAAAATAAACCTCTAAAAAAATTTTATTAGGCAAATGTAATTAATAAAATATTCCAAAAGTTATTTTTTTTTTTAAATTAAGAGGGTATTACCAGAGAATACCGGAAATTAGTCATTTTTAAATCAAATTCCAAAAGTATTAACCCTTTTTTACAAAAAAAATTAAATTGATTTCGAAAGATTGTTATTTTGTCTGGTATACGCAGTTACAAAATTTTGAAAAACTAAGTGTATTTTTAATATACTAAGGTTATACCGTTGGTCGTTGGCACAACACAAATTTCAAATCATAAGACAAAATAAATCAATACATAATCTAGTCAAAACAGTTTTAAAATATTAAATTTTAGTTAAATTCAAATTATTAAAAAATAAATCCGAGAACGTGTTTTGTGACAAAAATATCCCAGTTTTTCTATTTATTTAAGGTCTTACCAACTAAAATATTTCAAATTTCTTTTACACACTTATTTTGTTTAGAAATTATTAAAAATCATAAAAGTAAGATCAAAAAATACAAGAAGTACACGATATTTAATAATTTATCATCGTGCGATTTGAGCATTTTATTGCTTACTTGAATGTAGGTATATATTAAAGCAAGTTTTGAATGAAATAAATCGATATTAATTTTTTAATTTAAAAAATTTGATACGGGGATCGGGGAATAATCGATATTTCTCATTGGAACCTCCCTGTACAGCTACAAGCATTTTTAAACTTTTAATCTCAGCTGCTGGTCAATCGTTCGTAAGGTCGGAAACGTTGGTTTCATAAAGGTTTATATTTGAATTATTTTGTGGAAATTTTTGGATTTGAATATAGATAATGGTGTTTTCTCTTTCTAACACCATTAAAATCTTTTCTTTTTTTTAAATTAAATTTAACAATGTTATTATTAAGTTCTGCAAGTATTATAAAACTTAATAATAACATTATACATTTTTTTTAAAAATTAAATGGAGTTAACCGCTTGGACACATAAGCTTGTTTTCACGATAATTTAACGTAGGTAGACATAGGAATGATGTATGTCCCGTACCTGAGTTATTAAACACAAAAACAATAAATAAAAAATAAAAATAAAACTTTTGAATCATTTTTCTAACCATAATATTAACCCCGATAGCCCTGAAATTTTTTAATGTTTTTATAATATTTTTTTTATTGGTTTCACTATAAAAAAATCACAAAGTACCTACTATAAAGATATTTTTTTAAATATTCATTTGATATTGTGGGAGGGGGGAGGTGTTCCAAATTTGGTACGGTAGGGTTATAGGCGTCTATCAAGTCTCTTTAAATTATTTTTCAATTTCTTAACGTTGTTGTACAGTGTTATCGGTCCGGCAATCTAGATCAGAATGGTTTTGTTCCGAGGGTTAACTATGGTTAATTTGAATTGAAGGCTCCTATTGACTGCGATGGTCCAATAGGAGATCTGCGCTTCATTCGCTTTGCCACACCAGTAAAAATATTATTTTTTATCGTGCTGTGTCTTACCGAGGTGTCACCTGCTTCAACTTCCATACACTTTCTCTTATATACGAAGGTAATCCCAATAAAATTTCCTATTTTTACAAACACAATTTTGACGGCCTTCATGGTCTAGGAGTAGGACTCTTGACTTGCGATCCGGAGGTCACGAAATCGTAACGGGTCACACCTATTAGGAATCGACATATGCACGAATAAGATATCCTCATTTCCCTATACATACAGCATCGCTGGAACGGGAATGATCCGTGGGCGATTAATTGTAACCAAATTGTTTGTACATATATTCAGCAGAGGAAAACCGTCGATGCGCTGGACTGACCAAGTGTCACAGACTTCTCGGACATCGGTGTCTACAGCGCTTCGTGCAGCGCTCTATTCCGTGGTTGAATTATTTTTATTTGTCCGCGCTATTTGGAAAAAGAGCAGACAGCACTTACGTTACCTGCATGACTTTGCCGAGTTTCAGAAATACAGATATAAATCAGTTCTTATTGAACAAAATTATTAGTTTTTACAATTAAAATATTTAAAGATCCAAAGCTGATGATGAAATTAAATTTCGAGCCGAAAATTAAATTCCTAAATAAATGTTCTAATTTTATAATACCATAGTTCATCGTTCGTCAGTCTTTATATTTTTATTTTTTAATCCTAAGTTAACTCACATCGTCGTGTGTGCGAAATATAAGCAGACTGTTAAGGGATTACAATAAATATACGTCCCGGTTCTTGATACATACGAGTAAGAGATTTCTGTGTGCTTGTGTTCTTTCTCGTTGGCAATCTAATTTGCTTTGAAATTCTTGCCCCTTATTTATGAATCTCGTGTTTTTAATCGATTTTTCTTTTCAGTTCCTTAGAAATCATCCCTGTGACAATAAATTATATAAAATATAATAATATTTGCTGATACCCGGCATGCGTTGAAATGCCAATTATATAAATAAATTGTTTCTCCCTTCGTGTCATTTCCCATTCGTCCCCAATCCCCTTCCGACTCATCTTCCTCTTCCCCTCCCGCGTTCCCTTTTCCCCTTCCCGCGTTCCCCCCCCCCCTCCACTCCAGCTTTCTCCTTCCCCTCTCCCACCAGCGAAGCCCCCCTCCTTAATTCCCCAATCGACCCTCCCGCATACCCCTCCCTCTAGCCTTTTTTCCCTGCCGCCTAACTCCTTAAAATACACCCATTTTTCCAACAACTCGCGTGATCTATTTAATTTTTTTATGCAAATTTCATAATGCCAGAGCTCACCAGTATATATATATAGAAGTATTCACGGGCATGTTCATGTGGCAATCGAATGAAACTTTAATCGCAATCGTATGAATGGTATAGGAAATAATTTCATAACGCCCAAGCTCACTATCCTATAACTATCCCAGGCATGCGCACATCATATTCCCAAAGTTTCATCGCGATCAGATGATTGCATAAGTACGAACAAACAAACAAACATTAATTTTTATGTTATAGATGGTTTGCTTCACCGTCACAAAATTTTGCTCATTAAACTTGTCTCTTATCCGTGTGAAAATGTTGCACTTGAGTATTATTCGCTGTGACTTTATTCTTTAATGTTGAAAAAATTAAAAACCCCTGTTAAATTATTGGCTTTATTTGGTCGAAATCATTTAATGGTTTTTCTAAATGGTTAAAAAACAATAAATGTCAAAGAATCCGAGGAAGAGAACTAAATACCAAATATTTACATAATAGCAGTCGATAAAAGCATTGTTTTTATGCAAAGTTCATCATTCAACGTCGCATTTGGAGAAGGTTATCCCAAATCCAACAAACGAAGCGAGAGTAGTTTCTAATTTGCCATATTTATCAATGTCCGCGGCAGTCCCAAGGCGCAAAAGGCCTAAAAGACAGACAGACAGGTCCAGCAAAAAACCAAAAAGGCCTTAGACAATGGTCTAGCGACCTGCCCTTTTGTCGGTGTTTACCTTTAAAATCCACCGAAAATAAGAGTACCTACCCGACCGAAATAATTAAGGAACGCTCCAAAGGGCACACCGCAAGATGTTCACTGTGGCAACACTCAACCGCCGTGAAGATATAATACCCGTAATAATTTCAAATTTGAAAATAAAATATCATTTTCGAAATATGTATTGCTTTCGTATAACCTACACGTTCGAGTTTCTGCGGTTTTATGGTTTTCATTTTTATGCTCTTAGCCTTAAGGTTTTTGAGAAGTCATAAAACCAGTGAAGAAAGCTTCGAGGAATACAAATTTCACGTTGGTTTATTAATTTATTTAAAGCTCCCCAATATTTAAGTCGATATTTATTGAATTTTGTTCAGTTGTTTACACGGTTCTGCATGACCGAATTTACTAAACGTTAAAAAGTATTAATATTCATTTAGACTTTTACAAAAAGTCAATAGGTGTTCCATAAAAATAAAATCGGATATATTTATCCGAGACACTATCTAGGTAACAAATACATTCTTTGAATACTTGTTTCCAATAATAAAGGTAGCTGCCAATAATATGGAGAAAAAAAAACATTAGTCGAAGATAATATTGTTAATTCTGAAATTTAAAATATTAAGTTGACAAATACGACAGTCTCATAATAGGGTGCAATAGCAAAATTGTTCCGGTTAGACGTGAGGTTCTGGGTTCGAGTCCCAGTTGCAGCCATTATATTATATTATTTTTCTGTGTCTTGTTTATTTTCATATTTAATAAAAATGGATTATTATTGTTATCTTCTTCTTCAATGTTAAAAAGTATCATCCTACGCGCAGGAAATGCCAAACTTTGGAGAATAAGGAAAAAAGTCCAAATTGAAATAATCGACTAAAAAGCTCGAGGCAATAAGTGGAAAAAAGTACTGCAAGAATGCGGACGTACCCTATGGATATAAAATTATGGGATTTTTGTAAATGTTGAAGAATCATACCTACAGTATTGTTCGAATTAATGTGAACACAAATGATGAATTAGAAAAAAAAAATATTCAAATAATAAAAAAAAAATAAAAAAATAGAGAAAAAATTATAATAATTCTTTCCTTAACTTTTATAACTTTCTGAATTGTTTGGCATCGAATCAACAAGTTTTATACAATTTTCTGATATTTGCGTGTCTCTAAACAATATCTGAATTACTGCCTTAATCAGCTTTGTTTTAGTTGTGCAATCAATGTTTCTAAGTCTTGCTTTAATAACTCAGGTACGGGGCATACTTCATTCCTATGTCTACCTAAGTTAAATTGTCGTGAAAACAAGCTTATGTGCCCAAGCGGTTAACAATCCACAGATTTTCAATTGGATTAAGATGTGGAGATTTACCTGACCATTCACTGAAAGTAACAATCTTAGTGCGTATTTTCGGAGAAATCCATCTACAAAAATAAGAAACAAAAAAGCTTTAGTTAAGTTTATTTCTGCAAAAAAAAAAACTCGTATTTAAAATAAATTACATGGTTTTGTACCTATTACGTAAATCTTTAAAATGTCAATAGGTAATTTCGCCTGGGTTTTAAAACTAAATTATGATGAATCTAATGAAAAGAATCAAACATTGGTTGACTAATAAAACATAAATTAAAGAGTGTGGGTGGAGAAAATTTTACATTTTAAAATCAAAAATTATTTGCTCACTAAAGTTTAATAAAATGAAATAAATTATTAATATAAACAAGAAATTTAATAATTTTGTTTTGTATGTTCGTAATGAATCGTGAAAAATGTCTAATTGTAATAATTTTTCATAATGTTGTGATTGGTGAGTTATTTGCTGCATTGGTGTTGTGGGCTTCTATATGAAGAAGAGAAGTGTGCATGGTACGCCGCATTGGAGCATTTAAACCAATGACGGATAGTAATTCGGGACTATCAATATTATTATTAAGCAGGATCTATCGAGAGACGTTGAAAATACATACATATTTGTTTGACATTGAAACTGCATACACAATTTATCTCAACAGAGGTCTGTAAGTTATACTGTTCACCTTCACCTTCAGTGACTATTTTCTCTGCACCAGATTAACACAGAGCTTGCTGTGGAACGGACGTTAAGTACAGTTAAATATGCACTGTAAATATGACTATAATAAACACGACCCATAATCTTAACGAACCGAAGTATTATTGAAACTCTTGATCATCATAGTTGATTTTTCATCATAGAAAATAAAAGTACCCCACAATTTTGAATCAACATAACACTAAGATTGGTTGCGCCATCCAATTAATTGCTTTTAACAAGGGGAAAAGATTTGTTGATGAGTGAGTGTGATAGTGTCTGTAGCCTGTTTCTCATACTCAGATAGAGATGTATATATTTTTTTAATATTATATATGTGTTAATATGTAATACATATTTGTGTATGTATGTATATGTATACAGGGTGTTAAGGGAGGTACTTTTTTGTTTTGTTTTTATAATTTATTTCTAACAAAAAGAATACACGGTTTAGACAACAAATCGGTAGTTCCGCGAAGCCACCACATGGTTGCTTGTCTGCAGATTCTACCTCTATATGCAATAAGAACACAAACACAATAAGAATGAAATACAAGTGCGATTTTGTGAAATTCTACAAAATAAAAAAATAAACTTATACATACACACACAAAATTCATTTAAAAGACCACAAAAAGTACCAAGTACCCCGACATTTTACAAAACACAATAATAAACATTTAAACACCATTTATACTCTACGGTAAGCAAACCATTGCTTTCCAGATAATAATAAAAATTATAAGGTGAGAAAAAAAATACATACATTTATATTAGAAGTTAAGCTTATTTACGATATCTTTTCCTTTCTTCCCTGTTTACTCTGTCTTTTTTACAGATACATGGATCCCTCATTTATAAGCCACATCTTTACAATTCTCATGCTTAAACTTTCATTTTCCTCAAAAGCAAATTTATTCTTGAGCTTATTAAAAATCACGGGTACACAGTACTCCAGTGTTCGGCTTCCATACTTATTTGTTATTTTAGGTATTTTCAGGCATTTTTTTTTCTGTAAGACGTGTGCTGTGACTATGTACGAGTGGTTTCTTATATGTGCTATCGTCCCAGTTATCCAAAATTTCATCTACATTTTTACCTCAAATACTGTCAGGAATCACTGGTTCTGTCTTTTATTTGATTTTTCCAATTTTAGCATGTTTGCATTCCGTATGTTCACACTAGACTTCATACAAAGTATCTATATTTTGTTGGTCACCATGATACAGGCAGCCGCCTAGCATGGTGATTTAATTTATCTGTTATACCTATGTAAATGTGTTAAATAAATATCATGTATTTTATAATTACAAAATAAATAACTAAGCATTTAGGTATATAAAGCAAGGAATAGGCACCACAGAGTTAGATTAGGAAAGATTGCAATAACTCTTCGGAAAATACAGGAAAAACACAGTGAGATTATCACCGATTAACCACCTTATGAACAACACATTATATTTTTGTCCACATCACATGTTTTACCCATTTTGCAAGTAAAAGTTAAGTTTAGAATTGCACACCACGTGCTTATCTTTAACATCTCTCCATTATCCAGTAGTATTAATTTTGGGTTTCGAATGTGACATGAATAAATTATTTTATGCATATCTTACTAATATTATAAACCCGAAAGTTTGTATGGATGTATGTGTGTTTGTTACACATTCACGCAAAATTACTGAATGGATTTTAATGAAACTTTACAATAATACATCTCATACATCAGAATACCATAGATATAGGCTATAATTTATAAAGCTATCTATTAATTTTCAATACATTAAAAATAATAATTATTGTTTAATAGAAAATGTCAAAATTTGAGAATGACATTTTGCAAAACAATGATTGTTAAATCAAAATTCTATTTTAGATAATATTTAAATTCGAGAATTTATTTGAAGTACTCGCCTAATAATTTGAATCGAATCAAGAATTATAGATATTTTAAATAAAAAGGTTAAGGGCAGAAGCTAGTAGATAATATGTATGGATATTTGAGATTGTAACTAATGTGATACATTTACAGCTGGGTCAGGTACGTATTTAAAATGAAATATTCCATTCCGGGCACATGCATTACAATATTCTCTCGCCATCGGAAAACTTCTCACGTCTTTTGTCCGGGCGGCCGCAAAAGAAAAAAAGATACAACAGAATAGCTCTTATTCAAAGAGCAAACATACATTTTTATGATATGTTATGTAGGCAGAGGAGCTGCTATGAAACAATATTTGTTGTTTGTTTTGTGGAGAAGAACGCCAACACTAGTAGCCATATGACTGACCTCAGTGAACCTTATTCTTTTGTTCGGAAATTCCGAGGGTGCGTTTTTATGATATTGTTTCAATATTTTTTTCCAAAGGCTTGTTGTTCGTTTATAAGAGCCTTTAGGTGAATCCTAGATGTTTAATATTTATTGTGGTCCGAAGATATTTATCATATTGACGGATCTCAATACGGATCACAGGATGTCTAGATTCCTGAATTCCGTTTTGTGAATCCGCGGATCGTTATAAATATTGAGGCGTAGGCTAGAAATCTTGGGTTCCGTCAATACGATAGTCAACACATTCAATAAATATCACGATATTTGATAAATATCTGCGGATCACTATAAATATTTAACCTCTAGGTTAGCACACATATTGATGGATCCATCAATAAGGATCAAATGCTTTAAAATGATTAAATATGTCATTGAAGAAGAAGATAACAATAATAATCCTTTTTTTAAATATGAAAATAAACAAGACACAGAAAAATAATAAAATATAATGTCTGCAACTGGGACTGACTGCATAATATGGAAAAAAAAACATTAGTCGAAGATAATATTGTTAATTCTGAAATTTGAAATATGAAGTTGACAAATACGACAGTCTCTTAATAGGGTGCAATAGCAAAATTGGTTAATGCGTATGTCCCGGTTAGACGTGAGGTTCTGGGTTCGTGTCCCAGTTGCAGCCATTATATTTTATTATTTTCCTGTATCTTGTTTATTTTCATATTTAAAAAAAAGGATTATTATTGTTATCTTCTTCTTGAATGATTTATTGCATTGATGTGAATAACCTTCAAAAGTTAAAAAAGAGAGTTTTTCTTATAAAAAAAAAAAATTTTATATGTATTTGAAAATTAGTTTTTTTTTTTAATGTCCTAAGAGACTATGGCATCACCAATTGGGCTATTTTATGGTGCCGGAGATGGCAGGGACGGGAAGGAGACAGGGAAGAGGGAGGTAGGAGAAGTATAGTACTATCAACCTTAGTCGACTTCATCACAGTGCTCAGATGCATAACTTACATACAGCGTGTTTTGTTTAGACTTTGATAAAAATTATAACTATGTGATCATTGTAATGTTGAACAAATTTAAAAGGAGTGTGATCAGTGGCGACGTGTGATTGATTATTTTTTGATTTTTGTTTTTAATTAAAAAAAAATCATCTGACAGAAAAATGACATATAGGTTTTGTACTCCAAATATGCTCAGGAATCGCTGGTTAAAATCGTAAGGATATATTTGGTGACCAGAATGTTCAGTGGAAACTTTTAAGTTTATGAATATTGAGTACAAACTTTTCATCGGATGTTAATTCCTCAAATGATAATTCATCATGTCTCGAAGCGTCGAAAATTGATAATTGCAGTTTTTAACCTTAGGTTAGGTTAGGTAAGGTTAGGTTAGGTTAGGTTAATGTGAGTTATGATGTGATGAATTAGCATGTGAGGACGTGTCTAAATAAATTTACTATGGGAATTCAGGCGGTGAGATCTCATAGTCCGATTAGACATGGAACCATATATTTATACGTGATATTACACCCTATAATCGTCCCTTTTGAGGAGTTTTATGTGGCTCTAGTTTCAGGTGGCACAAATTGGTGAATTGTTATAATGTTATGAACTTTAAAAAAACTTAAGCTATTATTTAAAAACCCGGCGTTGTACGTGTTGACACGGGAAGGCAAATAAACAAAGTGCTAACAGACCCTTTCATACAAAATGTATTATCAAAGGCACGTTAATACATTTTTCATAGAGCGCCTGCCATTGTGCCAAGGCCCATACATCTCTTACGGTTACAGCCTCCGCGGGAGATAAAGGTGGGTTTAAACCAAACCCCGGGTTTTAACCGAGGAATTTAAGTGCGCTAACCGGCGGTTAGAGTTAATCTAATATTTTGTGGATAAGGACATTAATGTTATCCATACAAAAATGCATAGGGTGATTACAAAATACTTTGATTAAAAAATAAATTATTTTTAATCCGCGCGATTTCTTCACCCAATAACTACTGATTATTTATTTATGGACCTAAACTGCCGAAACACAGAGCTATAAATTACTGACAACGAAAAAAATAAATGTTTTATTCGAAAAATGTATCATAAATGTTATCGTTACCTCACTGTTTTGTCGTTTCGTGTAAAAATAAATAATCGAAAATTCCCAAATTTATGTTTCATAATTTTTTTTTTAAATGCGATCTGAAACATTGGTGTCAAAAAGGTGAACATTTTATTATTTTATAGTAAACTTTTAGATTTGGATATAAAGCTTGGTCTTTTCTCTTTCTACCACCATTTAGATCATATTCCTCACTATCCACTGGAGCGATTTAGGTCCAAATTTGGAACGCTTTTATATTACTGCGATTTATATCGGTCCAAAATTGGACACATTTAACGAACCTGATTTTAAACCGCTGCAAACAGTTTATATGTTTCCATATTAATATTTTGAGAATTGATATTAGTTAAATCAAATGGCCAAATCAAAACTTAACACAAATCGCTCTAGTGGCTACCCAACCTACATAAGTTGTTCCCAAAAGCGAATAAATTAGCCCGAGGGGTTAATTCTATGATTATCCTTTTTGTTCTGTAATTACAGCAGGATTAAAAAGTTATTCAAGGATTCACAAAAAATGAATTCGTGATCACACTGTATTCAGATCCACACTGAAGGATATTTCCCCCCTAGGCATGGTCATGGACAATGCGTGTAGAACGATTCCAGGTCCACCTTACCTTTTACAATTCCACCTAACATTGATGTTTCTCGCATTCCGATCTCTACGTGCAGCCCTTTTGTGGTGCACCGATCCTTTTACGCGATCATTTTTCGGTTTATAACCATAATATCTACCTGTTGATAATAAAGAAATAACTTGCAGCTAACAAGAAGAATTTGTCAGATTTTTCAAAAAATAGTGCCATGTCATTTTTTTAAGAAGTCAAATCAGATGATTTTACAGAGAATAACAACTTAAGAAAACGGCTGCGCGGCCCGATCCATACAAATCTTAATAATGGATTTGAGGCCAAAATACACAACCAAACTCTATCAGAACCTATATTAAAATATGCATCCAATGCAATGCAAAGGTGAGGAAGTTCCTGGCTATTCAGATCTACTCACTAAACACGGCTAAAGCCATTTAAAGCAACGTTTCAATTCTGAATAGTGTTCTTACACCAGGGTGATACTAAGAGTATCTTCCACTCTGGAACGAGCCGCAAATATACTATATATTATTTTAAATAATTAATTGTGAAATAACACAAATCAATTAAATAAAATTTATTTGCGCACGCCGGTTTCAAACCCGCGGCCTTCGGAATGGAAGTATAACGCCCTAACGCTGGACTAAGCCGGCCTAGACTAGACTACCTACGTAAGTACTATGAGTCGAGAAAAATGCCTGTTTGCGTTTTACAAACTATAATAACACCCACGCACAATACATTGCCTTAGTTAGACGGCCGGCGTCGTCGAGGGGTAAGGCTCTCGGCTCTGAACGTCGTGAATTCGAACCCTGCGTGCGTAAATAAATTTGATTTGATTTTTTTTTTTTTTAAAAAGAAAGACAAACATTTCCTGGTTACGAATATCGCAACGACATCTGAAAATCTCCTACCACCACCACACTAAGCGGAAAATGTTGCTTGTTTTGTGATAGAGGACTTAGCCAGCCGAGGAATCGAACACTCGAAAAAAAGTTGCCCTGGCTTTACGCAAAGTTTTTCGAAATCAGATAAGAACAGTAATTTTCATTGTGTGCAAAATTTCACCAAGAAGTATCAACATTTGTGCTTAAAGGGGTGAGAAAAGGGAATGGATGGTTTTTAGAAATCTCATGTAGAGAGTCACCTTCCTCATATTTTGAAAGTCAAGTGTGCAAAAGACAAATCTGCAGTTTTATTTTGTTTAAAACAAAAGAAAGCCGCCACAAATACTTTTCTTCATCTTATCTAGACTGGATAGATAATTTATTTGAGGATACAAGTTTCGGAAAAGATGAATTTTGAACATCGGCCCGAGTTATCTTATATGCCTTAAGGTGAAGACATGCGGAAAAATGCAAAATCGTATAAAATCTTGTGTATTAGTATTGAAAATTTGATCGCTTAGAAATAATATAGATGCTTCAATTAAATACTGTGAGTAGAACACATCTTGGCCTTTGAAGTGATCGAGTATTTTTTTGATAAGCTTTTTAATAAGCTTAGAAAAAAATTATGCGTCTGACCTATAAAAAATGGTTAAAAGTGAAAAATCTCCTACTTACAAATCCTTTTTCTGGTGTTGTTTTATTGAATAATGTAGCTAATTAAGTTCCTTATAGAGTGATCGGAAAACATTTTAATATTTGTATCTGAACTTCACAAAATAAAATAAAACGTGCATTTTGGCGACGTTTCTTTTCAGTGAATAAAAATAGGCGGTACCTAACGAATTTGTAAGTGCGAATTTCATCCTTATGCCATGTACAGAAGGATTTTAGCCCGTCGCTCATTCTACGCCCAGAGCCCGGGGCAAACGGACATGCCTTAGTCTACGCGGCGCTTCGATCTGTAAAAATATACTTGCGGAATAACAAAACACTGTTGTTTGCTAGAGATTAGGGCTTTTATTGGTAAACGCCCAAAAATCTTCCGCTCCACCCGATTCCGAATGAGTCAAGGACTAGTGGATCATCTTAAGTTCAAATGGGATTTTTTTTCCAGCAGAAGTTTTATTTATTTATCACTCTTTTATACGCCCATGGAACGTTTACTAGCCATCTTACTTAGTTTTAATACCGTTTCATTGCTTCGGAAATGACACTCAACAAAAATTGGACAGTGAAGGCGGTAGATGACAAAAATTGCGTTAAATCAAAGTAGTATTCGAATAACCTACCCACATAAGTTTGCGACTAAATATGAAAAGGGTAGACTTAATCCCGGTCTCGAAGATGCTGGAACTATAAGACGGGGTAAACTCGCAGCAGCCGGACCGAAATGCAAATCCCTTCATTGTCTTCATTTTCGTCATTTTGCCAATGTACCGAAGCCCGCCGTAAAGTCTTTACCTGGCATCCTTTAAGAGGATTATCATTATGCAGATGGCTGAAAAACAACCTTATGTAGTTCGGAGGAAGAACAAGACCACCGGCACTGGGAACTAAAGTGTCCGGCGCATTTACTGACATTTAAATAATTACTAAGCCTGCCTGATGGCCGTAAAAATAATATGAAATTCATTTTAGCAAGCAAGGTATTATTATATAACACTAGCTGATACCCGGCATGCGTTGCAATGCTAATTAAATAAATAAATTGTTTCTTCCTTCGTGTCATTTCCCATTTGTCCCCGTTCCCCTTCCAACTCCTCGTCCCCTCTTCTCTCCCGCACTCCACTTTCTCACGAACCCCCCCCCCCTCCCTCACGTAATCTGCTTCCACCTTCTTCGCCTTCCCCTCCAGCGAAACCCCCCTCCTTAATTCTCCAACTGATCCTTCCACATACCCCTCCCCCCAGCCTTTTTTCCCTGCCACCTAACTCCATAAAATACACCCATTTTCCAACAACTCGCGTGACCTATTTAATTTTTTTATGCAAATTTCATAATGCCAGAGCTGACCAGTATAGATATATAAGTATTCACGGGCATGTTCACAACAAGTCAAAAAAAAATTATCGCAATCGTATGAATAGTATAGGAAATAATTTCATAACGCCAGAGCTCACTATCCTATTATCCCGGGTATGCGCACATCATATTCCCAAAGTTTCATCGCAAACAGATGAACGGTATTACCGCGCATAAGGAACGAACAAACAAACAAACGTTATTTTTTATATTATAGATTCTTTTAAGATTGTTTCAAAAAATAAGCGATATCAAAAACAGAAGATTTATTGTTACATTTTTATGGTATAACTATCTGAAGTCCCCGGCGTGCAAGAAATTTACAGATTTTTTGAAATTTAATGTAAATAGTGACCTTCCGCTTGTTTTAAAGGTCAATCTCGGAATAAAAATGTAGATTTGTATAAAAATCAAATTCACGTCACTCATCTCTCACGGCTACTCTTCTTTACACATGGTATTACCGGACGTATTAACTTTAACTAATTTAACTAATGTTTCTTGGAATTATTTGGAGTAAAAATTGTGAGCGAAATTTTGGTATCCGTTAATGTTTTTTTGCTGTTTTTTTTGTTTAATTCAAAACCAAACAAAAAGTCTTCCACATAACATCACAACCTGCAACCCACACCAGTGTCTACTTTTTCTTGCTTTAAAACCTTTAATTAGCCGTTGGCCCACCGGTGGCCACCAATGAAAATTATTATGATTTTTTTTTTTTAAATCGTTATTTGTTTTGAACAAATAAAACATCAAAAATGTCATCCTAATACTGTTTAAATAGACATAAATGATAATTGAAAGGTTATTGACGATTTATTTGTAAGACAGGAATTCCACACATCATTGCAGTCCAGTTGTCGATTTCTTTTAATGTGCGAAGAAAATTGATATATTATACCGCGTCATAACAAATTTAAAAAAAGGTTTTTTAGTTATATTAATTTTATTTTATTTCGGACGTAATTGAAATTACATTTATCAATTAAATCTAAATGGTTTGAGCAGATTACCAAATTTAATTAAAATCCGATTTTATTATCTGAAAGTTTAGTTAAAATGCTAAATAAATAATAAAAATAAATAAAACCGGTCTTAGGACGAATTGACTCCTCGGTTTGTACATCTGTACCTTATCTATAATCTACCATTTTTATATATTGCTTCTACACAAGTGTTAATGATAATTTCGATCAAAACCATTTCTCACGCTCGCTTTGTTGTTAAGTAGTGTCGAAGATGGTCATAATAAAATAAAATAACGAATTATTGAGCGAAGGTAGGTACCTTACTTTCTGAAAGAAGGAGCAAGATTTCAAATAAGATGACTGGCAATTTAATACATTTGATTGCCACCCTAACAGTGTTGCCAGTGCGGTGGCATATCCACAATAAAGTAATCACGCAATCAATTCCTCATCAATTTCGTATTATTATTTACTTGTCTTGGGAATTTGTGATATAGTATACGAGTCCCAACTCTCAGAAACGAGATGAACTGTGACATTCCGATTTTGAAAAATGTTGTGCAGCACAATGAAAGTAAGACAAGACAGGAGAAGTGAATATTGGCTCTCTAGTAGGTATCTGTCTATTCAGATTTGATCACCTTTAGCTAACCATAACCAATATTAGTTAGCTAAAGCTATTTAAGGCGACTCTTGGGTTATATTGTGAGGGTTAAAGAATGAAAGAGGAAGGTGATGTGAAAAAGTATTGCGAAGTCAATAAATACGCTTAAGAGTGATTGACCAGTGGCTGAGAATAAAAGTAAAAATGCTTGCAACTGTACAGGGAGGTTCCAATGGGAAAGATCGATTATTCCCCGTTTCAAATATTTTAAATAAAATATTTAATATCGATTTATTTCATTCAAAACTTGCTTTAATATATACCTACATTCAAGTAAGCAATAAAAATGCTCAAAACGCACGATGATAAATTATTAAATATCGTGTACTTCTTGTAAGTATTTTTTGATCATAAGTATTTATGATTTTTCGATAATGTCTAAACAAAATAAGTGTGTAAAAAAATTTTTAAGTATTTTGGTTTGTAAGACCTTAAATTAATTGAAAAACTGAGGTATTTTTGTCACAAAACACGTTCTCGGATTTATTTTTTAATGACTTTAATTTAACTAAAATTTTAATTTTGAAAACTGTGTTGACTAGATTATGTATTGATTTATTTTGTTGTATGATTATATGATTTGAAATTTGTGTTGTTTAATAGAATCTGTCATTAGAAAATTTAACAAATCTGCCAAAGACCAACGATATGACCTTAGTACCTTATGGGCTCTACACACGGTGCTGCGAACAGCCGGCTGTTAGCAGCTGGCTATTGTCTCCTGTCTCCCTTTTCCTCGTGCGAACCCGTAACATTCTGTTTCACGTTGTCTTCTGTCTCTCTTATTAACACAACAAATTCAATATCACCATCTCATTTCCTCGGTTGGTACTAACGGCAGACGGTTTCTTCCAATTTGCAGTCAACGTGAAACAGAGTGTTACGGGTTCGCATGGGAAAAAAAGAGACGGGAGACATCCTCCAACCCTCGATTTTTAGCCAGCTGCCAAAAGCTGCTGTTCGCAGCATGGTGTGTAGATAGTATTAAAAATACACTTAGTTTTTCAAAATTTTAAAACTGCTTGTACCAGATAAGATAACAATCTTTCAAAATCAATTAAGTATTTTTGTAAAAAATAGTCAATTCGTCTAGAATTTGATTTAAATAGGACTAATTTCCGGTATTATCTGGTAATACCCTCAATGTTAAGAAATGTTTTTTATCAGATACCTTTGTATTTTTCATGATTTCCAAAAATGTAATTTTCATCTCATTAATATCGATGACAAGAAAATATAATTTAATAAAGATTTTTTTTTTAATTCTTTTAAAAATAATTATGTTATTGACGCCCTTGTTTCTAATGATGGTCGGTGTGTTGGATAGACTGGATTTCTTTGTTCCCATCTGTTATTGAAGCGAGTAACAATGACACCGCGTTAAAAAAAGGTTTGAAAAAATCATAGAAAAACACGAGGTGTTATTACGTCCAGAGTGCCTAGGGCTACATTCCGAGAAAACCACAGGATATCTGCAATTAGGGGCGAATTAGCAACCATACACAGCCCATAAGTTGGTGCCCGGGAGAAAAAATGTTGGTCAAAGTGGATTTTATAAAATTTAGGTCAAGTATTTAAATCATTTATTGGTGTTGTAATTTGTATTTTAGACAAAAAATGTTCAATTTAATGATTTTGTATTGTTTCACTTGAAGGTCATGAATTGGGTACTTTAATGTTGGATGTGAGAAAGGGAATGGATATGGATACCTGAAAATAGCGACCACGCTAAAGCAAACTTGATGCAATATGTGTGGTTATCCATCATCTCTGCGTCCCTGTTTAACTTTATATTAGATTTAAATTTAGATCAAAGTCAATGTTTTTTAAGTGAATACCCCACAAGAGTCCCGACGAACACTTAGAATACATAACAAAGAAAATTGCTAAAAAAGTTGGATTCCTTAGAAGGATCAGAAATAACTTGGATTTCAAGACAACGCACCTTGTTTACAATTCTATTGTAACTCCGCATTTAAATTACTGTTCTAGTGTTTTATTTCTATCTAACGAAGCACAAAATAACAAACTACAGGTTATACAGAATAGGGGCATGAGGATAATTTTAAAGTGCCACATTTTCACTAGAGTCAAAATTATGTTACAAAATTTAAATATAATGACAACCAAACAACATATAATATAGAATACCTTAACAATGTTGTACAAACTCAAAAATAATATGCTGCCAATTTATCTGAAAAGTAATATTATGTATCACGAAAATGTTCATAATTATCCTACGAGAAGGTGCAGAGATTTTAGGCTTCCCAAAACTAAACTTTCGTGCACCCAAAACAGCGTGTTTTATAAAGGACAAAAACTTTATAATAACCTACCGAATGCCGTTAAGGAAGCCTCAAACCTTAGCACTTTTCGTAGGACATGTGCTATATATGTTAAAAACAATCTTTTTTTTGATTACAAATATTATACTGTATTTCTTAAAGTAATCTCTTAAGTTGTATTTTTTAATTTGTATTTCTTAAACTGTATTTATTAAATTGTATTATCACATTTTCTTATTGGATGTATGAAAAAAATGTGCATACATCTAAAACAAAAAAACATAACAAAACTAACATAACAAAAACAACAAAAAAAACCGACTGCTTCCAACCGCACGGAGCCAGTGCGTCTATGGCATCCAATTGGGGTATGTTGTGCGGCTGAAAGAAGTGGGGAGGGGAAGGAGATGGGGAAATAGGAAGGTGGGGAAGGACCAGGCTGATTTCCTACCTAGTCACCGAACACGACTAAAGCCATATAAAGCAACGATTCAATTCTGAATGGTGGTCTTACACCAGGGCGATACTTGAAGTATCTTTCACTCTGGAACGTGTTGCAAATATACCTTCTATTAATTTAACTTCTATCAATTAACCCAAGAATGTTTGTCTCTCGTATTAAAAAAATGTATAAACAGTTACTGATTAATATTTTTTTATATTACTAGAGCTTACTATCTATGTAAACTACTGCAATCATGTCTAAAATGTATGTGTTCGAAAATAGAAATAATTTTTTAAAAAGTTTTTTTTTTACTATTGTTTAATGTATAATACCACTTCTATGATTTCTTCAAGTCAAGTTTTGATTTGTTTTTTTAAATCATTTGTTATGAGGATCCTTTATTAACATCTCCATTGCTCATTACCGCCATTGTGCAAAGTACTCCGGCTGAGGTACCTATTATTTGCTTTTCGGTAATTTAATGGCGATTTTGCCAAAATCGTGATAATTTTTTGCTAGGCTAATCTCGGGACTGAAAAAAAACTTGAAAACGCGATTCGTGGATTTCCTACTTTGTTCAAATATTTGCAACAATGTTAGTGGACGTTGTGGGGTTTTTCAGAATTTAGGACAAAGTGAAAAATCAATACACCTCGAAAGAATAATAAAAATAAAAAATAAATAAAATAAAAAACAATAGAATCCCGTCAAATAAACTAACATAATTATCATTTTAATATATATTTCTATCCATTTATTCCATTTCCAATTCATTTTACAATAATATCATTTTAATATATGTATGTAATATCATGTATATTTCTATCAATTTATTCCATTTCCAATTCATTTTACTGTAATATCATTTTAATATATGTATGTAATATATGTTTAATAACCTTTCCTGTGATTTGTAAGATCAAACTCTTTAGAGAATTAATTCACACTTCCAATCAACTGCCTTTTATTGTATTGAACCTAAAATGTAATTAACCTTCATATTCAAATAACCATGTTTGTATACAATTTATGTAACTCTACGTCTGTCTCGACACAGGTTTACCCTAGTGAGACAGGCATTGAAAAAAAATAACATGTAATTATAATATATGTATAGATTAAATAATAAAAAATAAAAATAAAATAAGATTACACTTTACCTACCATCTGTATCTTATCAAAAATTCTCGTCCAATGATGCTAACTAATTACATAACCATACATAATGATGCTCGGTTCCATGACAACTACACAAATACCCATTTAAACTGTCATTAAAAGTGATGAAAAAAAATTGCCCATAACCTAAGCTAACGTAATGGAGGTGAGATTTGTCCGGGTATTGGCAGTGTATGCATCGGCCGTGCAGGCCGGATCGAGAGAGACTTTAGATCTCTCTCTGAGAGACGGTTTCATATTTAATATGTTTTAAATATTTAATCTAATATTTTTTTTAATTCTATCATCATCCCACTACCATACTGCTACTTCCACTTGAGAAAATTAAAAAAAATATTAATAAAAATCATCTTAAAAAAGCCTTATTACTATCCAACAACAAATGTTTTCCAAGATTTCTCGGTTCCCCCACTTTCATAAAAATAATATCCCACAATTAAATATTAGCAAAATGATTATTTCTGTTGGAGGGCTAACTTTACCTCTAGTAAGAACTTCAACAGCTCAGCATCACTTTATATTTAAGGGTATAAAATTATTTAACAATTTACCTCTAGATAATAAGAACGGAGGAAAACTATGAGAATTACAAAAAAAAAATCTCTAATACCACCTTATAACTTTTCTTATTGTTTGATATTATGTTTTGCTTATTATTTCCTCGTATCATTTATAACTTACCTTTTTATTGTATTTTCTTGTCTTGTATCATTTATAACTGACCTATGTTTTTATTATTTTCGATGAATTTTCTTGTAAAATTGCTAATAGTTTTTATAATAATATTTGTTATTTAAATAGATGTAAAAATATGTAGTTGTCCTCTTCTAAACACAAGCAACTGCTTTATTAGGAGAGTGATTCAAATGATGTTATGTTAAGTTGTAAATATTGTAACTCTAAACATGTTCAAACAAAAAAATAAATAATAATAATAAAAATCTATGGACATTTGATGATGGAGGACTTAGAGAAATTGAACCAATGACGCATGTGTCCATTAAGTCAGTAACCGGTCAACTACCACCATTAACAGTACCCAAGTTTATTCTCCCAATAGAAGAAGAAGAGTCCAGATCACCCACAGCATCCGCATTCTAAGTGCGCAGGGTCACCGTCAACAGGTAACTCTGCAGTTTCCCAGGTAGTAATTATTGAGAGATCAGACCCCGGAGACATGGGAGAGCGGCTCGCAAGGTCAGCCAGGGACCTTTACAGTAATTAATCTGGATACACGGCCGTTAATATTAATGATAGCAGGGAAATGAATTTCTCCAAGGGAATGGAGGATTAATAGGAAGTGGAGGATTTAGCGTAAGTGGCATATCTCTTATAGGTAATGGAACCAGTATTCTGCAGTACTACAGGATGCTTATTGAAAATCCAAAAAAATTAAACAATTCATCAATTTTTTTTTAATTAAAAGACAAAATAACTTTGTTTACATCAATTTTATTTATACACAATCTACATGTTTCGTGAACGATGTTCACATCATCAGGAACAAATTTATACTAAACTTAAAAATTAAAAGTGATGATTGTAATTTTTTTTATTTTTTTTTTATGTTTCTTTATTCTTTGAATAGTAAATATATAACAATTGTGGAATTTATGGCCGCCATACTAGGCACATGCCCGTGTTATGGTGGCTTTTTTACTTTTATATAGGTAGAACAAATAGAAACTTTGAAGTGATGGGTTAAAGAACATCTCAGGGCATTAAATGGGAACAGCGAATCTGAGTTTGCAGATCATTTATTAAAGAATGATCATAATTTTGACAAAAACTATGGACTTAAAATATTACATACGGGTTACAACTGTTACAAGGCATCACAGATAAATAATTTAGAGATTTTAGAAATTAGAAAAAATTTAAATAATAAAGCAGACATAATAAATAAGCAGCAATTTTTTATAAACCCTCTTTTGAACCTTTTCCCACCTAACCGGTCTTTCCCATGACTTTGAAATTCCTAATTGTAATAAACTTCCCCACCCTTACCCCTTCCCCTTCCTTTTAGCGTTCCTCCCATATGTGATCTATATTTAATTTTTAAGTTTAGTATACATTTGTTCCTGATGAGGTGAACATCGTTCACGAAACATGTAGATTGTGTATAAATAAAAAGTGATGTAAACAAAGTTATTTTGTCTTTTAATTAAAATAAATAATGACATCACAAAGTGAAAATCTTTCCGAAGAAGTTTTCTTCGAAAAATTTATAATTATAGTTCGGAGGACTAATATCCTTTCTTACTGAAAGCTACGTTTTGTCCGAGGAGCTCTAGAATTATAATGACTCTGCCCATCTTCCTTCGGTTACCTTCGACACATCTCGGAAAGGAGATACCTTTCGAAAACAGTTTTTAGTTTTTGGATACGTTAACAAATAAATAAAAAATAAAAAAAGTATTGCAAAGCGGGAATATTTTTCGTCTCTGAAAAAAGACGCCAAATTTTTGAAATGTTAATTTTACTCTCTCATTAATTTCTAATAGCATCCTCTAAAGCTCTTCTTTCCCCATCGTTTGAAAGGGCCGCTTATGATATTATATCCCGCATACAAGATCCAAAGATCATCCAGCTGCAATACGTTATAATAACCGATCCGAGGATTAACATGTCCCTCATTTCTGGTTTCCTGAATGCGCAATTTAATGGCGATTCTTACGTAGCTTTATTCATATTAACACTGTCTTTTTGACATGATAAATTACTATTAAATAGCTTTCATACATTGCTGCGAATTAATTTAACCAATAGAAGTTGCTTCAGAAATATTCAATATTAAATATTAAATATTGGATTATAATATATGACAATAAAATATATAAATTAGTTTTAGACCACTTTAATTTTAATTACACTCTACCGGTTTCGGAAGAACCCTTCCTTCGTCAGGAGAATATTAAAACATTTTAATTTTCTCCTGACGAAGGAAGGGTTCTCCCGAAACCGGTAGAGTGTAATTAAAATTAAAGTGGTCTAAAACTAATTTATATATTTTATTGTAAATTATGGCGAGCCACAAAGTTAATGCTTATTACGAACATGTATAATATATGAGTCTGGGACATGTAAATAGTCCCAGATCTCTCTGGGCGTAATATATAACTGTGGATTTATTTGCGCGAACAATAATATGTATATCACAGAAGAATGGCTATCTGTACAATTTCTATTGAAAAACAGAAACACTAACCTTTGATTGTCGTTCTCTGCAAGTATATGAGGCCTCCCTTTTTATTCCAAAATTGAGGTACAGAATATCAGCACAATTCTTGTAATTATTGATCCGCAAATGTTCCGAAGTCAACCTTTGCACTTCGGAAATATAATTCACAATCCAAAAAGCATGTGTGCTCAAAATCCAGCAATGATGAATTTGTTTTTTTTTTCATAATAACAATTTTCATGACGACAGTTTCCAAGAGAAAATTTCCATGACTACAATACATTATATTAGTGTTTCTATTATCAACAAAGACTGTCTAATAACCATTTATGTAACATAAAAATATTTTTATTATTTTTTCGAACAAACAAAACAAAACATATTTTAATGCCTAACCAGGAAACATAACAAAAATATTAACTTCATTTATTTTAATATTATCCATTTTAAAGTATAACACAACATTTTTCTATAAAATTGTAAATTATCTCATTGGATAGCCCATAAGAGTGATCTATATCTTTTGTGTTACAAAACAATTAAGACAAAAGGGTGATATCCGTCGGAAATCTCTATGGCTTTCAATGGCTTGTCTATGACCGTCATGTGTTTAATTGATTAATTGCATACTTAAAAACACGAATGACTGTTTATTAGAACTGTCTAAATCTTCAGGACTAAATAACAGTAAAAAAAAATTATTCATGGGAAACGTTAGATATTTCCATAACCAGCTAAATACTGCGTTTGTGTTAAGACACCAACTCTTAAAAGTAATTACCCTAATGCCAGAGATGACAGTGCGTTTGCCGCGTAAGCCTTGTTAAGAGATGTCAGTCGCGGGAAAAGTTGCGAATGAACGGTCAGCGGTTGAGTAAGCATCGCGTTTGGGTCCCACCCTGGCGTTTTGTGTTCGATTCCTCGGCTGGCTAAGTCCTCCATCACAACACAAGCAACATCTTCAGCTTAGTGTGGTAGTAGGAGATTTTCAAATGTTGTTGGGTTATTCGTAACCCGGAAATGTTTGTCTTTCTTTAAAAAAAAAAATAAAATAAAGTAAAATCTCCATAAGTATGCCAAATTTTTAATTTTGACAAATGACGACAGTTGGCCGTAGAGAGGTCGTTTTCGGCGAACAAAATTAATACTGGGTGACAAACGTCACAAATTTGCGACCGAATATTTGGAAAAATACTTAATTGTATATGGTCACAAAAAATATGCATAATTTTAGGAATATTTCGCTGTTTTTTAAATCTTTAATTAAAATATATAAAAGTAAAACTGGTTTTTTGATTTTGCATTATGCATATTTTGGTCATATCAAGGGTTTTTAGTGCATATTTCGGCCTTTTTTGCATGCATATTTTGGCACTTTGTTAGTGCATATAGTCCGATGTCTATTAATCATTCATATTATAATTTATATCAAAAAGTCTAGCGGTACCTCCCGCTAACTGAAGAACTAAAAGAAAAATCAATTCTATAAAATGAAAAGTTTATTTGAATTTAAATTATGCACATCATAAATGGCAGATTGAGAAATAACAATAATACATAAATAATTCTGCTTAATGTGATGAGATCACCAGCTTATAAAGAATGCGGCAGCGATCATGTCAACAACTCCATTGTTTCACGAGATAGCTTCCACTCGTTTCCGGTAGATACAGTCATCTTAATGGCAGAATCATGTCTTGATTATGTTATAAGAAGAGATTGAGTCATTTAACCCCACAGGCTAATTTGTACGCTTTTAAGAACAACCCATATAGGTCTCAAAGAAATCGTTGTGTCTCATTTACTGTTGTAGTGAGAAAAATGATTAAAACGGTGCTAAAAAGAAAACATCACGCTTTATTTTTAAAATCTTAAAGTTAACCAATTAACGAAGTAAAATGAACATTTTTATGAAGCCAAAATTTCGGATAGTAATTTGAAAAGAATTATGAGGAATTTTTTATTAATTACAAGGAGAAAAATGTTACTTGAAAAAACGATCATTTTAATATTAAAAACGGTTAAAAAACGGGACTGAAGTTCTTACGAACAAATTAACAGTGTTTCAATGTATATTGGCCGTATACGTAATACGTACGAAATTACGTATACCAACAAATTATTCTTACATGTTCCCGCCAATAAAAATTGAAACCCTGTTAATTTGTTCGTAAAAACTTCAGTCCCGTTTTTACTATTAAAATGATCGTTTTTTCTATTAAAATGATCTTTTTTTTTCTAATAAAATGATGGTTTTTTCAAATAACATTTTTCTTCGTGTATTTTTACATGGAACGACAGAAAAGTGAGGTAACAAAATATATTTGTGTTTTTATTTTAGTTAGAAAAACGTAAGGTGGGAAATTTTAAAAATCTTTTTACGTTTTCTAACAACCCCTCATACCTTTTTCCTTCCCAGAACTTCATATTCTTCCTTTCCCTGAAAAACCCTCCACACAGCATCCCCAAAGATAACATAGGCTCTGAGTGAATTTTTTTCCTGTGTGGAGCTAATGTAACAAGAATGAGAACAGACCAGTGATGTCAAAATTTTCCAACTGGACAGTTCACTACTGGGCCAAACTTTCGAAATCGTTCAAAGCCATAAAAAATTTACGATTTTTTTTATAGTGAATGCCTCACAAGAGTCCCAACTTCTCCCATCTGGACCCAGTGATACTATGGCATCCCCAATTTGGGTATGTTATGAGGCTGAAGGTAAGTGGGAAAGGGAAGGAGACGGAGAAGAGGAAAGTGGGGAAGTACCTGGCTATTCAGATCTATGAGTAGATACTAAGAGTATCTTCCACTCTGGAACGTACCGCAAATATACTATATATTATTTTAAATAATTAATTGTGAAATAACACAAATCAATTAAATAAAATTTATTTGTAATCATTTTAAAATCGGTGACATCGCGTGCCAGAAAACACGAAATGGTTTATTTTATTACACAAGTATTATTTAATTTGTAAGAATATCATATGAGACTAATATTTTTTAATACCGCAAAAATCGATGTATGTGGCATGTTGGGCTTCGTATACACACGGGAGCCGAACCACGAATTATGGGAAAGGAACGAAACTACCGCGAACGGTTCGCGTAATTTGTGGTTCGTCTCACCTCTCAGTTGGCAAATGTACACGCCGCATTACATCAACACGTAAAATAAAAATTCATGTCACAGTTAAGTCGTGCAAATCTAGTTGTTCAGATCTTAACTACCAGAATCTACAAGGAATACCATGATCCCTTGAGCACTGTTTCTTGAATATATATTTGCTAATTTTATATTTAAAAAACGTTGGTCGTAAGACGGACATAATATACTCACAGTATCGCCCTGGTGTAAGACCACCATTCAGAATTGAAACGTTGCTTAATAATGGCTTTAGCCGTGTTTAGTGACTAGATCTGAATAGCCAGGTACTTCCCCATCTTTCTCTTTCCCATCTCCTTCCCTTCCCCACTTACCTTCAGCCTCACAACATACCCCAATTGGGGATGCCATAGTCTCACTGGCTCCAGACGGAGGCAGTTAAGACTCGTGTTAGGTATTATATTTGTAGTATATATATATATATTATATGGTGCAGGACCACCATATAAAATATTACCAGTACTACTGTGGAACTTGCCGCAAATAAAGGTGCAAAACATACATATTATTAAATATAAATAAATTCTGAAATAACACGCGGCATCCGGTTTGCTTGCTAGTAGAGAGCCTTACAGTCATTACGCAAATAATATTTTGTATTTAAATGGGATCATATAAGAAACTCTACGATCCGAGATGATCTAAGCATTGAACCACTGCTACTCTTCATAGAAAAATCGCAACCGAGGTGGCTTGGGCATGTACTAAGAATGACTAATGACCGAATTCCAAGGAAAATACTGAGTGCCGTTCCAGAGGGTAGACATCCAGTGGGCCGCCCAGGCACAGTTGGGCGAGGCAACTCTGGAAACTGTGCGAGGAGAGGATGGGTCTGCCATGGACGGAGGCGGAACAATCGGAGCAAGACAGGAACGTATGGAGGAACCTTGTCGATGTAATGGGTCCCCGACCCGAATAGGACAAGGGGAAGAAGAAGAAGAAGTATTTATGTTGCAGAAGTCATGGTATCAAAACTGGTATCTGCATTGACTTGACCCTGTCTTTAAGTACTATTTTTGTCATCGCTGTATTTTTTTTTAAACCTGTATTGTATAATTAACTTCTTGTAATATATAATGTGTTGTTCTTGGTCATATTCCGTTAATAAATAATAAGTCAAATAAATTCTACTACATATAGGGGAAAAAATAATGTATGCGAACTTCTTGGAACAAACACTTGAGAAGACACTTTGAAGTATTGCTAGAAGATGTATTAAATCTCCCGAACAGTCCCGCCCATTACCATATCTTCTCTAACGATGTTCTGGGAACACATTATACGTTACAGAATAGGCTATTAGAAATTCTATCTGGATACTTTTCTAGCGGATTAAGGAAAAATAATGGATGCCCTTAGTTAAGCGTAGATCTCGGTTATTATGTTCACTGCTTTATCCGAACACCGCTTAATCTGATCAGTTTTCCGGAAAAAACAAACAAACAATCGCGGATATGCTTCTGTGAACAGATATATGTAGGTACAGGAGAGCGTAGAGTAAAAACCTTTTTTTAAATTAACCGTTATTTTTTTTTTTTTTTAATATTTTTAACTTATTGAGTTTTTTTTTAACTAAATAAAATTGAATGATGTTTTCATTTTGTGCTGGAAATATTTATTTTTTATTGTGACATATGTATCATCAGCTATTACAACATTAAAAAAAAAATAGAATCAGGTACTAGCGGAATATTTTTTTTAAATAATATAATATTTTCGTAGAAAGTAACCACTCTTTGGTTTGCCGTAAAATTTATACAAAAGTTTTTTAAAAAAGTATAGATTGTTTTAAAACGTCAATTAGTTATTATTTATAAATTTGAAGCAGTTAATTGAATTCCAATTTACCAAGACTTTTTTAATAAAAAACATTTATACCTTTTTAAACTACCAAGTTCATTTTTAACTCGATTGGTCAGACCAGTCTGAAGATGCCCATTGTATGTTATACATTGCCCATTTTTATATTTTATAATTATATTTATAATTATATAATTTTATAAATATACATTTCCCACAATACATGTTGCAATCAAGAAACAGGTACACTGTGCAATGAATTCGTCAAAGTTAAAAACATTAAATATTTAGGAATATCTATAGATACACATTTAAATTGGAAACGATCTCGAAATTAAGATATCTTACATACATATTTTATAGACTTAAGGAAATACTCAATCTTGACAAATTGAAAATGATCTACTTTTCCCTGGTACAATCTTAAATCATTTGTAAAAATGTAACTATTACATCACTAAAATAAGATCTTTAATGTAAAGAACCCGTTAGACAAACTACTAAAAAGTATTTTTTCGGGACTATTTGTCTTATTTGTAAAGTGTATAAAATAAATAACTAAAAAAAAAAAATTTACGGCATTATAGGATGGGGTGGTTCGCTTAATGCATTCATTAAACCTTTACAAATTACTCAAAAGCGCATCATTAAAGTTATGTACAATAGAAATAAAACATTCTCGACCGAGTTATTATTCAAAGAGACTAAAATATTCAATATCCGTAAATTATTTATATTACAGACTATGAATAATGTATTTAAAAACAAAAATTGCTTCGAAAAATATTAAAATAGAATTAGCAAAAAGACCAAAAATAAGTTTTACACCTCCCCAACTCATACCAAATTGATGCAGTTTTTTTATGTGTCACTGTTTTACAACAATATTTTCAAAATTTTATTTGTGTGTTGTTTTACTACAATATTTTTGCAGATACATATTTATAAACCTTTACTTATTGAAATAATATAGCATTTTTGTTTATATTAACCCACACACAGGTAGTGCCTTAGTGGGTCCACGGGAGACTCGATGGGGGTCTACGTTGGCGTGATACAAAAATGGGAGTCCACAAGTTGTATGTGGGGGTCCACGAAAAATTATCTGGTTTAGATAGTAAAGAACCAAAATTTAGTCTTGGCTTTACCTATAAATGTAGGCCAGTGGTTCCCAGAGTAAAGTGGTCCGTATGGACCCCTAGGGATCATTCAGGGAGCCCCTGAACAATGTCAGGGGGTTGACACATCTTTATTAATATGGAAGTTATTATAAATATTAATGCACAAATTATTTGCAATTTTTACGTCCTAGGTAGAATATAGAATTCATAATCTACAATTCTCTAATTCTCTGGCCGGCAAATTTTGACTATGAAAAGTGGTCCGTGGGTCAAAACAATTTGGGAACCACTGGTTTAATCATATACTTACTTATTGCTAACTTTTACATTATTTGTACCTTATGTTCTACATCTTACTGTATTTATAAATTATGAAAAATTACTTTCGAAATGTATATGGATATAATGGGAAAAAAAAAATTAAAAAATATGTTAAAAACCTTTAAAAGATTTTGAATAAAAACAGTCATATTAAATTAAATATGTTTCAATGAACATTTTTTTATTCCAATTTTAAAGGTCATAAAATCGTCACCTCTTAATGTGCTCAAAATCAGCCGAGAAATTTGTGATTACATTAACCGGCGCCTATTATGTATGAAGAATACATTGTAGGCGATCTACCACCGTCCACCGTATTCTATTTTAATAGAGCTTTAGTTAATAAGAACCGTGGCATTCTGAAGGCTTCTACGTTCATCGAATGGAATGCTAAAACTTCGGCAATTACATACTTCAATTTATGAATAGTTTCATATATAAATATGTGGGCATAAACGGACCCGGAATGTCCGAATAAAAATGAAATTTAAATAATAATTTAAAGCTAGAAACACGGCCCCCGTCGCGCTGTGACCCGGGTCCCACTATACGGGCTGGGCCCAGCGCGCGTGCCCGTGCCGGGTCGTGCCCGATATGGGGACCATAAATTACTTGTCCATTTTCGCAAGATAACCTTATTTTAGTAATCTGATAGTATTTTATGGTAGCCACGAGTAATCTCCAATGTGAATCTGAGTTTAAATCAATAGTATAATCTCTTAATTGATTAATAGTATAATAAAACAAATTTAAAACTTTTTCCACTTTTAAGTGCAAACGCAGCGACACTGAAGAGACTCTACAAATTAAAAGTGGAAAAAGTTTTAAATTTGTTTTATTATACTATTATAATGGAATTCCACCACGAATTATCAGTTTCAAAAATAGAAATCTTAATTGATTAGTTATATTTTATTTATTGTTTTTGTGTTTAATTCGTAGAACTCCATTTAATTCTATTTTTTATTTAAATGTAATAATGTTATTATTAAGTTCTGCAAGTACTTTAGTTTTATTTTTATTTTGATTACAGCTGTTTCGGCTTACAAGGCCATTTTCAATCTGTGAAAACGTTCACGATTTTTATCCAAGAAAAAAAAAAATTGCGAAACATAAAAATTAACATAAAGATTCAGAAATCGTTTATTTTATTTATACGAAGATATATAATTATTCTTATAATACAGGAAGCAACATCAATAATAACAATACATGCATAACTATTATAAATTATGTTTATATTAAATATATGTATGTGTGTTTGTGTGTGTATGTTGGTATATAGCGTCTAATGCCCCATGTATAGATATTTATATATATAAATACATATATATACATATACATGCATACATATGTACATATATTTTTCATTTTTTTATATTTTTCTGTTTTTTAAGTCTATTTAGTTTATTTTATTTTTTTTAATATTTTGTCTACACAACTACATTGCTCTCGCTTTTTACTGTTTATAAAAATAAAATAAATCTTTTATTATAACATGTATGTGACAAAAAAATAATTAATAAAAAAAAAAATAAAAAAAATAATAATATAATATAAATCAGTCTCTAAAAACTTTTTAATACAGTAGACTTGAATACGTCTACATAACATCCTGAAAAAGTTTTTATTAGGTAGGTACAGTCAGTAAAAATAAAATAAAAAGCAGACAATGCCTACGTCTCTATTAGGCGACCCGACCCCTGTGGGGAGTCGAATAAATTAACGTAGGAACTCGCGGTTAATATTAGCGTGTCGTTACTTATTACGGACAAATTAAGGATCCGCTGATTTCTTACCAAAACACGGGACACTTCTATCTCGGATCTGAATACAGTTTTGATCATGTAAATAAGGATGCAGATTCAGCGCCTCCGCCCCCTGAGGCAACTGAAAGCTCTCAACTGGCAACTGTCTTTTTATGACAATGTGATGGCCCGCACACTACACAATCACTCAAACACCCGTTGTCAATGGTAACGCAAGCGGTGACTTGCGACTTGCACTGCTGATTGAAGTTGCTAGTTGCCAGCTGTCAGCTGATTGTTCTTCGTCTATGGTTAAACAAGCTTTTTGACCAATCAAGACAGAGAAAACAGCCGGTTTTAGTTGGTTTTCAGTTGCCTCGTCAGCGGAGCGCCTAACGGTAGACGAATGTAGTACAAAAATAGTTTATTAGATTACAAGAGGAAAGTGGACCTTTATTTTACATACCATGGCTTTTATACTCCACTGAAACCGAGTTTTGAAAGCTCATAATAGCTCGTGATGGAAACGTTGCGAGTTGAAATTAGTTGCGTTGGTGTAAACATTCTAGAAACTCACCAATCGAGCGTTTTACAGTTTTGGCACAAAGACTTTCTTTAAGAGGAATATAAAAGCCAGAAATATTTTGACTTTTTACCCCTTTAGAACTCTGCGTAGTTTTGGTATTATCTGCACGAGGAAGGTATCGCCAATTTATTTTTTTATATTTTTTATGAATAATTTTACAAGAACGAAAAAAAGTTATTCAATCAATAAATTCAAACTAATCTTAGCCATTTTGCCAGGTGTATTTTGAAAAGCTTTTTCTTGTATAACTTCACATTTATCTAATGAAAAAATAAATTATTTAGTACTTTACGCTAATGAAGTAAAATCGGTCCAAATATGGACCACTTTTATTTAGGGATTGATATCGGTCCAAATTTTCACATTTTCCTACCATTCGTAAAACAGTTTTTGAATTTTTTTCAAATGTTCCCGCGTCCTGCAGCAACGTTGTTTTGAGAACTGAAAGTCTACTTCTATTACTGATCGAAAGATGTCACTGTTCTTTCCTTTACTTTTGATTTAATACTCACTTCAATTCAGTTGATGGCAAATTTTTTTTCAAGCTGCCAACTGCCAAAATTTTGTTCTTTTAAAATGTCGAATTTACGTGTTTTTTGTACTTTTTCTAATATATTTGTATACCGTTTAATAATGATTGAATTATCAATGTTTTTAACCTGTTTACATGTCGAAATAATTAAAAAGAAGGTGGGTTCAGGATGATTATTTAAATATAGGTGAATTCATTGGCTGTATAGCACTACAATTTATTTATTTGTTTACATACACAAATGTGGAGTAATGATTTTTTTTTTAATGTGGGCGGAAAATTTTCAAAATTAATTTTCAAACGTGGCGAGCAATCGAGGCAGATTTATTTATTTCGCGTGATCGCTCGAGTGGTTAAGAACGAAATACTTTAAATTCTTGTATTATATAGAGTATTAAGGGATGTACTTTTCTTACTTTAATCAGAAATTACTGACATTTTTTGGAGTAAAAATGCAAACAAAATTTTGATTTCCGGTGAATTTTGTTATGCCTTTTTTTCTTTAAAATAAAAAATTCTTACAGCCGAGTAACCGACCAACTCCTCACCCTGCCCCTAACTGTTTTATACTGCTGTTTCTTTATGTTTTTAGTTTAAAAAAAAAACATACAAAATGTCGCCGAAGAGGAAAATTTCATTAACATTCTTTATTCCTAATAATGTCAGGAATCACTAGTTGAAATTAGTCAAGTACGTCCCTTGTATATTCTGACGTCTTAAAACATTTAAAACACAATTTTAAAATTATTGTGACCAGAGAAATAAAATTTAATACTGGCAATAATATATTTAAATATTTTCTATCGTCAAAGGTTCTCTATGTTTTTTACACCAATAGACAAGGAATCCGGTAGTCTTATTCAAGAAAAGATATCAATCAGCGGTCAGACAAGGAAACTGGTATTCGCGAGATAGATAACGACTAGCAACTGGTATCTCGATATCTAAAGACAGATCTACCGGGGCTGGTAGTTCACAGAAATACTATTTTATAATTTAATAGGAGGAGCCTCCTGTTCAGCTTTTCATGTCAACTTGTTATTGAAAGATTTATTTGTTTGGATTTTAAGTTTTGATTAGAGATGAATCGATGAAAAGTGAAGTACGATGGTGAGTCTTATATTTTGGCAATAATTATTACCCTGAAATAATCCACATTGAAAAAATCTCCCGATAAAAGATACATGCCGCCGCCGTGCCTCCTTTATGCTATGCATAAAAAATCTTGTCTTAAACATTAGTTTATCAATTAAAAAAATATTATTATATTTTGGATTAAATGAATACAAAATGCGAGAAGAACAAATGTGTGGGAGCAGTTACAATTTTTTTTTTAGGAAACATCTAATACATATTCACAGACATTACACACTGAATCCTTACAGCAAAAGTAAATCAATACCACGAATTTTATAAAATCTGATCCTTGTTACTAGAGGGGGTTCTTTGGTATGGGCATTTGTGCATTGCGCTGCCCCTCTTCAGCCATCAGATAACTTACAACGAAATCGTTTAAGTCCTAAGCATCGATATGCGAAAGTCTGCTGCAGTCATAATTTGTATGTAATATTATATGTTTGTTTCAAATTATGATATTTGAAAGCGAATATTTTGACCTTCTGACAAAATAGGCCCGAGGCCGGAGGGTTAAAAAGACCGATGTACCCTGCTTCAACGTCTAGAATTCTTAGTAGGAATCCAGAGAAAACGGTTTAGCACAATAACTGGGCTGTTATTTACAGGATTAGAAAAAAAGAAAGATAAATTTCCCCAAACTATGAATAAAAATATAAAAACTTTAAAATCTCCTAGTACCCTCATAATAAACGGAAGATGTCGCTTGTGCAACGATTAAGGTCTTAGTCAGCCGAGGAATAGAATCCGATGCTGTAATCAATTTAGCCACCGACCTTTCAAGATTCGGACAACTCGCAAAAGTAAAATTTGAAATCCAAAAATAAGATTAATATAAAATGCAATTTTTCTCTTTCAATCTGCGTCGTCGAAATACTTCAAGAAAAATTAGCATGTCTTTTACGACGTGCATTATAAGAGGATTTTTTTCTGATAAATTAAAAATAAATTATATACTGTAAGATCTACTCTACGTTATGATGTAATAGAAATCTACAAAATCAGGAGATAAGATTTTTTGAAAAAATAAAAAACTTTATTTTCACTCTTCTAAACAATTAACTTTTTGTTCTTTACATCATTTAAAATTTCCGTAATCGAAATCTATAAATATATATTTTTAATATTTTTATTTTTATTTTTAACTTTTTAATTTAAAGAGTTAAACCTCAAATTATAATATTGTAATTAATGAAGATAATATTAGCGAAAGTCAATCGAAAATCCGAAACAGAAAAATCAGAAAAAGATACTGATTCATCTGGGACACGATGAATCCCAATGTGTCCCAGATGTATCCGTATCTTTTTCTGATTTTTCTGTTTCGGATTTTCGATTGACTTTCGCTAATATTATCTTCACATATTTTTAAGCTTCTTTCACATATATACATTAAAACGGTCAAAAAGCTTAGCTAGTGAGCAGAAAACAACAAGAAAGTAATATTTTCGTTGATTTTAAAACTGTTTCTCTTTTATGCTCGCGTGTCAAAATCACATAAAATAATTTCATTAATCTCTCACGCCATTCAATCAAGTCATCAATAATAATATAATTATTCTTAAAGTACCGGCACCAAGGCATTAAGCCGCTTAATACTATTTACGACGTACGATTCGGACTGTTGTATTATGATTATCGTGGTCGTTTCGTGTGAAATATGAACTACAGGGGACAACCGACACCCGAAGGTGTCCGTGGGACTCTAATAGATTTGAATAACTCAAAGAGATTGAAATACACAAGTCAGTAATTCAAATAACAGTGGGTGGAGGTGAGTTATTGCAAGTATTATTGTGACGTATTGCATTAATGGGCACTTTTATAAATGTTTAAGGTAAATTCAGTGACGTAAGAGATTTTTATAAAAAGGATTCAGTATGATTTTTTTGAAAAATAAATAATTCACATTTCCAGTTAATTTGATATGTCGCGTATATGTTTTCAATTAAAAATTAACCTTCAAAGTTTTATGTTTATCTTATCATTGTTCCCTTGAGGTAATTTTTCACAAAAACGGAGCTCTACAAGTTATCCAATTATTTTTTATTCACCAGATTTACAGGAACTGGTGAATAAAAAATAATTGGATAACTTGTAGAGCTCCGTTTATCATTATCTATATTGTCTTTGGTCTAATTTTTCTTTAGTATTAATTTTACCGTCTTCTTCTTTTATCTAAGAAACAAAAAATAATTGTATGGAAATGGATATTCAAATAATTTTTATTTTTCAAATTTAATGCAAATGAGTGTAGATCACAAAACTGGGCATAATATCCTAGCTATTTACACAATAATAATCGTACAGTAGATTATATTAAAATTTACGAGTAAGAACTTTGGAAGTACTATCATCGGAAGATACTCTAAGATAAGATATACTAAGTTTATAAAATTATTTGAAAGTCTATAAATAATTTTCCAATGAAATAACTTTTTACATGTTTGTAATAAGCATTAACTTTGAGGCTCGTCATAATTTACAATAAAAATATATAAATTTGTATAAGACCACTTTAATTTAGCACAACTTAAAGTGGTCTAAAACAAATTTGTATATATTTATTGTAAATATTTTTTTGTTTCGTAGATTATCCATCAAATTAAATACATTGCGGGTTGCAATCTTTAGAGCACAGGCACCAGATAGGTATGCTGTCCTTGTTCTACCGGCATTAAAAAGAAAAATGCTACGAGAAACTTTTTTTTAAATTTTTTATTGTAAATACCTTACAAGAGTCCCAACTGCTCCGTCTGAAGCCAGTGAGACTATGGCATCTCTAATTGGGGTGTGTTAAGAGGCTGAAGGTAAGTGGGGAAGGGAAGGAAACGAGCTTAATTTTATACCCTCTTTCATAAAATCGCCTACCACCTCCACTTACTTTAACTTCATTTTTTATGTAATAACAGTCCCAACAACTCCCAACCTCCTGGAGCAAGTGATACTATGGCATCCCTAATTGGGGTATGTTGTGAGGCTGAAGATAGTGGGGAGGGGAAGTTGAGGAAAAGGAAGGTGGGGAAGTACCTGGCTATTCAGATCTAGTCACAAAACACGGCTAAATCCATTTCAAGCAACGTTTCAATTCTGAATGGTGGTCTTACACCAGCGCGATACTAAGAGTATCTTCCACTCTGGAACGTGCCGCAAATATACTATATATTATTTTAAATAATTAATTGTGAAATAACACAAATCAATTAAATAAAATGTATTTGCGCACGCCGGGTTTGAACCCGCGGCCTTCGGAATGGAGTCTAACGCCCTACCGCTGGACTACGCTGGCCGTCAGACCTAGCGTCATTGATCACTTTGGCACCGATGTATAGTCGGGAAATACGATAAAAATGCCTGCTTAACATATGTATACGGAGGCTATTCAAGACCCATGTTCACTCCTTCATCTCCTCAAAAAGACCATCCCACATCCTCTTAAAGATGATATAGGCCCTTTGGAAACAAAGGCATTTTACCTTGACCTTTTATTTACATCTTCTCTATATTCTTTACTCTGTTAAAATTGAACAGAAATCTACTCCATAATATGCAATTTCTGTCTCGTTTTGATACTGCGTCGGTGATGAAAGAGGTGCTTTAACGAAATCGAAAGTGTGATATCTTCATAGATGTAATAAAAAAAATAGCTCAATCAGATGACGTCAAATTTTATCACCAGATATATTAATTTATTTATAATAGTTTTTTATATTGGCTATTGAGTATCGAACTGTTAGATTTTCAGTTTTATATTATGGAAAAATGTTTTTGAAAAATATAAGTTTTTATGCTAGGTATATTATTTAAACATGAGTTTTTATTTTGAACACACGAAATTGAAATTTCTGCTGTCCGGAGCCAGTAAGACTACGAGTAAATTTAGGAGTACCTACGTACTGAGAGGTGGAAGAACACGCGGAAATAAAAGAGTATTGTTGGGGTCACCTGGTCTTGTTACGACACATTGCTAAATACATTTTTTATGTGAGCACCCCACGATAATCCCAACAGCTGTCATTTCCAAACATGGGGAATTTTGTGAAGTTGGAAGAAGTGGAGAGGGCAAGGAGACAGAGAAGAGGAAAGTTGTGAAAAAGGTTCCCGTCTATTCAGATTTGGTCAATTAACACTTCTAACAAGCCATATTTCTGTTGTTTGTTTTTGGGGTGTTATGCCGTGTTGTGCTACCTCCTTCTTTATCCGTCGACGGATCTGCCGGATCTGCCCTGATGATGGACACTGCAACGCTGTCCGAAACGTCGGCTAAAGAATGAGGTAGCACAACACGGCATAACACCCCAAAAACAAACAACGAAAATGCTTTTGGCCGTGAAAATCTAAAAACGTATCAAGCCATATTTCGATTCTAAATTGTTATTTTTCATCCAGTATCAACCACCTCGAATACCCATTACAACCCACATTTTGATTACAACTGATAGTATTTACGAAACATCGTATAGTATCAAATAATATATAAAAGGAATTGCCCATGCACAAACATATCATATCTAATCTTTTTTAAATAATTAATTTAGTTTCGCCTGGTTTTTAACCCCTAAAAAAATTGGCGTATTTTGTCAGAAGCTAAAAATATTCCCGCTTTGCAATAAAATCTAAATAAATAGAACATTTGTTAACGTATTCGAAAACTAAAAACTGTTTTCGAAAGGCGATGAAATAGGCTTTCAAATTTCTATATAAACAGTTACTATGTATTTTTTTTAATATAATTTTTTTTTGCGAAAACTTAAAAAAAGTTTTAAAAATGGCTCACTTTACTTTTTTTTCTAACTAAAATTACCGATAATAAAAAAATAAAACACAAACTTATTTCATTAGATAAATGAATTAAAAACTGTCATCCCACTTTTTTTCGTTTCATGTAAAAAAAATTCTTAAAAAATTCACAAAGTTCCATAATTTTTTTTTCAAATTTAATCGCAAACTTTGGTTTCAGAAAGGGGTAAATTTTTTTTTTTTTTGTGGTTTTATTTTAGATTTGAATATATAGTTTGTTGTATTCTCTTTCCAATACCGTTTAGATCACATTTCTGGATATGATAGTAAGGGGAAAACAACGATTTCTGTGAGACCTATGTGAGCTGGGACAAATATGGTCTCCTGTGATTAAACGGGTTAATCCACGACTTCTGGGCCCAGAATCAATGTTCTCTCTACTGTGCAATGGAGCCCGTCAAATTGCTTACATTTCCAATGCAAAGTAGGTACTACGAATTCTAAGAAGCATAAACCAAATCGAAGAAGGCGGGTTAACGTAGGAGATGAAATCCGAAACCGGTATGGAAAAGATGACATGGAGGATTGATATACTAAACCAGATCTCATACTACAACTACTCAAAAAACGAGTATATAATGTTTTACGACGAAGACCAAAATACAATGTTGCAATGCCAAACCATAAATAGTTATTTTATAGAAACTGAGCACTTCGGATGTCAAAATGATGATATATTCTTGAAAATACATATTATATTAAACAGATATTATTTGAAACAACAATGTGCATACTAACAGGCTTACTTACAAATACGGTGTAAAGTTCACACAATCAATGAATAACCGTGTTCGAGTAAATAATCTAAGGCGCTCCGCCCACCCGAGAAACTGAAACCAAACTAAAACTGGCTGGTTGCTATGGTTTCGTTGCTCTGTTTATTGGCGCATTCGGATAGGCAGAAAATAGTGCATGGGGTCTCCCACGAGTATACTTGTTAGGGACATAAAAATTAACCTCTTTTAACATAGGCGGATTGAGTACAATACCAGAGATTAGCTTAAAAAAGTGTTTACCTGAAAATATTTTTCTGCGGGCTTCTAAGGTGTTGAAATCGAGCATCCCTGTTAAGAACAATGATGGATACAGGAATGGATAGTAAGTATATTCCCTCATATACAGGTAACGCATAAACAGTTTTTGTACTTTTTCTGTTTCTAGGATATGGTTTAGTTCAGAAGAGGCCCAAATAATGGAGGTATATTCCAGGATGCTACGAACAAGTGCTTCATATGTTAAAATCCCCAACAGAAAAAAAACGGAGAAGTTCCGTTTGAAACTAATCAAAAATATGAAACAATGTTGTAGTGGGCTGGTAGGTCCGCAACGGACAACAACATCCATCAGCCAATTCGCCCCGAGGGACTCGCCAGGGACGCGTGCCGTTCATGCTTCCACAGTTTACTCGCCACTTGTGCCACCAAAAATAATAAAAAACGCTTTCGAAAGAATGTGTGTCAAACTCAAGATGATTGGCTGCCTATCCTCCCGATATAATGAAGATGAGACTGTTTGAGTGGGTGGTATGATGTATTTTTGTTGATGGGTTTTGGGTTTAATTTGTAGTTCTCCCTATTGGTAATATATGTTATCACTGCATGTTTGCGGACATACTTCACGGCGTTTTGTCCATTCAAAATGCTTTTAATATAATATAGACATCGACCACGAGCTTACGTTTTTCTTTTTTTGATAAGTTACTTCTTATACGAGTTAAGATCCTCCAAAAATCGTTAAAATTGCCTTTTTTGAACTCTATCAACTGTCAATCAGTATACAAACTCGACAATGTGTTTTTTTAAGGACAATGTACAGTACAGAAAATAACTAACTAACTAACTAACCATCACGCCGTTTTTCCGCAGGGGTAGGCAGAGAGGACGGACCGCCAAACACCTCGGTCTGGCACACACTCTTTGCCTCATTCACATTCATACATCGTCTCATACATATTCTTCTCTTTTTCTGACTATTGACATGGCCCGACTCAAGTATCTGATTCACTTGATCGTGCCATGTCTTCCTCGGATGTCCCCTACTTCTTATACCATCACATTTGCATCATATATTCTCCTTACGCTCCTTTCTTCGTTCATTCGCTCTACATACCCAAACCATCTGAGGGTTCCTTTCTTAATTTTACTCATTACGCTTACATCAGCCTTGCATTCTTTTCGAATCTCCACATTTCTCACACGATCATACATGGTTTAACCACACATACGCCTCAGCGATCTCATTTCAACAGCATTCAGTCTACTTTCATCCTTCCTCTGCCAGTTCCATACCTCACTGCCATACATCAGGGTAGGTACAAGCACTCTATTGTGGACTGCTAGCTTCGCTTCTTTGGACAGCTTTTTGTTAGCGTCAACGGCATTCAGTCCTCCATTAATGGAGTTACCTGCATTTACTCTTCTTTCAATATCTCTATCAGCCTTCCCATCTCTCGTAAACATACTACCCAAATACACAAACTGTGTATAGAATATATATACACAATACAAATACACAAACTCAGTATAGAATATATTCTTCTTATAAGATCATATAAGAGTTATGTACTCGTATATGATCTTTTCCTGCATACTAGCATGTCTTATCTTCTTTATTCTTTTTTCTTCATCTGTATTCATTTTTATTTTATTTCTTTCGTTTTTCTGTTTTCTATTTTAATATTTTTAATTTTCATTATAATTTTTCTACTATATATATCTCCAATCTTTCATACTTTTAACATATATAAATACTTAATCATATGTTAACACTAGACCTCACATATTAACTATATTTCATTGGTCATCATGAAACAGGCATTCGCCTAGTGTGGTGATCTAATGTATCATTTGTATTAAAATGTATTAATGTATTATCATGAATTCTACAAATATAAATAAATATAGTTGGTATATTATATGGTCTTATAAATCGGTCCAGTTTTGGAGGAGAAAAATGGGAAATACAAAAAAATATAGATTTTGACGAATTTATTTAGGTATTGTCAGCATAAGGTGCAGTTGTCCCTTTCGTTCAATATTCGAAGGGGTAACAGCAACAAAGACAGCAACAGTTTGGTAAAATTACCTACTATTTAAATTTCTCTTCATATTCTCGAGTTTCTTCTTAATAATAACAATATATCAATCGGTTTCGGCCAGCTTCGTCAAGAAATGTCATTTTAAAAAAAAACAGTTTAAAAAAGTATCCAAAGTTTTCGATACAATGGATGTCGCCATAGTCAATACGTTGAAATTAATAGTGATTGCATGACAGGAACTAAAACATAATTTGTTTAAAAAAGTTGTGCGAAAGGAAGATGCATGATCAGTGATAAGTTTTTAATTGAAAGCAAAGTCGCTCAAGTATTATACATTTGAAAATAATACTAAAATCCAAGTTATAAAGTTCATTGAACTGGAGTTACAAATAGAATCACAAACCATAACTTGTATTTTTAATAATGTAGGGTATGTCCCAGATTTGTAAAATATGGCAATGAAAAATGATAGAGGATGGATACTCATTTCGTTTTTTGGCTTGTCTTGTTATTTGCAATGCATCTATTATAATGTATGAATTGTCTTGATGTAATATGATTATGAATTTTATGAAAAAGCAGTGGTGTACGATGTATCTACTATGTAAAAGAGTAACGCTCCAGACAGAGCTGTCCATATGATTTTATCACTACATACTATACTGTCCTAATTTTATTTCCATAAAGTTGGAAATAAAATTGAGAAATATGAATAATATACTCTAATCAATAATATAAGAAGAAACTCACCAAGTCGCTGATATAAATAATATCAAATAAATAATGAGAGGTTAACTTTGACAAAAAATAAACAACGTTTGATAATATCATCCCTACACTTTGATTAATCGAAATCATCCTGTTATGTAGATAGGTGGGTACGTACCTGTACTATATAGTTTTGTTACGTTTCTTTAAACAGCTATAAAAACCTTGATTATTTCCTGATAATCGCCTTGCGTTAATATGTTGTGATTTTTGAGTCCATCGAAAAAATTAATTGAGTGGTAAAATTAATGATGTACATTGACGCCGACTAGTTTTGTTAATTATAATAGAAAAATGTTAAGAAGAGTATGGAGCGCAAGTCGAAATGGTTCAAAAGAATGCCGTTCGTAAAGCACTGGATGAAATTTAATGGAAAAAAACCTGTTTTGCGGCATTTTTTACGCGGACTGTTTTAAAATTAACCAGTTTTCAAACGTCGGCCGCAACCCGAGCGCCCGCCTTATATCACGGGCTCAGGTTACCCGAATCTTCATCGTTTGCTCAACATTACTAATGTGGACTTTAGAACTAATATCTATCCGTTCAGCTTTTCTTACTGTTTAATCATTTTTTTTTTTTTTTTACATTAGCTCCACACAGGAGGCCCTGAGGGAAAAATTCCCTCAGGGCCTATGTCATCTTTGAAGATGCTGTGTGGAGGGTTTTTGAAGGGAAAGGAAGGAGAGGAAGTCTTGGGAAGGAAAAAGGTTTGAGGGGTGGGTAGAAATCTGGGGATAAATATGTCCAGGAGTGAAGGACGTGTGAAGCCATCCCTCCCACTGCGGTGCAAGGCGATGGGTCGAGAAGGTCCGGCTGGAGAGATCAAAAGGTCTCCCTTAACCAGCCTCTCCCGATCCAGCCTGCCATGCAGATGGTCGGCAGACGCATCTGCCCCCAAGTCCCGGACAAACCTAACCCCATGAACCCGGGCACCCCTGCTAAGTCACCAAACCTATGGCAGAGGTGTTGGTCGTCCAATAAATGGTTCCCGGGGCGGCGGTACCCATACCCGCCTCCCAAATTGATCATGCCATGTGGTTGGGGAGGATAGACTGCCTCACATCTGACAAGTCTTCAATCTCAAAGGAGGAGTTCACAATAAATCCGAGCGGCCTCCTTATATCATGGTTGAGAACTCTAATAATGTTGCAGCTTCTCTCACTATTGCGAAAATGCCTTGTAAAATAACTGGAACATAGAATTTTAATTTATGTAATCTACTAATAAAAGATCTAAGTTGTTCACAGGCTTTATTTATTTGTAAATCCCATTTGAAAAACAATCAATAATAACACCCAAATAATCATATTATTTAACCAGTTCAATATTTTCACATATACACAATTCAGGGATATCAACATGTAAGCAATCTGAAGTGTGTGATTTAATTTCCGGTGTAATAATATTTACCTTGGCATTGGGTGATCTAATATGAATCAATTTAGTTTTTTGCATTTTTGATTAGACCAGAGTCGTGAGACCATTTCAAAAGTTCAATTTAAACGAAAAGCATAGGTACAACAGATTCCTGGCATAATTCTAGTTTATATGAAGAGTTGTGACATATCGTTGACACAAGTTGTCTGATACTAATGGTAACTTAATTTACACTCGATAAAGTTCTCACAGTGTAACAATTTGCCAGTTGGAGCACCGCCACCTCACACTTTACAAGTGCCCAACACCTAGTTTTATGTAATACATATTTACTACACATAAGTTCCGACGGCACACGGACCGTGGAAATACGACATCTCCATACGGTATTATTGGATGGAGCAGTGCAAATTATACTATATAATATTCTAAATTTCTCGAATTAGAACCCATGAATCCATCATGAAAAATATACTAAAAAATACACTGTCCTTGCAAAAACTAGCATAAAAAAATCTTCATCAATCTTAACATCCTGTCAATTGTAAAACTCTATTCTAAAAGAATACTCAGTTACATTCATAAACATAAAACAAAAGAAATAACAACAAACAAGCATATCAGAAATTGAGGTAAAAACATATTCGAAAGGCAACAACGAATTCAACATTTGGAGAAAAAAGCTTTTATACTATAATACTAAACTACAAAAAAATTCCACTCTCTTCCAAAAATCACAACATTATCACATTTTAAGCTCAATAAACCAGAAAATTGCACTAAAAAACAATACATAATGTATATTTTAATGATTCTTTCAGTAACTTCGTTTTACGCCTATAATTAATTTTTAATTTGTTAATTAAATCCTCTCAACGTGGGATCTCAGTAAGAATATCATTACCTCTGCATGTAACATAGAAGGAAGATAATAAAACAATAAATATCATTATTATTTTGGTGTTGGTACACGGAGAAAAATGTTGTTCGAAAAAACGATCATTTTAATAGTAAAAACGGTTAAAGACGGGACTGAAGTTCTTACGAACAAATTAACAGGGTTTCAATGTTTATTGGCTGGAACATGTAAGAATAATTTGTTGGTAATAATTTTCCCGCCAATAAACATTGAAACACTGTTAAAAAAAACTTCGCTGTACCGACAGCACCTGATTATGGGGTACAGCCCACCGAGCCCAGCTCAACACGACTCAATCCCCCCCCCCCCCCCACCACCCGATTCGATGGATGGAGAGGGGTGGGAGGGAGCGTAGATTAGAATATGAAATAAGAAAATCTTATTATAAACGCATTCTGTAATCACTCGCTGGTTGATTCCTGAATGAAGCACGGCGCTGCCTTATTATCAAAACTGGGAAACTGGAGGTTGCATTAAAACCTACTGAGTGCTGTGCAGAATATGTAGCAGGCGCGGTCCCTTCATACATACTGTGGATGCTGCGCTTCCCTTCCTTTCAAGGCTTATAATAAATATACATAATTATTATTATTATTTATTTATTCCAAATTAAAAAAAAGATTTGAGCTTTTTTTTCTAGCCGTAAACAGCAATAGATACCGCTATTTAACTTCACCGTCCCAATCTCAGAGACTATCAACAACAAAACGCGGCGCGCGGTGCGAGTCGAAATATTATACCTAAATATAATAACATTCTCAATGCTCGAATGTCACCTAAACACACCAATGCACACCAATATCAGCAGCAGTGGAATCTCTGCTTCGTTCCGTATCCACGAAGCTAGAAGAAGTTTGATATTCGCGCATGCGCATTGAGTCCTGGATGCCTAATCTTGCTTGAAGCCGGATACGTTTTCGATAAGAGCATCCAACACACAGAAAACGACTGTACAGAATAGCATATAGTTTGCGCGATCATTTTTGACAGTTTGGCTCAATTTGGCTTAAAACGATTGATGCGTTGAATATATTTTGAAAACTTATTTAATTAATTTAATTTTGGAACTGTAATAATTGATGTAAAGCTATTATATTTATAGAGCTAATCTGATATGGGTACTATTTTTATTAGTAATTGCATCTTGTTCGTAAGCTAGTCTATAGATTTTTATATTTGATACTTCAGCATCCCTTATACAAAAAATGGTGTGTAGGTATGTCAGTATTACGATTTTCGTTTAATGAAATTAACATTATATAATATTAACCTTCGACATTTCAAGATGAATTATAAAATTTTTGTTAATACGAGGGGTCTCTGAAATACCTCGTGAATGTTATCATAAAGCTATGATCATAGGTTTTTGAAGGAATACAACATTCACTATCGTGATTATTTTTTAAGTTAATATGCCGTGTTGTGCATTCTCTATCGGTCAGTGATACAGTATCCATCGTGAGGGCAGATGTACATTTACCATTTAAGTTGATATGGGTGAGTAATTTCAGAGATTTCGGTGACTCTTGATGGCAACGGGAAGGTTAAATTGATTGATGACGCATTTTCGGTCAGATTGAACTCAAGGTATATAGAAACTACAGAAAAGAGTTATGGTTGAATAAACCTGTATGTCCGAAATTAAGGTTTGAATCTAGGTCAGAACTTAACATAAAATTTTGAATAAATAGTTTGAGATTATTAAGATAGATGGCAGGCTCCTTTCATCCCTCCCAACAGAACTGAAATTAAGATATTGTTTGTAAAGCTAATTATTAGTCTCTTCTGCATCAAACCACCTCAAAAGAAACACATATCAGTTCCATTGGGGGGAAATTAAATTCCTTAGGTTGTATTATTTCGGTGTCAATAAAATTTTATACTTGTTCGATAAAAAATAAGGTGTATTATTAAAAGAGTCTCCTTTCTAATCTTCGAGTGAAATTTCAAATATTTACTTTTATAGTAATACAAATCTTATGAATCAAAGAATAGAGCGTTATCTGCGTTACGTCATATTTTTTCGAGTTGCAAACCCGTATTCGACGCGTCGCGTCATTTACAAACACCAGCAAAATAGTATGGCGGATACTGGCACAAAACTCGAGTCGCTTGAAAGTACTCCGTGTACGAATTTCCTGAATCTCCAGCTATTGAAAAGAAAATTGATAAACAAATCAAATCCATACCTCTGAAAAATCTCTCTGTGACATGGTGAGCAGATTTCCACCAGCTCTAGTGTTACTCCATGTAAATCCTGAAGGATGCCTCACATTCACATGATGATAACGAGTTCACTGCACTACACCACACTTTGCAATTGTGCACACATATTTCACAGTCACACATTGCAGAACTTCAAACAGTTTATTTTTTTACTTATTGTAGTTGGTTTGTCTTATTTAGTATTTTTGGACTGTACTCGTGCTATCAGGCGTTAGTTCAGCATCTGGAAAAAAAGAAAAAAATATTTTTAATAAGCTATCCACGAAAATTTACACCTTTAAAAATTTTTTTTTTAATAGAAAATACATCACAAGAGTCCCAACTGCTCCCGTCTGGAGCCAGTGAGACTATGAGGCTGAAGGTAAGTGGGGAAGGGAAAGAGGCGAGGAAGAGGAAGGTAGGGAAGTACCTGGCTATTCAGATCTAGACACTAAACACGGCTAAAGCCATTTCAAGCAACGTTTCAATTCTGAATGGTGGTCTTACACCATTTATTTCCTATACTATTTTTGAAATTGCGATTAAAATTTGATCCTATTTCGATTTTATTTTTTGTAATTGTTGTGACCATGCCCGTGAATATTTCAATATTTACTTGTGAGCTTAGGCGTTATGAAATTTGCAATAGAAATAGGTCACGCGAGTTGTTGGATAAATGGATGTATTTTATGGAGTTAAGCGGAAGGGAAAATAAGGCTGTATAGAGGCGCGGGGTATGCGGGAGGGGGGGTGTTCACAGTAGTGGGGATGAGGGAAGGGGATACGGAGAAGGTGAGAGCGGAATTCGTGAGGAGGGGGTTCGCGAGAAGGGGGAAAGCGGGAGAGGGAACGGGTATTCCGGGAGGGGAAGGGGACGCGGGTGGGGAAGATTAGGTGGAAGGAGAACGGGGACGAATAGGAAAGGACACGAAGGCAGAAACAATTTATTTATTTCAGTGGCATCGCAACGCGTGCCGGGTATCAGCTGGTATATGAATGTTTCATTTGTCATGACAGGTTTTGAACTTGCGACCTCTGCCTCCAACTACAAGAAGTTCTTCGATCTGCCACGGAGGAAGTCAAAGACATTAGCGAACATTCACTTAGCCAAACTCAAATAATTTCAAAAGCAATATAATGACCAAATCTTGCTGAACCTCTTCATCTTTGGCATGTGGCAAGCGAACGAAAATAATAGCCACAAAAACATATATGTTCGTAATTACCTCTATTTTGAGTTCAGAGGTGAGTACCTGCCTAATAAATAATAAACTCATTACTCTTTACTATATACGGTGTCCGGAAACTCATGATATAAACATGCAGGAAACTGGTGAACCTACTAAGTTATTTTACCCAAAAAACTTTTTGCAGACTGAGCACTTCTATTTTTTTTCCTTTTTTGGCAACTAAAGCGTAAAAAAAAACATTGTAAGCCAGATCTACGCTTCGCTGATATTAGCTCCCTGGCTACTGATTTCTTAAAGATTGACCAAAAATAATATAACTCAATTTACTCGAAAACGAAAGCTCAAAGCAAATGTGCCACATAACTAACTCCAATTGTGTACAGATAAAAATGTTATTCGAAAAAACGATCAGTTTAATAGTAAAAACGGGACTGAAGTTCTTACGAACAAATGAACAGGGTTTCAATGTTTATTGGCTGGAACATGTAAGAATAATTTGCTGGTATACGTAATTTCGTACGTATACCAACAAATTATTCTTACATTTTCCCGCCAATAAACATTAAAATACTGTTAATTTGCTCGTAAGAACTTCAGTCCCGTTTTTACGAATAAAATGATCGTTTTTTCGAATAACATTTTTCTCCGTGTGATGTATATTCTTCAGTTTCGTAAATTATACGTAAATTCCCCTTATCGAACATTATGCAAAATAAATTATGTAACGTTGGTACGAAATGAACTCATTGACTCTAGTATTAAATTATAGCAGAGGTTGCTTTCTAACAAAGGTCAGACTATCAACGCTGCATCCCATAAAGGGCAATATTAATAATCGATCCGTTTTGCTAGATTGGGGTCACATTTTATAGTCAGGTGCAATCCCATTAAAGATCATACTACAAAATACGTGCATTACGAAAACGGGTGATACGAGTATTTTCTTTTTCAATATATAGCCATTTTTTAAAGAATCATCAAACTTCGTTATGTGTGACACCAGAATAGAAGATTTAGATAATTACAGTGAGACTAAAGGAAGTGAGGGTGGGAACGAGTTGAAAAACAGATGGGGATGAAACCATTATGAATCTAAACAAAAATTCAGAAATTTCATTATATTATAATATTTGAACAGTCAAAGATTTTACGTCACTGTATTCATTTAAAATTCTCTTCACTGCCTTAGTTAGAAGTAATTTAGAATACAATTTCAATATTTGGTCCCCATATTATAAAGCACATAAAATAAAAATTGCAAGAGTTCAAAATAAATTTTTAAGGTTCATTAATTTCAAACTCTCCATACCCATTGAACAAATCAATTATGAGAAATTAATGAAAGGACTTAATTTAACTGACTTATCTTGCAGAAGAACCAAGAGCGATATGGTACTTATATTCAAATTAGTTAATGACACCCGACTTAACAAAACTAATAACATTCCGAGTACCAAATCGTAACAGGAGGCTTCCAGAGCTGTTCTTTGTTTATCCTTCGAAAACTAACTATTTCATTAACTCCCCAATCCAAAGACTACATAGGCTTGGAAATAAATTTAGTTCAGTTGATATTTTCGTTTATTCATTACCAACATTTATTTCTGAAATTTCAAAAATTCTGTTTCCCGTTTACTAATAAAGGATGAGAAATAACGATATAACATAATTCGTATATTATTTGATTGTTGTAAAAGCCCTAAGGGCGTGAATAAATAAATAAATTATGTGAATGACGTCTACTTCTTTGCAATGATGAACATAGGAGCAACGTTTTTTTAAAATTAATATAAAGTTTGTATTTTATTTATTTACGTTACCAGCAGTCTTTATAAAGACAGTATTAAGAATTTTCATTCATTTACCAATGAATAAAGGACTTTCAAGTTGGTAGAATATTATTTTGTAATATGGCAGAAGGGAATATCTGTCAGCTATGTATGTATGTCAGAGCCCCTCATGAATATCTATCTATCTGTTGTGACGAAAAGCTATATTTGCACTTCTGTTCTTTTGCCACAACACGTCCAATGTATTTTTCAGACGGAACTAAATGACATTTTTTCAAAACTTAATAGACATTTAAATATCTGCTATACAGGGTGTCCGGGGTAAAGTGCATTAACTTTGGGTGGTGATTCATGATGGTAGAAGTAAAAAAAGATTAACAACTTTTTTCGAAATTCCAACTTTTTTTTCCCACATAAAAAGACGTACATATTAAAAATCCTTAGTGTAAGGTACAAACTTACCCGATAAATTTGCTGTGAGTCAGCCGGACGCATTGTGACGAAGTTGGTTTGGATTGGCGCGAAATAACAACAGAAAACACCTAATAGTGCAGGCCGCACACGCCGTACTAATTTTATCTTTTTACCAAAAAAGTACCCCTAAGAGTTGGAATTTAAAAGTTACTTATCTTTTTTACTTACGCTGTCATGTAGAATCATTTCCCGAAGTTAACGCATTTTTCCCCCGGACATCCTGTATACTTATGCCACATTAGAGAAGGGAAGAAACCTAAAACTGCATATATAATCCATTGCCATGTATTATCACTACCGAAATTCTACACAAGTAAAATAAAAAGGTAAATAAATAGTAAAAATTATATGGTATAGGATCTTATTTAAAATGGCTAAAAAAATACAGTGCGACGATTGTCATTCTTTGTAGATCAGCTCAATTTCAGTGCAATAAAGCGTGCACTCACATGAACAACATATCGTGAGATACGTAAATTGAGATTTTAATTTAATTGTAAAATCTTAAAATAACTACAATTACACAACACCTCCACAATCGCGTCGAGAAGACTCCAATTACCCGGTTATTATAAATTCCAAGTCTAGAGCGTGGATATTATGACACGGATAGACATTGTAATTCGATCTCGAGGAATGCAGCAAATGTGGCAACAAATTATTGTACATACACTGCACTTAGTGGGAAATGTCTGTTTCACAGTAGCCTATGATGGAATATAGAAGTTTTTATATGATAGAATAAGACAAAAGGTTCAAGGGCATTTTCGCCAGAGTTTGTGAAAAGTGTATGTAAAAAAGAAATTACAGGATATTGTTAATACTCTTGTTAACTTTTTTCCAAATAATAACCATCCCGTTCAATACATGTGGTCAGCCGTGGCATAAACTTATTTATGCCCTCCTCGAAGAACTCTCCCGCCAGCTGCTTCCCCCACTTCAGAATCTTTTTCTAAATGCTCACCACCTCCACTCCCGAAAAAGATGACATAGGCCCTGAGCGAAATTAATTTCCCTGTGTGGAGCTAATGTAAAATAAACAATGAGAAACACCACCTTTTGATCTAAATAAATAATAGTTTAATTTAATAAATTTGGATGTTTAAATTATAAATCTTTCCAGTGTTCTGATTCATAACTACGAAAAAAAAATTAAAAATCGTGGGACATGTCAAAAATGCAAGTATACAAACTTTGGCGAAAAGTGCCCACAAACTAAAAACTGCAAGAGATTTTGGTTTGTTCCTTTTTGTGAGTGCTTGTATTTTTTGTTTAGTTTTCTGGTGGAGGTGTATTGTGAAGCAGATGCCGGCTTATAATCACAGGGCGGTTCAGAAGTTGCTTCATATCGCGGAAGTGGCCACTCGAGTAAATATCATCTAATAACACGTCTGAGAGGCATTGCGCTAGACCCGACTTGATCGAGTGGCGTTACATACAAGACTCGGTACGAGTATCTAACAGTCAACTTGAAACCATGTTTAAATTTTGACAGTGTATCCAAATCATCGGGAGGTTACTGTCAACATATGTGCAAAATTAAAGTAAAATAAATATAATATTATTTATATACATACGAATTTTCATATTTTAATGAAAACCCATTCAGCTGCTTACGGAAAGCAACAATGCTGACCATTTCACCAATAACTTTTATATTTTATTATAAAACGTGGTGTTTTCTCTTTCTAACAGCGTTTAGATAAGTGTTTCCCAAAGTGGTCCAAGTGGACCCCCAGGGGTCCACAGGAGACTCGATGGGGGTCTGTGTTGGCGTGATACAAAAATTGGGGTCCACGAAAAATTATCTGGTTTCGATAGTAAAGAACCAAAATGGTGTCTTGGCTTTACCTATAAATGTAGGTCAGTGGTTCTCAAAGAAAAGTGGTCCATGTGGACCCCTAGGGGCCCGGGGATCATTTAGGGAGCCCCTGAACAAAATCAGGGGGTAGACACATTTTTATTAATATGGAAGTTATTATAAATATTAATGCACAAATTATTTGCAATTTTAACGTCCTAGGTAAAATATAGAATTCACCTACAATTCTCTAATTCTCTGGCTGCCACTCCCCCCCCCCCTCCCATCACCAGAATGGATGGTCGTTCAGAAAGGAATTTTGGCAGGATCAGTCATTCCCTACCCCGAGGTTCATGGGCCAAAAGAATTTGGGAACCACTGGTTTAGATCAAATTTCTGAACAACTATTTTAAGATATATTAACGGCGATATAATAAATTCGTTATAAAATGTGGGTACTGAATAAATAAAAAGAATAAGATGTAAGAATTATGTAATTTGGAATTTTAAGATGTTAAACCGAAATGTTACTGTAAGCCGGGTCTCCAGCAATAATATTATCATAAACATTGAACTAAATGTTTAAGCAAAAATGAAACATTTGGCCTGGACCACAACATTTTTGTTTTCCGTGGCCGATTGAAAACAAAAAAAAAGATCGAAGTGGCCTCGTCACAATGTTCTTTTTTTTGTTCGATGTTTTAAAAACTTGACTTGATTTGAATTTACGTTCACACCACCGAAATTATAGAATTGTTCAAAATATATGTGTACTGGGTTGCTTTCAAATACGATTAGAGCTGACTTTGCTTATAAATTGCAAAGTTAAATTGCCGGGCTCCGTATTTCCTCCCTCTTTACTCATTTCTCTCCTCAAAAAGACCCTCGACACAGCATCCCCAAAGATGACTGACTTAGGTCCTAAGGAAAATCATTTTTACCAGGGCCTTTCGTGAGGAATTAATATAAAAATATTGTAAGTTCAAACGAACGATATTGAATTATTTGTTATTTCGTAAAATTCTAAAGAAAAATTTATTTCAACCTATACGATTATTATTTACGGTTTCATGATAATTCAACAAGGTGGCATTTCAACACCCCCTTTGAAAATCCATTAAAAGTGATGAAATATTTTAGTTATTTATCACTTTTAATAGTGAATTTTCAAAGGAATGATGAAGTTGCACATTGTTGAATTGTCTGGTCACCCTTGTATGCCTACCACACCTTTAAACATAACAAATTTTTAATATGAAGACCTGCATACCTCACGGAGAAAAATGTTATTCTAAAATACGATAATTTTATTCGTAAAACGGTTAAAAACGGGACTGAAGTTCTTACGAACAAATTAACAGGGTTTCAATGTTTATTGGCGGGAACATGTAAGAATATTTTATTATTATTAATTATTAGAACAAATTTCCTACGTATACCAAAAAATTATTCTTACATTTTCCTGCCAATAAACATCGAAACCCTGTTAATTTTTTTCGTAAGAACTTCAGTCCCGTTTTTGACCGTTTTACGAATAAAATGATCGTATTTTAGAATAACATTTTTCTCCGTGCAGATGAACGATGTTTTGTACCTAAAACTAGTTGCGTAACAAATAAAAATAAATTGTTCCTCACACAAAGTGCAATACACGAGATATAATTATTACTAGATTTTAGATCGATGTTCAACGGAGGTTTAATAGAAGGTTATAACATAAACTTAAGGTTAACGGAGAGTTGTTTATGATTGCTTTTCTGCTTTGTATGGACGATGGAAAATGGGCAGCTTTATTTCACTGATAGCTTCTAATTACGACCTGTTGCAATATCGTGGAGTTATGCATTCGCTAAGGTATCTAAGGCTCTGCATATAGCTAAATCAATTTCATAAAATTGATATGAGCCATTGACCAGCGGCTGAGAATAAATGTTTAAAAATGCTTGTAACTGAACAGGAAGGTTCCGATGAGAAAGATCGGTCATTCCCCGGAAAAAAATTTAATATCGGTTTATTTCATTCGAAACTTGCTTTAATATATACCTACATACATCCAAGTAAGCAATAAAAATGCTCAAAACGCATGATGATAAATTATTAAATATCGTGTACTTCTTGTAAGTATTTTTTGGTCATAAGTATTTATGATTTTTGATAATGTCTAAACAAAATAAGTGTGTAAAAAAATATGAAATATTTTAGTTTGTAAGACCTTGAATAAATAGAAAAACTGAGATATTTTCGTCATAAAACACTTTCTCGGTTTATTTTTTAATGATCTTAATTTAACTAAAATTAAAATTCTGAAAACTGTATTTACTAGATATGTATTGATTTATTTTGTTGTATGATTATATTATTTGAAATTTATGTTGTTTAATGGAATCTATCGTTTGAAAATAGAACAAATCTGCAAAACGACCAACCGTATAACTTTAGTATATTAAAAATTAACTTAGTTTTTCAAAATTTCAAAAATGCTTTTACCAGATTAAATAACAATCTTTCAAAATAAATTTATGTTTTTTTGTAAAAAAAGAGTCAATACGTCTAGAATTTGATTTAAAAATGACTAATTCCCTCTTATCGTAAATCGTGAAAGATGAATGGTACGAATGGAGAAAATAATAAAGTCTTCATCTTTACTAATTTTTATTTGAATTTAATAAGTTCAACCATAAATTTTGATATTTAAATCACTGAAGACTATATTAGCGACTCCCAACCGAAAATTTAAAATAGATAAATCAGAAAAAGACACGGTTACATCAGGAATTGAACCTAAGACATTAGCCTTGTCGGGGCGATGCTCTACCATTGAGCTATCCGCTTTCGACATATTTAACTGTATCATACTTAGACTAAGAACTACCAGCATTATCTTCATTTTCTTAGAGCAAATTTTTATTGGCTGATAACTTTCAGTCAATAATTAACGCATATTAAATTTAAAAAATGATAAATTATAGATATCTAGGTAGTATTTAGTTCGAGGTGAATCTTGCAATCATACTTAAAGTACTAAGTCTCTAAACGTAGCAAACCACTGAAGAGGTGCTGGTTATCCAATAAATGGCTCCCGGGGCGGCGGTACCCATACCCGTCTCAAATATCCTTTTTTTTTAACTAATTTTATAGTGAATACCTCACAAGAGTCCCAACTGCTCCCGTCTGGGGCCAGTGAGACTATGGCATCCCCAATTGCGGTATGTTATGAGGCTGAAGGTAAGTGGGAAAGCGAAGGAGACGAGGAAGAAGAAGATGGGGAAGTACCTGACTATTCAGATCTAGTCACTAAATACGGCTAAAGCCATTTCAAGCAACGTTTCAATTCTGAATGGTGGTCTTACACCAGGGCGATACTGAGAGTATCTTCCAAATAATATCGTTTATCCAATTATTTTTCACGAATCTTAAATACAGTACAAAAATTAAAAGGACTTTGTCATGAATTTCGCCTTCCAAACTTATTTTAATATTTAGAACATTTTTGATGTAACCATAGATTAGTTTGTGGATGTTTTGATTCTGCCCGGCATCAAGTAATGTGATTTGATTGAGAGAAACCGGTTTGGGAGTGTGTATCAACTGTCAAACAATGCTCCGGATGGCTGACTGCCTATTTTGCAGCACCATGTATGCGGACATAATCAAAATGGCCGAAAGTTGTACATAGCAAAAGTGACAGTGCACAAAAAATTCTAATGGATTACTCGTTAAAAAATGTGTAGCAATATCATTCAGGCAGTGAGATTTTGTTAGTAGTAAAATAAATTATCTAACCTTACCTTAGTTAAAAGCTAATTATGTTTTGTTTTTTGAATCAATAAATGTTGTGTTTAATTTATTAGCTGTTCGAATTGATTCAAATTATGTCGACTGACGCACATTATTTTAAAATCCGTTCCATACAAAATATATGAAAAAATTTATTTTCTTCATATTTTTCCCGTGATTTTTTCCGATGTTTTAATAGCTATTCTGTTAATCGGGACGGAGACAAATCCAACAAATCAAAGATCATAAAAATCGGTCCAGCCGTTCTTGAGTTATAAATGGTGTAACAAGCCCGACTTTGTTTTATATATTAAGATATGTAGATAAAAAAAAAATATTATACATATAGAATACACCTATTTTCGATCTATTAAATATATATATCTATATAATATATCTATTTAAAAATAAAAAAAATTGATTGAGGATTGAACCATCCTTCCAGAGACTGGCTCTTATCAGCTGAGGCATTTAAAAAGTGTCTTTTAAAAATTAAACAAAAAATGGTTGGACTGAGTTTTGTACCTTCCTTCCTCAGATATTAACTGAAATTACTGGAAACCGCTAACACCTAAGCCAAATCCTAATTGGATGGCACCGACATTTATTTGCTATATTAAGCGCTGTATTTTTTTAAATATAATGTCATCCAATTACACAATGCGTGTGTGTATTTGAGAGCCAGAAATAGTTTATAGAATGCATTGTCATCAACAACGAATCTATCTGTCGAATTTCAGCTCGATGGAATATCGAGAAGTGTGGTGATTTCAACTTCCTGGATTTGCATTTATTCAAACACTAAAAGAAAATCGAAACTCAAATAGATCTATCTATAAAATAGAAATTTCTATATCGGAAAAATGCAAAAAATAGATTTTATACGTTGCAAGACAATCATGAAGTTATCAAAGGATTAAAAAATATAAAATCTTCCTTTTTTTCAAAAAACTAATTTTTTGATATTTTGGTTGTGTTAAATACGAATCCTAGCAAGGAAAAGTCGTCAATTTTCATGCTGGCCAATTCACTGTTTTAGAGTTTATGAACAAAGTTCTGCAATTGGTTTTTTCGTACTAAACTGTAAGATGATTTCTTTATTTTTTATGATGATTTTTTACAAACAACAAACTTAACAAGACCCATATCTTTTTAAAATGTTTGTTGTGTGAAGATTTTAACCGGTTTATTCAATATATTTTTAAAATTCTCTTCCTGGAATCGTAATCGTAATGAAAATGAAGAAAAATCAATAGCAATAATAATCAAACAATGTTTAAAAAATGTTCGAACAAATAAACACAACAGTTTACACAATTTCAACATCTATGTTATTTACATTCAGAAAACTAACAGCAAGATAACAGCAAAAAACAGCAACCTTTCACATTATTTTCCACAATGATTTATAGTCGGCCCAAACATTAAATGCAAAACGCATGGGAAGTATCGGCCATAAATCAAACGAGATATTGCACGCCATCTTTTATTTTTCTCGCTTTGTGGAGCAACATAGTTTACCTGTGCAATAAAATCATGTTGTTTAGAAGGTGATAATGGCAACTGGTGTAATAGCTACAGTGGCTATGATTACACCATAAGTATTGAAGATTTTATTTACTATACTGAAACTAAAACCATTTTTATATCTACGAATAACGCCTCACAATAGACATTTTGGTATTTGTGTGTGTTTGAATTTTGCATTTGCGATTATTAATCCTAGATAGGATTTGGTTTACAGACAATACCAGGGCTGTAAACTAGGCTGCGTGTGTCGGATATTTATCAATAAAACACTCAGATATATTTACAGGAATACTAATTTGATTGGAGGGGAAACAGGCACTTGCCAGAACGTTGAAACTGGAATGAATTTCGCAAATCATGTTGTGCGTCTTGCTACCGTTATCGGTGATGACAACGCAGGAAATTTATAAATACTAAGTATTTATTGCTGTTAGCTACAACATCTTCTATAGAGGATAGTGACATATGTCGTACACGAACAATGAAAAACAAAATAATTAACGCCTGGGTTGCCGGCAATGAAGTGAAAATGATTTACCTACATTTTACCATAAATTTATTTATTCATTTTCGGAAGACAGTTTACATTTTATCAATTTGTACACGTGAAGTATACAGCGTTTAATAGCCCTGACGGTTTAACAGCCGAAGAATTTTTGAGCATGTTTGTAGATACCATTTTGCCTGCCGATGATACTTTTTTCAATTAACAAAAAAAATATGTTTCAATCACACGTCTACGCGTGGTTACAACTGGGTTTCTTCTTAATGTTTTCCTTGAAAATAACATCGGATATATCATATGATTTGAAATGGTATAAACAATATATCTTCAGAAATGATTGTTGAAAATTCCAAAAATGTTAAAAAAAGATTTAAAAACATCATACCAGCATCGTTGAGCTGTATTCTCAAAAGTTTTACAATCCTAAAAAGATATGAAAATAACAAAATGTATCGAACTCAAAAACATTATGTTGCAATGCGCAATGGGTTTTTGATGGAGGATCGTTAACCTTAACAATTAAGTTTGCAGACAAATGTATTGGAAGGCAAGGTGATTATTATATACTAACGAGGTCTTTAGTTTTTTATAAACAAAATTACTCTGCAATACTCTTTGATATGGTTTAACGACATTTTCATGAATGCAATGAAAATATTTTTTTATGAGATGGCTACAAAAGCATTCCAGTCGGATTGTCGGTCAAAATATGGTATTGGGCAATTAAAATAAAAACAAAAAAATATTTTTAAATGCAGATTTAAAATAAACTTTTTTTAATTTTACACAACTGATAAACAACCATTTATGGGTGGTGATGCGTGTTTGTGTAGTTTTTTAAACGAAGGACCTTGAAATGTGTATGTTTTTCTGTGTTTGAACCACTGCACATGTAGAAGGTAAGCACATAAGGAAAAGGAGAGAATTACTCACTGCGGGACTTGTACTTTCTTCATTTGGCCGGTTTTAACTTTGCACTGTGTTAATATTTCAATAATATTTCTTCTTAGAGCGGTGGGTAACTAAAGAGCGGATGCGGATGCGAAAATTAAATGCAGAGATGTTCGCAGGAAGATGGTCGATTATTGACTGATTGTGGGTAATGGGAAAAAGTGACAGGTTTATAGGGATAGGTAGGAAGGAAATATGACAATACTAGCTACAAGTAACAGCAGTTCATGTATGTGTATAGGTTTGTATAGATGTATGTATGTAAGTGTAGCTGTGTAAATGCCCAACCAGGTAGAAAGGACATAATGTTTAAATAGTTAGGTTAACTAATATACAGGGTGTTAAGGGAAAAACTTGACATTATTTTTGTATTATTTTTATACGGATATATTTTTGTATTTTATTTTATTTATGTAAAATGTAAAAACTTGTTCCCCTCCTTTCTTTTTCTATATCATGCACTTTATCATGTATTGAAAATTGAATTGAAAAACTAGTTTCGGTTTTGTTTTTTTTCCTCTCTTTATTTTTCCTATAATATATTATTTACCATCATACCTACTATTTATGTAATGTTCATATTTTAAGTTGATCTTTTTTTTATCCAAAAATTGTCTCTCTATATATATCATATTATTCACTAACTATGTAAAAGCCCGTAAGGGCGTTGAAAATGAATAAATAAATAAAATAAATAAATTATTTGGAGTAAAAATTTTATTTTGGTCTCTTTTTTACCTGTCTTTTATTTATTTTTCCTTCTAAAGCAAACAAAAAAAATTCCTTCATATGTCGTCACAGATCGCACAGCCGAGTAACCAATCAGCCCTTCACCCCGCCCCTAACTGTCCAATATCTACTGATTTTTTAAAAATGATTTTGGTTGTATATTTTTACTCCAAATAATATCAGAAATCACTGGTTAAAGTAAGTCAAGTACGTCTCTTAACATTCTGTATATATAAATGCACGCTTTACTAATAAACGTGTTTTTAATTTTATACAACTGATAAACAACTATTTATGCACTGTAAATGATTTTTTATAGTTAGACAAACGAGAACATTTGTCCAAAACGTGCATTTATGCAAGATCCGTTGCATGATGTGATAATGGATTCTTGACGAATGATTGGGCTACTGTGATACATTGGATGTCACCCTATGAACTTCATCATTTATTTCTGTTAAAGGAGGACCAGAAAAACCAGACTTTGTTAACCAGACATTTCTAAAGTTATCTCTTTGCCATTCGTGTTTCCGTTTACCATTTGTGGTGCAATCTAACCATGGAAGTCTCTCTCCTTACATCTTGAATGTTCTCAAAGGGCTTCGAGCGATATGCAGGGTAAGAAACGACATGATCACGTGCCCGTGCTGCGCAATTCCGTTGTGGTAATAATAGTTTTATGTGATGAACTAGCATCTTATTTATTATGAGGAAATATAACACACTACCAGGAGTACATGAGAGCACCGGGTAAAGAATATGAAGTATCATTATTTGCAACCACAGGCTGCGCAATAAAATATTAGTGTTTCGGATCGCAGATTCCTGCGGTGTGGCTCGCGGGGCGCGTTTGCCATTCGCGGGCCAATTTGCTGCCAGTGTAATTAGCATCCGGAGATAGATATAACGAAACCAACAGGACCGTATTCACAGATGAAACAAGCCAACTGAACTCTAGGTCAGAAAAACACACAAAAAAACCCATTCCACAATCCAGTTTTAAGCAAAGACAATCAATGTGAATATTATTAGACCTACACAAGGTATTGGATGATCAAGAATGTTTCGTTGTGTATTTATTGAGGATGACTTATCGAAAACACTCATTTAATATTTTTTAATCCAGACTTTATTTACGACTTGACACAATGGGTATTATACACAGAGCGAACCATATAGAAGACAATCAATTCACGAGTAGTTCATCACTAGTGATGTACAACACTTTACATAGTGATGTGACAAAGAAGAAGAATTCATCAGGAATTCGAGAATTTAATTGAGATTGAAACAATAACAAAATAAAGGATATTAAAGATCCATGTGCCCTACAATGGTAGGGATATAACCCTTAATTTTCACTAGTGATGTACAACACTTTACATAGTGATGTGACAAAGAAGAAGAATGCAGCAGGAATTCGAGAATTTAATTGAGATTGAAACAAAAACAAAATAAAGGATATTAATGATCCAAGTGCCCTACAATGGTAGGGTTATAACCCTTAATTTGTATCGTTAATTCGGTTTCCCAAATTGATATTCGATGCTCACGAGTAGTTCATCACTAGTGATGTACAACACTTTACATAGTGATGTGACAAAGAAGAAGAATGCATCAGGAATTCGAGAATTTAATTGAGATTGAAACAAAAACAAAATAAAGGATATTAAAGATCCAAGTGCCCTACAATGGTAGAGATATAACCCTTAATTTTTATCGGTAATTCGGTTTCCCAAATTGATATTCGATGCTCACGAGTAGTTCATCACTAGTGATGTACAACAATTTACATAGTGATGTGACAAAGAAGAAGAATGCATCAGGAATTCGAGAATTTAATTGAGATTGAAACAAAAACAAAATAAAGGATATTAAAGATCCATGTGCCCTACAATGGTAGGGATATAACCCTTAATTTTTATCGTTAATTCGGTTTTCCAAATTGATATTCGATGCTCACGAGTAGTTCATCACTAGTGATGTACAACACTTTACATGGTGATGTGACAAAGAAGAAGAATACATCAGGAATTTGAGAATTTAATTGAGATTGAAACAAAAACAAAATAAAAGATATTAATGATCCAAGTGCCCTACAATGGTAGGGATATAACCCTTAATTTTTATCGGTAATTCTGTTTCCCAAATTGATATTCGATGCTCACGAGTAGTTCATCACTAGTGATGTACAACACTTTAGATAGTGATGTGACAAAGAAGAAGAATGCATCAGGAATTCGAGAATTTAATTGAGATTGAAACAAAAACAAAATAAAGGATATTAAAGATCCAAGTGCCCTACAATGGTAGGGATATAACCCTTAATTTTTATCGGTAATTCGGTTTCCCAAATTGATATTCGATGCTCACGAGTAGTTCATCACTAGTGATGTACAACACTTTACATAGTGATGTGACAAAGAAGAAGAATGCATCAGGAATTCGAGAATTTAATTGAAATTAAAACAAAAACAAAATAAAGGATATTAATAATCCAAGTGCCCGACAATAATAGGGATACAACCCTTAATTTTTATCGGTAATTCGGTTTCCCAAATTGATATTCGATGCTCACGAGTAGTTCATCACTAGTGATGTACAACACTTTACATAGTGATGTGATAAAGAAGAAGAATGCATCAGGAATTTGAGAATTTAATTGAGATTGAAACAAAAACAAAATAAAGGATATTAAAAATCCAAGTGCCCTACAATGGTAGAGATATAACCCTTAATTTTTACCGTTAATTCGGTTTCCCAAATTGATATTCGATGCTCACGAGTAGTTCATCACTAGTGATGTACAACACTTTACATGGTGATGTGACAAAGAAGAAGAATACATCAGGAATTTGAGAATTTAATTGAGATTGAAACAAAAACAAAATAAAAGATATTAATGATCCAAGTGCCCTACAATGGTAGGGATATAACCCTTAATTTTTATCGGTAATTCTGTTTCCCAAATTGATATTCGATGCTCACGAGTAGTTCATCACTAGTGATGTACAACACTTTAGATAGTGATGTGACAAAGAAGAAGAATGCATCAGGAATTCGAGAATTTAATTGAGATTGAAACAAAAACAAAATAAAGGATATTAAAGATCCAAGTGCCCTACAATGGTAGGGATATAACCCTTAATTTTTA